>JBAIZL010000002.1:6228293-6265793 GCA_036971475.1 Prosapia bicincta
AAATACACCCACCACAAAACTCTTCCCCCCCCCCCAATACACACACAATCATATTTTTTGTTGTATGGTTATATAGGTATATACGGTTTTTATGGATTTCTATGGACGTATTCGTAAAACACCCCAGATAAAATATTTACACAATTTTATCGAAGGTTTAAAGAGAATTAGGATTCAGAATGGCAAGAGACTAATTCAGGACGTTTTGTTTAACAAAAAAGACATTTTAAAAAATGTTGTTGAATATAAAACCTAGAAATACCGATTACTAATATATTCTCATCTGTGACCACCATCTATGATAATACTTTCCTTTTAATTACGTTCCGTTCGCAACGGAAGTATGGTATTAGTAATATATTAGCAATGTAATAGGGTATAGTGTAATAACGTCTAAGTACAAACTAAATATCGTAGGACGGACCATAATCCATTACCTTTTATTATGGGTTTTAGGGATAAAATTGAGAATTTTAAGAAATAAAGTTTAATTGGTGATATAAAGTGTCGTAGTAAAGACATTTTTTTGTATACTTTAAATCAAAATAAGATCTTAGAGTTGTTGAATAATTTACTAAACTTTACGAATACACATAATTGGATTCACACTTTATTTACATTACAATTGTTATTTACACAATAACCTTACATCTGCCATGACTCTAGAAAACTTTTTGTACCAAATTTATAATAATTAATTGCATTAACTTTCAACTACTAACTAGAGTGGTGTTAATACAATGGTCATTCATACACATTCTTTTTGTATAACGCAGGCAATATATCGTGTTATGTAATGTTTAGATAACTTGCTATCATAAAAAAGAGAAGGTATATACAATTGTATATGTAACTATAGATTTGGTAGACATTTCAAAAAATAATAAGTACCTAAAAGGAAGTACGGCGTTGTTAACTTGTTTAAAGAACTAATAAACTTGCCCTGAGCAACCTAGACAGGCTGTTGGATTAAACGAGACGTTTTATGAACCGTTGAATTGGTTGTTGAATTGGAGCTAGTGGAAAACATTATTTCATATCTGCCAAAAGTTTCTACTCAAGCCAATTATATTGAAATCCGATTTCAAACAAAGCTGTGCTAACCTACTGTATAAAACTCAACCTAATAAACTTCTGTTAAACTCGCAAACTTTATTTACGTAATGATTTTATACATTTAAATTATTTTTAAAATTTGAAATCGTGAATATTATGGAACCTGCTTTTCACTTGGTTCTACATTTTTCAAGAAAAAAAAACAATTATCTAAGCAAATTAACCTGATAGTATCCATTTCTTGAATATTAAATGATTTGTCATGACTTTTATCAAACTAGAAAATGTATACTAGGGATTTGAAATAGAAATGAGATCTAAATCAAATGAGCGAAAGTTTGTTAAGGACGTTTAGTTAGAGACGACCTCTATTACTAGATTTACATGCATAGATTTACTCTCCCAATTTGAGCTATAATGCACATTGATTATTGAAGTTATAAGGTTAAGTGGTATGAAAGCACAGACGCACACAAACGTAAGAGTTAAAAAGCTAGACATGAGTTCTTTAGGCGCGGACGTAATGACGTCATATGCAATGCTTGGAATATGGTATGTTCTGTACTCAGTAGCAGGGGTGTATTGGTTTATTTTTTTATTATACTTTAAAGCTAAACAGTAATTAAAGCTTATATCAATAAATATATGAACGAAGAAATAGCACAGCTTAGAATAAAATTAAAAGTGTAATTTTAAATTACTATATTTATAATACCTATATAGAATTACAACAAACGATACTGAAGCAATGTCTATTGCATTTCAAAACAGTCTTAGCTTACCTAACCTTACGACAAATGATGTGTACCACCGGAGGCAGCTGTCCTATTATCTCTTCAACATACACAGCTTTTCAGATAGAAGGGAAAAGGGAGCGGATCACGTTGTCTCGTTTCTTCATCACTACTAAAATGAGCCCAGATGTAGAAACGTTTTATGTTTTTTTCGATTCGTGTAGTGGTCAGAACAAAAACTACACAATGATAAGGTTCCGCCACTACAAAGTCAACATTTTGAAAAAAGTGATTCGATGAAATTAATTTTGTCCATAGAAGATCACTCTAACTTGAAATGTAATCGAAACATGACACTAATAGACCAAAAGTATTCCGAGGAAAAGCCCTGAAGATTAGACTACCGTGATCAAACATTCCCGGACAATACCCACGCCATTTCAAGTTGTGCAAGCTGACTAGAAACTTTATTGTCAACGGACCAATGTTTTGAAGGATAAGTACGTTTTTCATTACAACATTCAAGATTAGTTAACCATCACCAAGATTAGGCATCACCATCCCTTCAGCCTAACACATTCCGTGTAGAACCAAAAACATACCTACGTAATTTATTGCTAACTAAAAGACTAAGTCTATTAATTAAATATATACATTGAAACAAGAGGCACACATTGCGTTTTAAACAAACCATTTGACCTAAGAAATGTTATACTTTAGCCGAATATATACTATTATTACAGATTATATTCCGGTGGGGCCAGAACTCAAATATAGAGTATTGGTGCTATTAAAACAATTCTGTGGACGTTAAGTACAAAATTACTTTGAGGATATACCACAATAAAACTTTATGGAAAACATCCGTATGAACTGTCATCCTTTTTTAAAGATTTTTATGTTCTTTTGACAAAAATATATAATTTCATGTTATTAAAACCTGTAAGTCGTTGATTCATTACACCCTAGCATAAAACACATTTGGAGCTATTCATATAAAAATCAAAGCTACAACTATGAAAACACATTTTCTATAACAAAATGAATAGGAAAAGTTTAGTTTTATAAAGAGGTTACTCTTATCCTTTTCCCCGTGGACTCATATATATATATATATATATATATATATATATATATATATATATATAAAGAAATAAGACAAAAAACCTTTGAATTCTGAATTCAATAATTACTCTTGTATTTATATTTTGTCTTATGTCTTTATTAATACAGAATAATACATATTGGGATATACATATATATATATATATATATATATATATATGTATGTATGTATGTAAGTATAAATGTATATATAAATATAAATATATATATATATATATATATATATATATATATATATATATGAAGTTGATAAATTACTATTGAGTCAAGTGACCGAAAGATGCCTCATCACAGCAAGGTAAAATTATTGCACTTAGTGGTGGATAAAAGTATTTACAATAGTAATTTATCAACTTCATAAAGTCAGTGCAACGGAAAAATAATGGACAACGCATAATATGAAAACAAAACAAAAAAACAAAAAAACAAAAAACAAAAAAATATATATGTATGTATATATGCGTGTATATATATATATATATATATATATATATATATATATATATATATATATATATATGTAAAACAATGCGGATTATTTTATTGACCTAATCCGTAAATTGTATTTCGATATTGATATTTATACCTGAGAATTTGATTTTTTACGAAAATCAAACCAACAGAAGGTTTCTACTGTTATATCCTTGTACAACAAGTAATGAAATAGGCATAGTTGATACCATTACTTTAAATAGCAACATTGCAAAGATTACTATTAGATACTTTTAGTTTATACACTCTCTCTTATACATACTCAGATAGCTTATTTTATCTGTTTTCGTACTTTCAAAGGAACTGCAAAGGGTGGATCTAAATCCACAAGCCAATTATGGCTAAATGGAGATCACGTATCTTTTGTAAGTCTCTATTAAGACTGTAATCCAATATTACGGGTCAAACAGAACGTGCTCTGGTTTTGGTATCCATTGTAACGTAATTTATAAAAAGTTTTCTATATATACCTTATTTCACATTTTTGTAAAGTTTTTATTTTTATTTATTCATGCCACTTTTCTATCATATCTTATTTAAGACATTCTTTTAAAAAACTAGAACCTATAACACTGATATATTTACATACAATTCTTGTATTGAAACCAATAATTGTAACTGAAAATATATATTTTTTATATTAATTGAACTTACTTTATAATTAAAATATTACTATTTCCCTAAAATCCGTTGTCACTGCATTTAAAAAAACGACCTTCTATACATAATTTACTAAATTAAGTAATAGAGCAAAATCATTTTTAGAAATAGATCACGGATACACGATAAGTAACAATAGTCGATGCTCTCCGCAGGTTGGTCGTAATTTACAGCTTGATTAACCGTTGTGGTGCCTAAAGCGGTTACACGCAACCGACCCAGGGTAAATGTGTTAGATCATAAGTGGAATTGCAGGAATATTCGTGAATGTCCCGATCTCTATTGCAATATGTGAAGGAAAATTGTTTATATGGGCTAATGACAGATCACAGACAGTTTTGTTTATTAAACGCTCAATGTTTTGAAATTTTTTCCGAAATTCCTTTTCAAGAGCTAAGATTTAATTAAACAATTATACAGCATAACTTACAATTTATAAAATACATATCATTATATAAAATATGATAATAATGAAGAAATAATTTGTCTTGATATTTTAGTTAAAAAGCAAGATAATGGTGGGCTTTTATTAAATTTGTAGAAGAAGAATATGTATTCAGGTAGATATATTGTTAAGAACAAATTAACAAGATAAAGTTTTAGTCCAAAATAAAGGAAATGATAAAAAAGGTGAAAAGGAAATAAAGACTTTTTGTTTACGTTATATAAAATCTTTTACTAAGAGCTAGGTCAAATGAGGTAAAAATGTGAAATAAAATACGTAAAAATTTCCTTTTAAACTTAATAATATTGTTAGAAAAGCCAAAGGTAGTTATACAGAATGGCAGAATAAAAGAGTTTTATATAAGATTGATTGCAAAGAGTGTGATATGTATTATGTATGACAAACTGGTAGACTTTTGGAAACTAGAACGAATGAGCATAAAAACAATATAAAATAAGATGAAAAATATTGTAATGTTATTTCTGAACATATTAAAAAGTTTAATAAAAAACATCAAATGGACTGGGATAATATTGATGTTTTACATAATGAAAGATATTGGAAAAGAGTAGCTTTAAGGAAATGTGGTATATAAAAAAACAAGGAAGAAATGCATTGATTAGAACGACATAAGTAAATGATTTTCCATCTGCATATGAAGTAATGAAATTATAAGTGAAATTTAACATTTTTGTAGGTGTTTTGGTCATTCCAGGTAATGTATATATTATAATGATTGTGTGGTTTAAAATTTAAAATGTTAATTCTGTATGTGTAAAGTGTATGTGTCTTTGATTTGTCTGTTTTGTTGTGATAGAAAAATTTATTTTTGACTTGTATATGGATATTTATTAGGAGTTTTGTTGATTTGTAATATGTGTATATAATTTTATGTATTTTATAAATTTAAAGTCATGTTGCATAATTTTTAATTAAAATTGAGCTTTTGATAAGGAATTTCGGAAAGACTTTTGAAACTTTGAGTGTTTAAAAAAGCAATAGTCTGTGATCTGTCATTATCCTATATAAAAAATTAATATATGTTACCAGACATTAAATGAAAATATTAGTGAAGGAAAATGAAGGTGACTGGAAAAGATGCAGATAGCTCTCTGTAAAGTTTATATTCGTTGCCGCTGTCTGCAAATTAAAACAAACAGTATGTTTCCAACACAACCGATGTCACGTCAAAATTGTCTAGAATAATCGTTGTTAAAGACACTGGCGTTTCTATCTGTTATGAAGTATAAAATAATAATTTCAATATTAGAAGTATTATGTAGGAATTTAGGAAAATGCATCAAGGGAATTTCAAACATAAATTATTCAACGTATTCGTCTGCTTCTTCTTATATTTATCAAATTGTACAAAACTATATCGTTAATATGTCTTTACAGTTCTACGTGTGAGTCACTATCCGGATGGTGACAAATTAGTCGTGTGCAATAATTAGAGTTTATATTAAGTCGAAAACTCCAATTCTATCAACGCGGACAACTATAAACTATATATTAACTACGAATTTGAAGTTTGGTTCATATATATGGAGGTACCTATTTTAAATATGAATCGATTTTTATTTTTCATAGATAGAGTACGTTTAGTGTTGAAACTTGAAAATTAAAATCTACACTAAGTTAACTTGGATTTCGCCTAATGATTTTCCATGGATGCAATTAATTTCAGGCACTATATATTAAACCTAAACTCTGAGTAACTATTGATGAAATATAACTTAGTCGCATTCGGTTTTGAATAGAAGCTCCAACTTTCTACAAACTTGTGTTTCACTAATCAAGTAAATCATTTTATATCAAATGCTAAACCCTACTGAATTGTGTAGAAACCCAATGAACCTAATTGAACGTAAATATATTTACCAATAATTGAAATATATTTCAATTTTTTTGATATTAATTGCTGTTATTAAAAAAAGTGATAATTTGTATTGCTTGCTAAAATATAATTTATAGAAAATTGTAATATAAACCCATTTTACTACAAACTATACATTAGCCATAATTTAAAACTATACTGTTTAAGGAGCATATTTAACAAGTATATGTGCAATTATGCTGTATTAGTTTAATCTAATATAGTTTCAGATAAACAAAGCCATTGTACAATATTATTCTAAATTAAATATACTCGTAGTGCAACACGAGTTGGCTAACCTAATGCACTTAGCTTGAACAAATATAATTAATTGTAAACATTATTCATCGTAAACATATGTTTGATTGAATTTGATGTTAGTTATGTACACTCCCCGCCATCTGTGTTCTTTTATGAAACGTAAACCACCACTGTATATACGAGTATAGTTACACTTCCGATGTGAATATTTCGATACTTTGTTCATTACCAATAAGATATGATATTGTATAGCAGTCATTGTTATTAGCCTTGACATATGTTATAACGTAGTCAACTGATAATTATTTATGTTATATAAAGACCTGTAACTATTATATATTTAAGTAGGGATTTTTCTGCCTTTCCTAACCTTACAATAGTTTTCTGTTGTTGACACGTTTCGGATTGACTCCGTTTTCTAAACTTAAATCTTGTTTAGTATTATTGTTTAAGTTTTGAGTCATTCCGAATCACGTCAACAGAGGAAACTATTGTAAGGTTAGGAAACGGAGAAACATGTACTCAAAATATAATGTCTTTGGTGACAAATATAACAACATAGTTACAATATTCTGACGCAAATCTCCTAGAACCTCGACGCCAGGATTAAACACGTGTGACTGGTCTGGAAGCTGGTTCCTCATCCTACATTAATATACATAGCTTATCAACTTACAATTATCATTACACAATACTTTGCGAATATTACCTAGCTCAATAGAGAAGCAATGGTGGCAATATTAATTAGTAACAATAACTAGTTATATTAACCAGATAAGCCTTGATCATAAGCCTTCTAAAACCTATATATTAACTTATATCGTTTGGGAATAGTATATAATAGTTAATAATCAATTGTTTTAAATTAAATTTATATCTCAGGTTCTAAATTGGATTTTTACCAGGATCACTTTCTCAAGTTAACTGTATAGTGTTTTTTTTTTAAATTGTATTTGCAACTTTTAAATTAAAATTGCCTTTTTCTAAAATATTTTAAAAGTATTTTTAAAGATCCTTAAAAACCTTCATGTTACTCTAATAATAGTTCATCAATCAATTATTTATTTCTATTCAATAAATCTCTAGTACTTATAAAGTAACCAGATATCTTTAATTACGGAATCTTAGTCCTTGTGCACAAGAAACGTTTACCAATAGAAATAACTAGTCAATCAGAGAATGAAGGCTTTGTGTTGCGTAGCTTAAAATAGCAAATGCTGTCTCAATAACGATTCACGTTTATTAGATTATACAGACAGAATGTCGTTCTGTAATGCTCAGGTCTGTACCTCAAGAGGGACTTGTAACTATTACAAACTGCCTTCTACAGTTATTGTTAAATATTATTCTTTGTATATAACTTACATTATGAGGATAGTAAGTTTCTCTGATTCTATTTTTAATTTCCTCTGATTTCAAACCGTAGTTATTAGTATAGCAAGAAAAGTGACATTTACTATTTTTATTTACTTTTCTAGATATAAGGATTATTTTCAGGCAGCGTATTAGATAACAATTGAAATCATATAATTTAGCTAGAACATTTTGAATTCGACTTATGTGCAAGATATCCAGTGCCAGTTTTATAGCGATTTCCGTTGCTAGGTTATGATTTGTAGTAGATATTCCGGTGTGTATCAGGTGTGTTTCCGAGAGATGCTAAGCCTATGTGTCAGTAATAATCACGTGTGTAAGGATCACATAAATAAGGATTGATATATATTGTGATAATTCAGCTTAAAATGTCAGTCGAATGTACAGTGTTTTACTTGTATGTGTGGGTTTGAAAACATATATATTGTTGCAGGTCGGAGAATGGATTTAAAATAATAGGATTTTTTTTTTAACTTTAAATAATTCATTGAAATCAATGGATTAATTTATTCAAATACCTCATCCCTACGACCTATCCTAACTTTCTAGACCTCATAATATGAGATTAGATAGGAAACCTTAATTAGAAAAAAATACTTTTAATTTTTTGTAATTTGAAAATTTGGTAGATAAAGTTATAAAAAGGTAAAATTATTTAATACAGTAAAGTGTTAAAATTATTAGAACACCTTATACATACAATATCAATCCAAATTATAATTTTCGAAAAAATAAACACATTTTAATAAATAAAAATAACCTCTATAACAGCACTGGTGATTATAGTAGCAGAATACTAAATCGTTATTAAGTTGATCTCTATCTAACTCATCTATACAGGTTTACGTTAATATATTTATTAGTTTATAAATGACGCCAATCACCAAAGTCGATGAAGAAAGTCCGCCACGGTTTTCGACAAACGTTTGAAATATCTTAATACATTCATTAAATAGTTATTACAATTCAGCTTTTGAAAAAAATGAGTAAACTAGAAATCCTATTACAAAACTTGTAGTTATAGTAAACGAAAAGGATTTCTCACTATTGCTGCTTACATATTGAGCGATAAACCAGCTCAGAGTTTGTTGTTGTTGTTGTTGTCGTGTGACAAGTGCAAAAAAAACAATTTCAGAGAAAGGTAGAGAGAGCACAGTTACACGGTTCCAAAGGCGTGAAGCACTGCACTGGCCACCTCTGCAGCTTTATCCGTATAAAGAGTCTCCCTAGAACAGTTTAAGTCAATCTTAAATAGTGCTGCAATGATGGACGGGCAGTTGAAGAGAAGCTCAGAGTTTAAAGGGTATTAGTAGTTGAGTTTTAAAAAGAAGATGGTAACTATTAAAACTGAACAGAACTATTCCACTTAGAAATGTAAAGTTGCTCGTAACTATTGAAAATATGAATCAACACGTATCCAACATTCATAACTATATTTTATCCCACATAATTATAAGAAAAAAAATACAATATTTTCTTTATTTCAGTAGTTGTATTTGCAAGACACAAGAAATTAGGGTGTCTGGGAGAAGATGTTTAATAATAACTTTTAGCATTGTAACTATTATTAAATTATTATTATTACATTTCGGTTATAATTTGTATGTATATTCTTATAAAGATTAAAAAATAGGTTATTTTAAATTTTTGTGACTGAATGAGTTCTTCATATGATATATATTTCAGTTTGAAAGAGTTAGGTGGAGTCATTGTGAACTGTTATATTTCACGCTAATATTTTAAGAATATAAGCGTGACATGGAAAATACCACACGTTACGTGATTTAAATAATAAAATAATGAGAAGTAAGGCCATATAACGAAAAAAATATATATTCGTAAACACTATTTAAAAACTAATATTTTATTCACTCTGCCAGATTTTCTACGGTTGATTCACGGAACAGTAACAATTCCTTTAAATCTTCCTAACATTATGTCTACTAAATCATGAACTCTATCCACCTTGTATGTGAACATGTGTTATCAATCCTGGATAAAAAAAATACTGCTCAGAAAATTAACTGTCGTTATGAAACTGGCCGAAACAGAAATCTGTCTCTCATCAGGTATGGAGAAATAAAAGAGATTCATAAAAAACAAAATGTTTCAAACGAAATGTTTAAAAAATTATAAAATATTGCAACTAGATTAGACACCGATCATAATAATGAAATCCTACTAGACAAAATAAATTAGGAAAGCTAAAAACCCCATTGTAATGGTCATAGAGCATGTTTTCCGTACTAAAAACCAAAAATGAAATATATCTATCTATATATCTATGTATCTATCTATCTATATATATATATATATATATATAAATATATATATATATATATATATATATATATATATATATATATATATATACAATGATAATATTAGAACAATATCAACGATTTTTATGAAATGTTTCAAATTGAAGGTAGTGTTAATATCTATAAGTTATTTATAAGCATTACCTAACAAAACCAAAAATGATAAAATTTGTTTGAAATTCGTGTAACGGTTGAGCTAATCTAATGAGATATAGAGAGTAAAAATTATTGGAAATATAAAAGAAAATATATGTAAGACGCGTATAATGGTGTGATATATAGTACATATTTTACTTTTTTATGTAATTATATGCACTTAATAGTAAAACTATCCGTATTACGCAAGTTACTAGGAAGGAAGCAAAAATGCAAGGATATTATTTTATATAAGTTTGCCACCATCTTACCATAAATTATTTCAAGGAAGCATAGGGATTAAAAGTTTCACATGGTTTGATTGTGGGAAAGAACGATGTAGCTGTACAAGCCATTGCTATGTAAGCTTTGTAAAGTCTCCCACCATTAACAAAGTATGTCCATTATATTGAATTACTGTTGCTAAGTTAGTATAGAGGGGTGAGAGAAAATATTTACGGATATTTTTTTATCATTGACGCTGGATAATGCCCTATATGCTTACTATAATTGTTTGGTTATCGCAAAGGTCTGCCACGTCACTAGCAATATGAAGAAAAATATTAATTTAATTATGAGAATTTGTAATGTAATATTTGCCGAAACCAAATCACATAAAATTAATTTCATTTCTGTCAATTTCTTCATGAACTATTTCTTGGAAATTATTACTGTATTAGCTTATAGATGCGATTTAAAATCAACTTATAGTGATTTAGTTAATATAGTAATGAATATTTGTGAATAGCAATTTTTTCAAGTTATTCCAAAACAGCTATATATCTTCTAAATAGATATATTAAGTGTCGAGTTAGGTCTTAGATTTACCATATCGTTGGAAGAAAAATCCCTCAATTCCTGTGGGGTAAATTCTTGAAACAAAAGTTTTAGTATGCGCCGTTTTTACTGTAACTACTCTTGATCTATATCTCAAGTTCACGGTAACTCCAGATTCCATTCGAACTCCCATTGTCTCCCATAAAAATTATAAAATTTTCTAAAAAATTTTCTTGTTTAAAGTGTTTTGCCAATTACTTGCGATTATTTGGAGAACTATTCCTAATTATACTTCTGACGTTGTCGTGGAAACGGCTCATTGCGAGATTATGTAGTGTCAATAACTCCATAGGAATATATTTCCAAGTTCATTCTTTGATAACTTCTGAAACTTTATTCAGCACCAACTTAAAATAGTGTGTCTACTAAGAGTGTGTGTTTCAGATTTCTATGAAACATATTTCTGTTTCGTGTTCCTTTTGCTATAGAGTTCTCGTTAACATGATGTGTATCTTATATATATATAATTAAATATGGTGATAAGTTTTCTTGTAATATAGTTAATAAATTAAAAACATTTCAAAACGAAAAGTTTTGAAATATATGCATTAAGAGTATTCTTGTTTTTGAAATGTTTTTTAATTTATTATATATATATATATATATATATATATATATATATATATATATATATATATATATATGTATATAGTTTTGAACAAATGTTTACCCTTTAATTTTTTTGGTGAAACCATATATTTTAATGACCCTGGAATATACCTAAATAGACACTGAAGAAGAATAACCAGGGACTTGAAATGTCTGGCAGAATACAAAGTCTAAAGAACATATTTCGAACTGACTCCGGCCGGATAAACCACTCGCTAACACTGTTTGTACACTACAATATAGGCAAACACTAGAAGACAATATTTTCAAATTTTAATACGAGAATTCGATCAAAACACCGGGTTATAATGGGGCTTACCGACACGGAATTAGACAATTGTATTATTATTATTATTATTATTATTACTATAAAGCAAATTTCCCTCTGAAATTTAGAAGCATGAGTTATGTATTTCAATACGGTGCATTTGCAAGTTGTCTCAGTGGTAACAAATTATGCGATCTTTTCTGTTATACTTTTTCTCATAAGTGATTACAAATATTTCCACAAATTTGAGTTTTATATTTCAAACCTAATGCGAGTTTTATGTAGAATAAAGCAACAAGTGTGCAAATGTTCCTGCCATTACCATTTTTAAACGAAAACCATATATTAAAATGGTATGGTCATATTATAGGCTCGAATGGCATACATTACAATGTAAATTTAAAACGACACTGACATAGACAGCTATAATATACACTCAGTCTGAAAATGGGAAAATGTTTTCACAAAATACAAGATATAATTTGTGGGAAAGAAATAGGTTTTTAAACGTAAGAAATTATAGTGGAATTAGAGATATGTGAAACATAGGTCTCAAAATATGAAAATGTACCAGACACCTAATATTCTTTACAATTAGACTATACGCATATGTAACAATCATTACCTACAATTTGTATGAGAGACAAACAATTTACTCACAATTTTCATCAAACAGGTAGAAAACCCTGGAAAAGCCTATGTTATAAACGGATTATTTTATTAAATTTTATATATAAATTTATTTATTTATACAGAGTAGCTCGATATATTTTGTTCTTCTTACAAGTTGATTTACGTCCTTCAACAATATTGTAAGAGTTACAATGAAAATATTGGAATAACCCTAACACCACAGAAGAGTCAAAAACAACAAACAATACAAGTTACTTAAGATTAAACCCTTAATGGTTACTTAAGATTAAACCACTAAGGATTTAATCTTAAGTAATTTATTTTATTTGTTATTTTTTACTACTTTTGTAGTATAGGGTATCTTTCCAATATTTTCATTGTAATATATTGCACCACTGTGCTTTTATTATTGTATAATATTCACAGAACACAAACTAGAAATAAAAAATATAATAGTTTAATCGTTACAACTATAACTATATGAAGCAACTGTGGCGTAATGTTTATTTTTAAATAAATAAAACCTCTAAACCACAAATAACATTTTATTTAAACCTTATGTACATTTCGATTGCCCAGCAATCATCTTCAGAGGTATTTAAAAAATACAACTCTATTTAATTGTTACACACAAAAAAATAAGTAATTAGGAAAAGTTTAACCGGAGCTTTTAAAAATTGTACGATATAATATAATTTGCTACGTTTAATATACTCATAATATTCTCCAAAAAATATTACGAATAATTGCTTTGAAACCCCAACATTTAAGGTCTCTATTCCTAACTTTACCATGAAAGTTTTAAAATACATTTGTGTTTTTTTATAAAAATGTGATCCACCTTATTAAAGCAATATGCGGCCTACAATGAAAATTGAATGAATACCTGCATAGTCTTATGTAGAAACATTATAGTTTAACTATGTTTTAGGTATCTTTATAATAAAACAATTATTATAAATAAAAAAATATTGCACAGAACGCATAGTCGTGAACATATGCTAATATTAGATTAACTTTAAATGTAAATACTATATTATCAGCTCGGTTTTAAAAATTTTAATTTTACGTTGAATTATTTAAAATATTTGAAGTAAATGAACATATGTAATATAAATAAATTTGCTAAAACATTTTAATTAAATCCGTAATTTGTGAAATAAATTAAATACAAATATATTTTATTCCTAAAGCATATTTCATTTTAATATTTAAATCTAATTTATTTTATACAGATTGCAAACTACTCGTAGCTCCAAGTATTTGAAAATGTTTAAATTTGATTAAAAACATAGATATAATATTATTATTGATTATTAAATTTATTATTATTATTATTATTATTATTATTAAGTTTTCCAAGCCTAGTAAAAATATTTTAGTCTTTATTATTTTTAATAGACGGATTTCCATTCTAATAATTACTTTATATCTACCTCGCCCTCATTCATTTTGTGGCTGGCTTTATTTAAATAAATTTCTTACAAATAAAACTAGAGTTTAAATTAGGTTTTATTTAAAACATTGCCTAATATTATTAATTTTGGAAAGATTATTTCATACAAAAACATTTCTGGTTTTTACTGCTATTTTTTTAACCTTATATTTCAAAAATACTAAATACCTGGTACCAATTGTTTTGCTTTCTCAGAAAGCACCAATTATTTACAAACTATTCAATACAATAATAACTGCAAATTTTAGTAGACATTTTTTTCTTACATTTCCTTAAGGTTTTCTGAAGGGATTAACGTTCTATTAATTCAGTTATCTATATAAATTATATTACACAAAATAGAATTCTATGTGTGAATGTGTATTGTATATTTTATAATAATGCTAATAAATAGATTCAACTCTAAACACATTTTGTTCAACATTTGAATCAATAATTATCTTTAAATAAATAATTTACTATCACTACTGCTTACATACATTCGTATTGTACGTCTACTACTGTATATACATCTAATTAAACAAGGTTTATTTAAACATATTCCTAACTAATATTATACAATTGAGGAAAATGTAGATAACAAATTAACTTTTACTGATGTTTTAAGTCTCAATATATTTAATATCGTGTTGAATGAAACACGTAGCATACTGAGTTGAATATATGTTCAGTTTGTAAAAAGTATTTGACATAATTCTGTCAAGAAAATCTTACTAAGAGTAAAGAAATAAATTATAAAAGGAAGTATAATCTGTTGTAGACTAGAGAGACATTTATAGCTTGAATAAAACAATTGTGTTTCTAGGAAATCAGTTAATGAAAAATATATTAAGCGAGATTTAATCTCAAAGTGTTAGGAATTGCTGTTGACCAATGTAATTAAATTCTCAGTAATTGGATGAAATTAACATGAAAAGAATTTCAACTCGAGAAAATTAATTTTAAATTATTTTACATTTAAAAACCATTTGTGTTAGAACTGTAGGAAAAAATATTTTTACAAGAACTTCACTTTAATAATGTAAGTATGCCTGCAGAGAGTTTTAACATAATACAAAATTAGTAAGTGTTTAATTTAAATCTTAACCTTTATTTTATTATGCGTGTTAACGAAAATATTCTATTATTATTTGTTAACGAAAATAATCTATTGTTAAAAATTGTTAAAACAACTGTATGTTTGGGTAAATATAATTAACAATACAGCCAATAATACATTATAAGGTAAATACCTTTAGATGATGGTTCAGATATCGTAACGTGTATAACGGTTTAGTCTATTTGACCAGTTATCAGTCCCGCTATAAAAAATCGCGTCATCGGACTCGAGTTCGGTTCAATCTAATAAATGTAATATACTCTTGATTTCGTTTTATGCGATAAGTTTTAGTAATCCCAATCAGCGAAGGCAGCTTAAGGTGTTTTAAACATGGTAATAAAAACAACTAATTGGAAATATAATGTTATAATTAATGATTTTGGTAAAATAAATTACTTATAACAAAACTAGTAATAAATATACTATACAATACACTTTGAATCATACTCTTGAATATTTTTTTGATACATGAGGTCAATGCTACAAATAACCTTTTCTAGTATCTTTACGCATCACTAATCACTGTGACTCTAGCAATGTGCTCCTTGACATGTGCTTTGTTGCATACGCTGCGTCGGATCTGAATAAATAGATTTTTTTCCACTGGATAGTATTTACAGCTAACGAACGTTCTCATCTGCAGGCCTCACTGGACGAGTAGTTCATTCAATTCCAGTATTTCTTTATATCTTGTATTTCTATGGCATGGGTAGACTGTTGATAGGTGCTTGTCCCAAGCGATGATGAGTTATTGTTTCCCTAGTTAAGTAATACAATTCTTCTGATCATGTTATCAGTATTTATGTGGAAGATATTTTGACCAATAATTATACCCAAATTCAACAATTCACAGAACACAGATAAAGATCAACGGTTACATGAATAAACAAAGACGGGATGCATCATTGTCTCTGTTCCCAAACACACTTTATCACCGTCTTCTTTCAAATCAGATCTGTACTTACTAAAATGTTCAATTAAAGCATAATATGGTTCTAATAGGACCCGATTGAATTACTGAAATTTTCTTCATCATTTTTAGCAAGACACGGAAACATCTATAAGTATTGGTTCATAAAGTCGTAAATAAACTAAAATTAATACAGGGAAACCTGTCTTAGACGGACCCTGTGTTAGGCGGAATCCTGTCTATCGCGGAAAATTTTAAAAGTCCTGACTGTCGCCTATTTAATTTACCTGGTTAATAACCTTCAGAAGCCGGAAATTGTCTAACACGGAATCGGAATAAGCAAAAGGATGAGTGATACTTATTTACTACGTCTTAGTTCTGCATAAACCGGAAAACCTGATCATATACATGCTGTAACATATAAGGTTACAATGACTTACGTTTAGATCTAATACAGTTTATCATATATTTTTTTACCATAACAAAATTCACAGATAAGTCTGCTTAATTGCAATGGATCTTATTTATTTCTAAGAGCTCTGTAACAACGTTAAGGATTGCTGAAATGCAAAAGATAATGCAATGGTATACAAACATCTATAATTTACGATAGGCATTGCATCAGCACTCGTTTACTTCAAGATAACGCTATGAATTGTTTACAAACATCCACGACCAGACATATTGATGTCATATTGATTGACATATTGAAAGGCGAGAGACCGCTTCATTCTAAAAGGCAAAAACCATGCGCAAATAGAAGAAAAAGAAGACGGGCCAGTCGTAGGAAACAAAATAAAAACATTTGGCGAGGCTTTAATGATAATTTGTGAGTTAGAAGATTTCGCGGTACGTATTAACAGCCCGGAAATGCGTCACCATTTGTTACAACTAAAACCAATAACTGAAACACAAGCAAATAAAATAAGTTTAGTTATCCTTTTAAATAAAAGTCAATGCTAGATTTTTTCAAGATTTTCTTTTATTTTTACGTAAGCCTACTATGTACAGTATTTAGCCTAGATACAGCAAGAGGAAAAATATAGTTTTTAATAAATTGCATCATTAATTCATAAATTTTGTTGACAAGTGTATAAGTGTTTTAGTTTTATAGTTTTCAATAAAACATGTTTTGTAGAAAAGCATAAAAGGATGCTGCATAACACCACCTAGAAAACAAGGTATGCGAGTTGTCTTGTTGCGAGTTGCGTACAGGCTACGGGCTGTCATTAGGCAATCAAAATAACCGATATTTCTGTTTAATGACGTTTTGTGATAGTTTTCTTGTGATTTAAATACACTTGCTTTATATGTTGAAGTGTTATCTTTGTAGGAAATAAACAGTCAGTACTTAATCGGAAATAAATAATTAAATTAAATACTGTATTAGAAAAAATGTCGACACGATGACAATTAATTGTCTGTTATTTATGTGGTGTTGGTACAGCGCCATACAGCTGATCAGTAGAAATAATAATCTTATAGCTAAGAATCCCCACGGCATACCCTCACCCCAACGCTAAAAATAGATTCGGCAAACGTTTCGTGATGTTACCATCATACAGTACACTACTACTGTATAAGCCGGAAACCTGTCTTAGACGGACAAAATGCCGGTCCCAATGGATTCCGGCTTGAACAGGTTTCACTGTATCATTATAATAAAATATAATATTGTAATATTATTACAAAAAAAACATATCAGAATATCCAAATAATATAAAATTACAAAAGACCACTATAAACCAACTACAAACTCTTAGTTACTATAATCAGTCAAATAAATTTATAAAAACAGCCACACGCGATCGGTGTTGGGGTTAGATTAAATGAACGTTAGCAGTGTTTTATACATATACATATAACAAGATATGTCTTATTGTGTATCCGTGAAAAAACAAGAGAAATACCAATACAAGAATCATGTTTACGGATTACTTCAGTTTACGAGGATATTTATTTTAATAAATAATTCTTGTATTTGTATTCATTTTGATTCTTCCTATATATAAATATATATATATATATATATATATATATATATATATATATATATGATCCAGTATATTTTTGCAGATTTAAAAACTAAAAGTTATGTCTGAAATATATTTAGTAATCTAAAGTACCCAATCCCGGCAAGCTGGCCTGAGCAACCGGGCGGGTCCACAGGTGGCGGATAGTGGGACGGCCTACAGAAATGTAGGTTACCTGTGAATAAGGATTCCGGAAGGTTTCTGAATATGCAGGCCTGGACCAAGGCTATGGTTCAAAGGTGAGGAATTATCCCTCCTCGTCAGTCAACCGGTTGGGCGCGGTAGAAATAACCGAGTGCTCTGACCGGGGAGACTGGGGTAGTTGGGAATTAAGTCCTCACAATGCTACTCTCACCTCCCGGGTGAACCAAGGGCAATGCGACAGTGAGGTATGGGCGGGAAACTACCCAAACGACACAGTTGTAAAAAAGAGAGTAAAGCAGGCTATTCGTCTGAGCAGTTAATAATGTCCTGAACTTGGGGTGTGCTTCAAGGTCAGTGACTGAATACCCAATCCAAGGTGGAAGGCATCGTGCCGAAGGATGAATGGCTGCAGGGTATAAAATGCAGTCCCAAACGATCCCCTTGAGGAACCAGACAAAACCTCATTGTATGTTGTCTTGCCAGGGCAGTGGGGGCTCTGCTCTGGTCGACCGCTATTTCTCCCATACTCGCGGGACTTTAATGGACCAAGTAAGTGAAAGAATTGATTTCGAGACTGCACAGACAGTGGGAGCCAATGAGACGGCAAACCGTGAGTCTGTAGCAGATGTGTCAACGGCAACCATCACTGGGGGTGCTGGGGCGGCTGTCAGCTGCCGACTGCAGAAACCAGTGGAGTGGCTGTAGAGTTAAGCACGATGTCTAGTCCTGGGGCTGCTCTGCGGACCCAGGCGACTGCAAATTAAGCAGAACAATGATCAAGATCCTCCAAGTGAACCTACAGCATAGCAGGGCGGCGAGTGCTGTCGTGTGTAGGTGCTGGACAGGGGAGAGGTGGACTTGGTTCTCATCCAGGAGCCATGGATTTCTGGAGGACGAATATGCGGGCTGGCGACATCTGGAGGTAAGTTGTTGTACGATAAGGACTCCGGTGTTTCCAGGACGTGTATCCTGGTTAGGAGGGGGTTGAGTGCTTTTGTACTAACGGACTTCTGCTGCAGGGACTTAATAGCAGTGACGGTGAAGCTGCGGGCGGAGGGGAGGATGAAGAGGCTGAACCTTGCCACGGCATATCTCCCCTTTGACTACGAGGGGGCTCTACCAACACAAAAGCTGAGGAGGCTGGTCGAGCACTGCGGGGCTGTGGATGAGGAGCTGCTGGTGGGGATGGATGCTAACTCCCATCACACTTCGTGGGGAAGTACAGGTACCAACACTAGAGGCGAGGAACTTTTAGCTTATCTTAGCTCTAAGAATTTACTAGTCTTAAATCAGGGGGAATAGCCGACGTTTGTCACTAGGGCCAGACAGGAGGTCCTGGACATTACGGCGGCATCTAGGTATGTACTAAACTGGCATGTGTCGGATGAACCATCTTCATCTGACCACAGACATATTAGGTATGATATCTCTCTAAATCCAGCCATGCTTCGGCCAACCAGGGATCCAAGAAGAACAGATTGGGACTCCTACAGGAAGGACCTGGGAGTTCGGATTGAGGAGGCTGGATTGGAGTATGGTGGGAGGAGAGAGCTAGAAGACTCTGCCGCATTGGTTGGCGAGGCTATAGTAGAATCCTTTACTGATAACTGCCCTCTTAGTGAGGGGAGAAAAGTAGGGGATCCGTCATGGTGGAGAAAGAAGCTAGCCGAACTTCGGAAGACCACCAGGAGACTCTTTAATAGAGCAAAAAAGAACGGGGAGTGGGACCAGTATAGGAAAACATTAACCGAATACAACAGGGCAATTAGAGAAGCACGCAGGAAGTCCTGGAAGGAGTTTGGTCAAGAGATTGACAAAACTCGGGAAGGGGCACGACTGCATAAAGTGCTATCTAAGGACCCAGTTAACCCGGTGGGGATGCTAAGAAACCCACTGGAAAATATAACAAAAACTGCAGGGGAAACTGTGGAAGAATTAATCAGAACACATTTCCCTTCCAGTACCCTGAGGAAACTTGGGGGAGCAGACACTGAACCAGTTGCCAAACTCTCCACAAGACGTGGTAAGAGGGAGGACTGGGAAGTGGCAAGGAGGATAGTATCTCCACAAAGGGTAAGATGGGCTATTGGCAAATTTAAACCCTACAAATCTCCAGGTCCAGATGGGATCTATCCTGTGCTGCTGCAGCAGGAAATGGATTTGCTGGTACTGGTACTTACTAAATTATACAGGCTAAGCATTGCTTTAGGGCATGTGCCGGCAGCCTGGAAAGCTAGTAAGGTGGTCTTTATACCTAAGCCCACCGGTAACCAATCGGAAGGGAAAGGATACAGACCTATTACACTCATGTCCTTTGTTCTTAAGGGACTTGAAAAACTGGTTGATAGGCATATTAGGGGGGGGGGGGTGCTTTGGCCATAAAACCACTGCATTGGAACCAGTATGCTTATCAACCGGGGAAATCCTGCGAGAGAGCTCTCCATCAAGTGGTTGGTAGGATTGAGCAAATGATCGCCAAGAAAGGTTGTCTGAAGGACTTTGAAACGAACTTAATTATTGCACTCTCTGTTTTTATAATATAATACATCTTCTGAATTTCTGGCCAATACGTTATGATTTAAATTTCTTTATAAAATTGTCCTTATTGTAATAAGATTAATAATAAGCAGTTTTCTAAATCAGTAACCTAACACGCCCTGAGAAAGTCTCAAAACAAAGCCGAAATAAAATAATATCAAATTTTATGTAATGCAAATTTGTAAATTTAAATATTGTAGTAAGGTAAAACATTGCTAGACTTATGTCACTAGTAAATGAAATTTTGTAAAGTCAAGTTTTTAATATTACTATTTAGCATTTAAATAAACAGAAAAAAGGAATTTGTATTCACATTTGATTACAATTTGTATAAGAAGTAAAATATTTATAAATGATATATTACTGTCTTCTTAAAAGTTTAAACGGATTGAGAATGCAAATATATAAGGAATTACAACTATACATATTAAAGAAATGGTAACTATTACAGGAAATGTCCCTCCATGTATCTGTATTTAAAGGACATAATGAAACCAAAAAAATAGCATGAAAGGAACACTATTGCACAATGTGTCCTTCCAAGAAGCGTATCTCGTAGTCCAGGCACGATCTATTCCCCTACTGTTATTGGATTACGCCAATAATAGAGACTCAAAACTTACGTGACCTTCTCTTTTTCTTTATTGGTTTAAAACATTAGAACTCGCAGATCTATAATCCAACTTGGGATAGAAAGTTTTTCTAAATAACACGTTTTAGCAACTAAACGGTAATATATTGGTAATTGCAGTAACTGAAGTAGTTTTACCATATACAAATAATCGCGTATTTCCTTGCATTTTCGTCTCCGAACTTGAATTCCACAATAAATTTGTTATAACAAGGTGACTATACGGGTCCCACTTCTAATTGACATTTCAATGTCAATTGCAAATGGTTTATATTTTTCTTTATTTCATAAAAAGCAATCAATAACTGGCGAAATTATATGCCTTCATCCTTAAGCAGAAAACAGATATACCAAACTTATCGCAGGTTATAAACGTCACGTTTTCTTCACTTAATTAGCCAAATTATTATAGGTATTTATTTATATATAATGACAAAATTTGTATTAAATTAAAAACAGATATGGTTTCATGAAGTCGGAACTAGGTAGTTCAAATTCTTAGTAAACAAGATTTCTTTTTTTTAATGTAAAGAATTATCCTCAAATATAAGAATACCTACATATTTTGAACAAAATAAATAAGGCTGTGTAAAGATATTTTTTGTATAAAAAACTGTACAAGAAACATATTTGCAATATGTAGCTCAGGAAATATAACCTATAACATATGTGTAGTAATATCCAGTTTTAATGCCTTTAAGTAAGCCAATTCAAATCTATGAAAGCAAAAATTATATTTTTATAATAGGGATAAAATAACATTACATATTTTATCAGAAAACATACAAAACAATTGATTTATTGTTTGACTTTCAATTTTTTTGTTAACTTTTATTGGAATAGAAATTGTTTAAACAAATACTGCATTTCTATTTATGTAAACGTTTTGTAATATAATTCAATATACTATAGCCGCGAACAAATTTGTAATTGGTATACAAAAGAATTTGCTTTGAAGTAATAATAAATAGGCCTATATCCCCCGTGCTGGGTTTTATAGAATCATTATAATATTATCGTTATGCTTGTTTAATTGCTTAATACCATTCATTTTATATTTATTTTAACCAAATTTTACAACAAATATAACATAATAATCTGTTTTATATAACATTCACAATATGTATTAATCTACTCCCGATTACCTCCAACTTTGTTTCTTATATTTTACATGTTATACATTTTTCTGTATTTATCTCCCTCATCTGTGTTTATCTGTATCTCATTTTTACTCAGTATTTCTTCAAGTGTCTTATATCGCACACCACTAGTCATTTCGACGCCCGAATACTCGAGTTCCTTTTGCGTTGTGTTTTTTTCTTCCCATAAGACGCACTTCCTTTATATCTTTTCAACTTCCTGTCTTTGTTGTTGTTCTGGCACTAAGCGGATATGATGTATCTTAAATCATCGTAAACATGCAGATTTTATCTTTTGTTTATTGTTCTTTCAGTCATTTACAACATAGATGTAAACTTATTCTCTAATCCCAACACAAGAGTATGATTTTATTCCTCTTGTAGCTTTGTCATCTTATCAAGGTGGCATTTCATGGGAAAACACTCGAAAAGGTGAGTAGTATTACTGATTCAGAGTATTTTTTGCTGAACTCATAAAATCTCTTAAAGCAAACGCTAATTATGTAATGTCCTATAATATCATCCTTTTCAGAGGTCACAACCTTTGGCATTGAATGCTAACCAATTCTCGTATTTAGCAAGTAGTTGCCATGGGCGATCTGATAATTTAATTATTATTTCCAACAATAAATTTTCTTAACGTTCAATACGAGAAGCAACTACAAAACAATATGAAATATTCCACGTAAATTACTTATTTTAATCTATAAAGCTGTTTGTTCCCAATATTTTTATTGTTAGATACCCTCAAATCAATTCACGCCGTTTTAGTAAACTGTGTCGGTTTACCTTAGACGTCAGGATATGAATTCTTAAGATTAAGTGTTAACCATCGGCAACCTATGGCCTATGAATTACGCTCACGTATTACAATGTTGGTTAGCCACACATAATAGATCTATTCCCTTAACCCTTTACATATGAAATATGAAGCCAGACACTGCTATTTTATAACACATATTAAATTGTTGACGAGGATATATTTTTTAAAATCAGTGTAAATACTAAAAGCTATTAATATTGATGTTTTGTATCTCGAAACGTGAGTGTATATATATATATATATATATATATATATATATATATATATATATATATATATATCGCAATATGTATTCTTGTGTATTAATAAAGAACCAAGTCAAAATACAAATACGAGAATTATAATTGAATTTACAATTCAAAGCTTTTCGTTGGCTAACAGTACCAACATCATTAGGAATATTAAACAAATCTGTTTAATATTCCTGATGATGTTGGTACTGTAAGCCAACGAAAAGCTTTGAATTGTAAATTCAATTATAATTCTTGTATTTGTATTTTGACTTGGTTCTTTATATATATATATATATATATATATATATATATATATATATATATATATATATATATATATATATATACTATCCTATGGGTTCTATTTACCCATATAGCAATTTTCAACCAATCACAAAACACTTGTTCCAGTATAACTAATGCAATCTCAGCTACAACCTCTGGTCTAATATTTGTTCCGTTACTTGACGAGTTTGTTATTCTAATACGCCATTGCCCCAACTTTCTCTAACGGTATTTTATCGACTTTGAAGCTCCGGCATTTTAAGACGTGTGTTCCATATTGTGTAAATATTTAACTAGGCAGCAATTATATGTTACTATACACACACACACACACACACACACACACACACACACACACACACACACACACACACACACACACACACACACTGCAACGTCCCCCGCCCCTCCTTTTTCGTCCCTACTACCGCTGCTCTACTGTTTAAATCCTTTCTTGCAGAATACCAAAATTTAATTGTTTACAAGAAAACATTTTAATAAACAACCAAAAATCTGCCTATCACCCTGCTGGTAAAACCGTGCTAAACTCCCTGAGTTAAGTGTATGTTTCCCGCTCGTGGGGCCAAGCCCACAACAAGCCTATTCCCGCTGACTACTATTTAAAATACGTATAAACACTCCTAAATTAGTTTATCAATTGTGTATGGTCTAAGTATAGTTACACATGTCAAATTAATAGTCAGCTGGAAAGAAACACATTTAGAATAATACACATAATAAACACAGAGTCTTACCACCTGATGATGATCTGTAGAGACAGCAAGGGAACGTGCAAAATATGATTGTGTTTAAAAATACCTATTTTAAAAGGCTCCTGTGTCCTCTTAAACACAATCTGCCAGTAGATAAATCTCTGGACTTTTACACAAAAAACCAACTAATCTTTAGACTAGCTCATGAAGTTAGTAGAGAGAAACTCTTTAAAACATTAGGCTTTATCTATGCCATTTAATGAAATTTAATTAAATTTGTTTACTGATTTAATAATCATTTTTATATTAGTTGGAAAAAGCTAAACAGTTTTTATTGGTTATTTGACACAGGATGAATTGCAAATAATGTTGATTTTTATGACATTTTTAATTCTATTTATTTAAATAAAACAGAAAATTTATCCTTTTAAGTATTACACAATTATATTAACAAAACAATTCACTGAGTCACTTCTTGTTTCTTATGCTTTAAAAAATTATACTTTGCATATAGATTGTTTACATTGATATAAACATAAAATTATTTTCCAAATTACACATAATAATATTTTATCTCCTATATGGAATTGGTAAATTCATATTTTATGACCTTTAATTTTTAAATTCATAATATTCGAAAATTTCTCATTTCCTTTAACTAAACAGCTTATGGCCAAAAACCTTTTGTAAGTTTAATATTCATTATTTTAAATATTCTGAACACATAAATTCATTTACTTAGCATACAAATTATTAAAATTTTATAAAGAGTGAAGTCATTGTTTTAAGCTTGCGGATTTGTTTGAATTTAATAAAATTAACTAACTAAATTTGACGTGACTGATATCGAATAAAGAAAATGACTTGCCAAAGATGTTCCTGCCGGTCCTTGGGGTCCCTCGTCTGGATTCCCTGGTCCTTGGACACCGGAAGTCGCCATCCCTGGTTCGTCGGTGGTGGTTTCCCTCTATTCGAGCGTCCTGGAGGCTGAGTCTGGAGCCTTCATCCTTTGGTGGTCCTGGATGTCGAAAGCGCTGAGGTTTTGGTCCATCTGGCCTTCTGACGGTCCTACTCACGGTCCAGCATAGCGTCCCGCGGCACCTCGTGTTAAAAATTTATTACAGACTGTCTCTAAAAGCTTAGAGACCAAGTATATATAGCGGTGAATTTAACCTACCTCACCCCGCCTGCAAAGCTTGCTATCGCTCGATTTATTCCTTGTACAGGCAAGTCGGGCAACGAATCTGTTTTAGCTTGCATAGTTTGATTATTAGGTTTGGAACACTGAAAAATGTCTATTTTATTTAAGCGGCTGTAACTTTTTTGTTTCTTAAGTTTTTTGTTTTCTCTAATGCTCATTCTAGCTTATTGTGGTTCTTTTAAAATGTCGATGAAAGTTCTACGTGGTTTGGTTCGTAATATAGCTTTTTTAGGCACTTAGAATTTTTTCGCTTCACTCCCGATGTTCAAATTTAGTTAGTTATTACAAACTTATTTTACAACATTTTTTAATTTAGCTTAACTATTCTATTTAAGGTTTTATTTAATTTTTCCCTCTTTATTAATTGTATAATTCCCTACTTGATTATTTTAAAAACAGCTTTATTTCTAAAAAACAGGAAATTACTTATTTCCCACTTGCCACGGTCTCCCAGACCGTTGCAACACACACACACACACACACACACACACACACACACACACACACACACACACACACACACACACACACACACACACACACACACATATATATATATATATATATATATATATATATATGTGTGTGTGTGTGTGTGTGTGTGTGTGTGTGTGTGTGTGTGTGTATGTGTGTGTGTGTGTGTGTGTGTGTGTGTGTGTGTGTGTGTGTGTGTGTGTAATTAAATATAGTGATGCAGTTATAAGTAAAATAAAGAAAGAATAACAATATTTCTAAAACGTAATTAGTGAAAGACAATTAAAATAACTATCTAAATTTTTTCTATTTACTTTTGTAAACAAGATAAAAAATATACAGCAAATGTTTAAAGAATACAAATTATCACATACGCAGTAGGAATTCGATGGAGATATTAGTAAAAGTTTTACAAATATGTTAGAGCAATCTCACTAATTGTATCTTTTTATATTACAAATCGAAGTTTGTTGTATTTGTTACTTTTTCAGGTACTTTGTTTATTCATACACTTATTTAGTAACCCTTACTTTGTATGAAACTTTTTTCACAACTGCTTTTTATTATTTAATGATCAATAGAATATTACATGAAATTGAGGATTGTTTGCTTTAGGATATAATTTGAAACAGTTATTGTTACTAAAGTGATTGAAATTAAGAAAATAAATATTCAAGAAGCATTAAATATATCTATTTTCAGATTCACACTTCTACGTAATTGATTTCTTTTTTACATTACTCTTCTTTATACATATACATGTGTGTGTGTGTCTCCTAGAATAATAGATTATTGCTTCTCTAGAAACAAATGTCTATCAAAAGTATGCATTAGAATCTGCTTCATCAGCAGCTATTACACTGCCTCTAATTAATTTCAACAATACTGGTTTTATATATCCCTATAGTATATACTGCCATTAATAACATCTAAATAACTGAAAATAGTTTAGTTTTTTTACATTTTGTTTTTCTCAAATCGCAATTAAACATTAACAAAGATCGCAAACATCGCAACAATCATTTTACAAGATCCCGTCTTTCTGATTAACAATTCAAATACTTACTGATTCGAGAGAGATGAATAATATATTTACTTTGTTCTAATTCAAGTGATAGACAAAGTAACACAAGCTTATTCACTTAAAAATTTCAAACGGCAAAAAATCGTTTATCTTATACATGAATTGAATCTTGTGGTAATTAATCCTAAAGAGTTAGTTAAAAAATCCAATAATATCTGCTGGTTAGAGAGTTTTTTTGAAAATAAAAACTAAGGACTATTCTGGTTGCTTGCACTAAAAGACCCCCAGTAGATTTATTATGTGCAGCTAATATTATAACTGGGATAATCAGATTTAATATAAAAAGATTAATAGTCAACGGGAAAATAAAATGTTCGTCTCAACGGAACGTAGAAAAAGATATCAAAATTCCATTGCAGAACTATATAGATTCCGTTAAAGTCACCGTAGAGGAAAAGTATAATGTGTGCATCAGGTGAGATATTTATAACCGAAATAAAATTTCTACACCATCAGTTGAGGGTAGGGAATATAACAACCTTGTAACCGTCCAAAGCATCATTGTTCATTCGCATTCTGGATATTAAGTAGATAGAACGCTGTCAATATAGATTAGAAGTAAAGTTTTTATTTCATATTGGCTTAACTTGCCCAATTGGTTGTGAATGTTTTTTCTGTAATTTTTTAACTTTTATTCGTAAGATTTTTAATGAGCGTAGCCCAATTTAGGAGATACAATTTAATTTTAAATGTAAATGTTTATATTTATAAATAGATTTTAAAGGCCAAATGTGACCTAGTATCGTTTGGAGCTGATAGTGTCCCTAGATCTATAATTAGTAAATTAAAATATCTACAGTTATAATAAAATATTAATCATTCTATGTCTTGTACCGACTGTGGTAGAACAGCTCTATGATATTACTGTGTTAACTCATACGCTGACAAAGGTTTTAGATGCATCGTATTATTGTATTTATTTCGAAGAGATTTATTTGTTTTTGTATTGTATACAATATATTTTGTTCGAAAGTTTTATAGAATTGTTATAAACCTTTAAAACACATATGTTTTATTTAAAAGTAAGATTGTATTTGTAACCTAACCTGTCGTTTTCAAGAAAGACAAAATGTTGCAGTCACTTTAAAATGAGGGTAATTGTTCAAATTAAAAATTTAGCTTGGTATCTAAATGGTTTCAATGTTTTTTTTTAAGTAAACTAAAATCTTCAATTTAACGGATAGTTACAACAGCATCTTTTAATTCTATGCATTTTCAAGTTCACAGTAAAAGATATTATGTAATCTAATTTAGGATAACATAAGTTCCTGCCATTTACAACTTCGTCACACTCGCTGTTGATGCGATTCGGAGGACGACCATCTGTCAGAACTTTTTATCAAGAGTTCATAAAACGTTCTGACAGATGGAGGACCTCCGAAACGTGGTAACGGCGTTGTGACGATATTAAGAATGACACGAGTTTATGATACTCTAAATTAGAATGTATTTCCGAGCGGAAGTGTAAGAAATTATCAAAAATTTTCTGTAGTAATGATTCTAGAAATTTTAGCACACTCAATCTTCCAAAATGTTCTATTGAGAGAATATAAACCTAGTAACATTTCGAAGATATCTATAAGAATGCTAAACCTGTTAACATCTAGCTTTTACTGATATAAGGTTTCATGATGATCTTTATTGTGAAGGTTGCTAGTAGCCCAATGTAGATATCCCAATATTATAGACCAGTGGTTCCCAACCGGTGGGCCGCTACTGGGCCGTGGTGAAACTTAAAATTATATTAAATTCGTGGAAATTAAGCACGGTATTGACAAATAGGTCGTCGTGGATAAAATAATAATTTAGGAATTGTCTCCGATCGTGCTTGGCCTGGCGGAGAGTGTGTTGTTGTAAAACAGTGTCGGCAAGATCATCGCTCTCTCCTCCCTCCTACCCCATCCTCCGCCCAACCCTTACTACTGTCAAAACACTCAAAACCGGTTCTCTGTAGTCTGCACTCAGTGCAGTGGTTGTCACCTTGTCACGTTCAGTTCAGTTGTGTTAGTAGTGTTGTGTTGGCATTTGGATTAATAATTATGCGGAAGTAACATTTTTAGTGGCAGTGGTTGTATTTACGTGTCAAATTTTACTCTCTCTGCTGTAACATACATGCATCTTACAAGTCAATATGAATGCTTGGTTTCGGACGGGATCTTGCCGTAAGAGAAATGTGTCAAATGATGAACCTTCTACACTAGATGGCATCCACTTCTACAACTAGTGAGGCAGTAAGTAAGCCAAGTTCGAGTAGTACCCCAATGGCCAAGAAAGGTAAAACTTATAGTCGAAAACATAATCCTGATTTTTTGAAATTCGGATTTGTGTGTTCTGGTAATGAAGAAGAGCCTTAACCTCAGTGTTTATTTTGTTTTGAAATGCTATCCAACGAATGTATGAAAATCTCAAAACTTGAAAGGCATCTATCAACTAAACATCCAGAATGTGTAAGAAAGTCTCTCCAATATTTTCAAATAAAGAAAAGAAATTTATCGATGACTAAATCTACCATGGAAAAATCTTCCAAACAAAACAAAATAACTACCAGAGTTTCATATGAACTATCTTTGTTAATTGCAAAGAAGGGATCAGCTCACACAGTGGGGGAAGACCTAATTATACCTGCAGCAAAAATAATAAGTAATGCTTTGTTTGATGAGAAAAGTACCAAAAAAATCAATGAAATTCCATTATCCAATACTACTGTCAACAGACGAATTGATGAAATGTCACAGAGTGTAAAGGAAGCTGTCAATAACGTTTTGAAACAAAGTGAATATTTTTCTCTGTAACTTGAAGAAAGTACAGACGTAGCTGGTCAGGCAAATTTATTAGCTTTTGTTCGTTTTGAACTCAATGGAAATATTCAAGAAGAAATGTTGTTTTGCAATAGCTTACCGTCAACAACCACTGCTGAGGAAATTTACAAGTCCCTTGACAATTTTATCACAGAAAATCAATTAGATTATCAAAGGCTTGAAAACTGACGGAGCAAGAGCTATGTCTGGAGTTCATACTGGTTTGATTTCCAAAGTTAGATCAGTAGCACTCTTTGTCAAATGGACACATTGCAGCATTCATAAAGAAGATCTTGCAGTGAAAGGTTTGGGTGAGAGTCTGACAAAAACTCTTGACCATGCAGTAAAAATCGTTAATTTTATCAAATCAAGGGCAAAAAACTCGAGACTTTTCGGTATTTTATGTGATGAAATGGGCAGTGAACACAAACAGCTTTTACTTCACTGTGAAATTATGTGGCTATCCAGAGGTAAAGTGCTATCAAGATTATTTGAACTTCGTGATGAACTCAGGATTTTCCTCGTAGAGGACGAATATGATGGAAAACATGCCAGTTCTTTCTTAGAATGCGTGACCGATGAAAACTAGCTGAAGCGGTTTGCGTATTTGGCAGATATTTTCAGTGCCCTTAACACTCTTAATTTAACTCTTCAGGGCAAGGATACTCATATGTTTCATGTACAAGACAAGATAGAAGCTATGATAGTAAAACTTCGACGATGGGCTCAAAAAGTGTAAAACAATGCTTTCGATGCATTTTCTGTACTACACGATTTCCTTGTAACAAACGAAGTCAAAATTGATGAACCAACAGCAGCAACCATAAAAGATCACCTCTCATCTCTGGCATCTATTCTCAGGTAATTTGAAATTTAATTTCACACTATAAATGTATCAACATTTTTATTTCAAATTCGTATATTATGCTTTGTGTCTCTGTACTTTTTATTTTGATCTGAGAAACTATAATTAAGAAACTGTAACTAAGATACTAAGTCTTTTCATATTTTTTGTAGGCGCTACTTCCCTGAAATCGATGATGAAGTTCAACGGATCAGAAACCCTTTTGATGAAGATAACTTAAAAAAGGCTAACATGCCTTCAAGTGAAGAGGACTCTTTAATTGAGCTGTCTTGTGATCAGGTTCTGAAATCAAGTTTCAAAATGACCCCATTGATTCTTTTATGGATGAATGTGCGAAAAGACTATCCCTCAATCAGCAAAATAGCACTAATACAACTGATGGAATTTTCAACAACGTATCTATGTGAGAGAGCCTTTTCTACTTTAGTGTATTTCAAAAATAAGTATAGGAATAAGTTAAATGTGGAGAGTGACTTAAGGTTGAAATTGTCAAGTTTCGTTCCTGATATTGATACATTAGTACAGGATAAACAATGTCAAATATCCAATTAAGTTCGGAAAGCCTTAATAATGTACTTGTAAATAAAGTTTCTTCAGTAAAAAATTTTTTTTTTCTTTTTTACCCAATATGTTTTAATTTAATGACCTATCTAAAACAATTTAAATTTATACTTAGAAGAATATATATATATATATATATATATATATATATATATATATATATATATATATATATATATATATATATTCTAGGTGGGCCTCGAAATTTCAAAAAAAATATATAACTGGGCCCCCAAGCTAGAAAGGTTGCGAATCACTGATATAGATGATTTCCTAGACTGTCAGAAAAACAGTGTAGGATATCTTGCTATGATATTTCCTCAATCCTTCAATTATCATGTTAGTTATCTACTTTTATGGTTAGGCTAATATCGTGTATAATATGCTCAAGTAGAATGAATGTTTCTATCTTTATATTCGAATTCCCAAGGCTAAACCTGCAAACTACTGCTGTATGCAAATAGTGAAATGGCTGCAGTAGATTGGTATTCAGGTTTTTCTTACGATCGACTCATACTGAGACATCTCGGTCCTTGTAACACACATAAGAATACAAGAATCTAATACAAAGCTCGATCAACAAGGTGTTTACATAGTTTTTCATTCAAACTTTGAACCGTGTTTCTCATGAGATCGATAATTCTGTAATTTTTGTAGCATACATTTGACTACATATTTCTGTGTTTCCTAACATCAAAACATATGTCTTAGTTATTGCGTTTCGTAATACCTCCATATCAAGACTTTAAATTGTACTACAAAATAAGAGACTTATTATTTCTAAATACATGCGAATGTATACCAATCATCTTAACAGAGATAAAGATGACTATATTTAGAACTATTTATAATAATATAATTTTAAAACGTTTCTAAATCGGAATTTCTCTAACTTTTAATTATTTCACCTTTATTTTACCTGTGAAATATTTCACTTAGGGACAAAACCTACAAGTCACTAACTACCTTCTCGAAAACACTTGAAGTCTTATAAATTAATTTATGCTTGACGAAGGTACTTTATCATTCCATACTATACGTGGTGTACATGCTGCTAAAATAAATATGTTTACAGAACATTATGTTGTGAATAAACGCAATTTAATATTAATTAAAACATAAAAGAATTCATTTTTAGATGAATAGGAAAACCCCGTGATAATTGAATCCGTTAATATAATATATATTATTTATAACCAAAAAAGAAATAGTTTAATATTTTTATCACTTGAGGTATTAGTATTAAATATTTTTTAAATAATTTTTAATTAAAATTTAATTTTTTGAGAGGTATTTTTTTGCATAAAATGTATGAGACATGCATGCATAAAACTTGAAACCTTCGCTGCCGCAGCGATGTTGAAACGTTGTCTCAATTTATTTTTAATCTAGCAAAGAGACTCTTGAGTAAAGTGCACTTCCATGAAACTAATTGTTATCGTAGTGGGATTTGCTTCTTGCCACGCCATGTAAAAATATTGCTCTTGCCTTTATATTCAACATTCATGGCATAAAGTGATGAAACCTGCAAAATCATTTCAACATCTCATTTACGTTAACTAGCATTGCAAATACTCCACTGTAGAGAAGGCTATAGATGATTATATTCCCTCATACCTTTCACTATTGTAAATGAAGTTAGTTAAACTGTTCCCAAATAAAGTTAAAATTAGTAGTTTTTAAGAGGCTTTGGCTGTTGTTTGTTAGTTATGTGTAAAACCTTCATGTTAGTTACTAGGTTGTATTAGAATAAAATAATTTTCTTTTCCGTATCATAACTAATGAAAAAGCATGAAAATAACAATGCAAAGGCGTAATTAAGTAAACTGTTTTAAGACACATGTTTCCATGACCGCCGCTAAATCAAATAAAATATAGAGTTTTAGATAACAATGTAATGATTGTAAAAGGAACCAAACAAATATAAATGATGTCAATCCTGATTTATGAGAATTATTTATTTATAATTTATTATTAGGTACAAGAAGTACGAAAATTAACGGTACACCCAAGAAAACTAAATAGACAGTATATGGTGATAAAATAACGCAATTTTTGTGGTGTAAAGCGTATACAAATATTAAATAAAATCAAGCAGCCCATAAAAAGCGTAAAATCGTTCCTCGTCAATAAATAACATTTATTACGCTTGACTGAATAAAATAATAAAGTAGATGAATTTGTAACTAAAATAAAGTAATTAATAATGTGCTGAAACTAATTTTCAACTGGAATTGGGGAAAAGATAAATAGAACATTTGTTTGTGAAGAAAGTTGATAAACGAATCAATAAATAATCACTTCAATTACAGCGACGTTTCGGCAACTTGTTTTTTATCCTTATCAAGCCTGATACTAAATTAGAAGTAGTTTTTTAAACTAAGAAATAGATATAAAGTAGTTCACTTAAATATAATACATAAGAAGTTTATTTTCTTAGAATTATTCGCACAAAACCAAGTAAAATAGCAAAGGTTTATATATATATATATATATATATATATATATATATATATCGCAGTATGTTTTCTTGTGTATTAATAAAGAACAAAGACTAAATACAAATACAAGAAATGTATTCAATTGTAAATTCAATTATAATTCTTGTATTTGTATTTAGACTTTTGTTATATATATATATATATATATATATATATATATATATATATATATATATTAAAAACATGTATACCTATTCAATAAAAGCAAATAAAAACAATTAAAATTCACATAATAAAAGAACAGTGTCTAAATATTTCTACTAACAAAACAAAACAAACTCCAACATTTCGAAAAATTATAAAAACGACATTATTAATCCAAATCTGGAGTTTTAACTTATCTATCAGTGGCTTATATGTCCTACAAAACGTATAAATTCATTTTGAATGTAATTTTATTTTATAATATTTTTTACGACATCCTAATAATAGTATCTCATCCTCCGTTTCGACTCATTACAAACTATTATAGTATTTTATTCTTAATAAAATAGGTAAGGGCAGGTAAGGTTAGGTTAGAATTGAACATTGCTTTGTTTTTTAATTACCTGTCTATATGATGATGACGTTTATGTGGTTGAGGCAAAGAGACCTATTCTTTTCGTGATCATGAAGATAAGTTGAATAGTAAAAAAACACCCTTCGTCTCCAGTTTTCATTCAGTAAAATAGGAAGCTGTAAATCAAATGCAAATAAAAAATATATAATACGTATTTGAGTACGCTGTTCTGCCTTTCCTAACCGTTAAAATATTCTCCTCTGTCGACGCGTTTCGGAGTGATTCCATTTTCAAAACTTAAATCGTACTGTTCACAGAAACTTTGAGTTCGTCTTAATATAATAATTCATAATTAGTTGTTTCAAATAATTTAAAAACAAATAGATACATTCTATTTCAAAAGCAACATATATATATTTTTTAGTTACAGTCAGGTTCATTAGGTTTAATAATTTTTAACACAAATAAACTTTTTAATCTAATTAACAATTAAGTATTTCGTAACCGTTGCACGTAATTAAATAAAGATTACTGATAATGTGATGTGTATTAATTGAAATATTGTAATTAACAAATGCCTGGATTAATACACTGTTATCGCAAGGTGTAATTGCCAGCAATTACCGTTGCCGTATAGAGTTGCTTATTGCTAGTGACATTAATTGATGAATAGGGTAATCAATTATTACCCGTTTCCACCTACTGTTGGGGCTAAAGTAGCCGCCAAATCATATCGCCATCAGTAATGTATCATTGCCTACTTCAAATGTAACAACCATATTTATATCAGTAAAAACGATATATTTATCGTTTATCGTTTATATCACTTATAAAGATCCTTTGTTATTTTTTGGATTGAATTTAAATGTAAATAAAACGTATTATAATATCTTTAACTATATATATATATATATATATATATATATATATATATATAATCCTATTATCGTATATAGAAGATACAATTTTATAATATATCCTGGTCATGTAAAAATAAAAATAAAAGTAATATTTACAGAATATAAATATATAAAATTTAAAGCAACTATATATTATTTTAAATTAAATTATTGACAAATATCAAGGTCATTTCACAACATATATATAAAAACCAACACATTTAGTATTCTCATTTTTAATTTTGTTTTATTCTAAACATGGAAAATAGAGATTTCCTAAAAGTAGTGTTTAGCAACAAAAATAAATTGATCCCATACAGGAGAGTAGATCTAATGTTGTGTTAAAGAAAACATATCGCCATCAGTAATGTATCATTGCCTACTTCTAATATAACGGCCTTATTTATATCAGTAAAAAGTCATTTATAAAGAACCTTTGTTACTTTCTGGATTTAATTTTAAAGTAAAAAAATTTTAATATAATACGTTTACCTGTATACATATATATATATATATATATATATATATATATATATATATATATATATATATATATATATATTAATAAATATATATATATTCATATATATATATATATATATATATAGAGAGAGAGAGAGAGAGGGAGAGAGAGAGAGAGAGAGAGAGAAATGTGGAAAAAAGAACAGCGATAACTTTCCAACAAAACTATATCTTTATATAATTCTAATGTTTAGTTAAAATATAAGAATTACTTAAAGAGGTAAAATCAAATTTTCATTGCATTGGACAACATTTTTCGATTAGCAATTGTGAATTTAAAATAGTTTAAACTTAAATATCTCAAACTAATATTTTTCATTATTCCTGAAGCATTTATCACCAGTAAAATCTATGCTGTACGTATTTTCTGTGCCTGCCTTTTGCAGGAGCGTAATAATATTTATGATTTGATTACAAGAACACAATGAGTTATCTTGGAAGCTGAATCATTTAGTCTAAATTTGCATTTTAATTTACATTCATATAATGGAATAGATTAGCACAGTCCTTTCCACACCGACCAGCATCCTTTAGAAACACGGTTTTTGTACAGATTCAACAACAAGATAAAATTATTTCTTTTTTAATAACGAAGCTCTGTAAAAGTAATGTAATATATATTTTCGTATAAAATAAATGATAATAGAAATTACCACTATATATTATTTTAATAAGTATATTACAATATGAAGCTCCTAACAATTTATTATTTTGTTCTCATTTGCAAATATTATTTCTCCTAATTTGGTAATAAACAATGATATATTTTTTTCATATTTATTTGAACATATGTTGTCTAATGACATGGATTTATAACAATTTAGAACCTATTATTTATTCATATTACACTATAAATATTCTTATTTCAAGACCACAGGTAAGAACTTGTTAGGTCAATGTTTGGGTAATTTTAGGTTTTTATGTCACCCGTTGTTAAAATTGAAACAGTTTCCTACCGTTATTTCATAAATGGGAACAACTGCATAAGTCACATGATATAGGCATTATAAAATAGCGCGCACAGGGCAAGAAGTTGGTTAGTCAATGCGAAAGAGGGAAAAAGGTTTACTTGAAATTCCCTTAGTTTTGATGAGTTTTTTGACTAACTTGTTGTTTTCTTAATTATTCCGTCTTGTTATATGTTGACGGGGATTGTAAAACTTGTGTTTTGTGCCAATCGTGTAGTAGATTGTGAATCTTGTGATTTTTGGTACTTATAAAAAGATTAACCAGAATCAAATTTCTGGGGCTGTTCTGTAACCTATC
>JBAIZL010000002.1:6270793-6335793 GCA_036971475.1 Prosapia bicincta
CTATTATCCATATTACATACTACCCATATTATTACATACCCTAAGATATATTACGTTAAGCTTTGTCTAAATGTGTGATAAAGTTTCATTAAGAATTGAAATTGTGTAGATATAATATACAAATTTATTGGACACAAATAAACCTACTACATGAATAGTAAATATTTACTTTTGTAAAAAGAAATAGGAATAAAGCACGAGAAATTTTTAATCAATAAAGATGTGCACAGAAGCAATATTAGAAAAAAGCACAAGTTGTGTAAATATGTATAGAGCAATCTCACTAATTGACACTTTGTGTATTACAAATCCAAATGATGTAATCACAAATATCATGTCACCATTTCGTTTGACGTAAAAGTATTTGTAATTAGCTTAATGCAATGTCTCCCTTGTTTTAATTCATAACATGAGCATATAGTGCCTGAACAAATGTAGGTCTTTTATCAAGTTTTATATAAACAGCTTTTTTAACCATTTCACTTTATATTCAACATCGTTATTTTGCTTTCGACATTTACCTATTTTCAACTTTTACTTGACCTAAACTAGATCTTATAGAAAAAAATTGAAAATTTTAACTTATCTATTACAATATCTTATAAATTAATCCTAAAAGTATTGTAAATGTTTTTGTAGTTTATAACTTTATAAATGGGTTTATAATAAACTGGTAAGTTTAAACTTCAAATACCATTCAGAACTTCTCAGTTGTTTGGAGACAATATAAAATAATTTAAAACAAATAACTAATATCATAAACGATAGTAATAAAAATTACCACCTCAAAAAATATTCATCACAAATTACGCAAAGGAAAGATTTACAGTATAATCAAATTTTTTTCTAGTAATAAAGTATATGTATAACACAGAAATTCATTAAACTGATAAATAATTTACTTGTTTATTTTTAATAAACATCAGTTTTTAATGTTAGATGATTGAACAAATTGTATAATATTTAACTTAACTTAAAATATAACTACCCTATTCTATGTTGGTTGAGTTCATTATTTATGGAAACTATAAATTCTTGTCTAAGACTTGTATGCCTATGAGCGTTATTTGTATAGGCCTATGCCTATAATTTCATTACAACATGAGTAACAAGTTGAAAATTCTTTGTGGATAAACATTAAACTTCATTATGATATTAAACTGAATAAAGTAGCTTTAAAACTAAGTTAAAGTTATTTAATGATCTATACTATTGAACTTATGTTTCCAATTTCAATTGATAGAGTTACAATATTCTGAAAATCAATAAAATATACTACATGAGAGGACCAAATAAGAAATGTGTATATGTGAAAGGTAAAAGTCTAAAACATAACTTCATAATAATAAATATTTAGCCGAGTATTTTCAACTATATTAAAACCAAACATTATTTATAAAAACATTTAATGTTTACAGCATGAAAATATGTTGAAATTTTTAAAGAAAACAAATATATCCTAAATCAATTAAATTATATTGAAAGTTGGTGTTTAGTTTATGATTGTAAAATGTAACAATATATAGTTATTTATTAAAGTGCGTTGTATAAAATTTGTACTAAAGTTTTAAAACACGTAATTAAAATTACGTCACCCGTAAATATATTCCTAGTGATTTATTAAGCTAACGAATAAAAATATTATAAATATAAAGTGTGTGTTTGTAGTCATAGAGGTGAGTGTCTGGGTTGGTGTGGCGCGTCACTATTCCAGAAGTAACTGAGGATGCTTGCTTACAAGTTGGCAATCGTCGAAAAAACTATTCTTGGTTAAATCTTATTCATGGCCTATGCATTACTAAAACTCACTTGCTCACTCGTCGTTAATTGTGAGAGAATTTTGACCGCAAATTTCTGTAGAAATTATCACACGAAATTGATTATTCGACAATTAGAAAGCTAATTACAATAGCTTATGTTTATTTATTCATCTAGAAATTAACTAAACTGTTATGTCAAAAAATCTAAGTTAGCTTCTGATCAATTATTAATATTTAAAGAATTATAATATATATATATATATATATATATATATAACATCTAATTTTGCAAAGATAACCACACTTGGTTTTCCGCCAGGAAAAAATAAACAAATATATAACATCTAAGTTACATAATAAGTATTTTTAAAAAGGTACTAAACAAATATAGCCGCTTAGTTGTTGTTAAAGATCATAATCATTCTTGATCTAGTTATTTCAACTTATTAGACAATTTAGAGACGTTAATATATATATATTTTAACTGTGCTGACATTTTTCTACCTGGAGAATATTATAACTTATTTTTTAGAAGAAAATATGTTCTTATGGATCGTCATAGCATGACAGAAATTTACTTATCAATTTTACAAAGCAGCAATATTATTACACTAAGAAAAATTTACAGTAGAATATAAAATGTTAAACAAAGATTTGGAGTAAGTTTGAATAAGGACAGCACAAAAGTTGTGAAGGTAAAGTTTGTATTATACTCTTGGGCTTGGGATGGATTACATTCTTTGTTGAGTCTCAGGGGAAGAAGGGAAAAGTTAACTGTTTTGTATAGTTTCCCATACAAATGAACATAACTTTTCATAACGGTTTACTTATTACTTAAAGTTTTCATATGTACAAAAAAATACTCAATTTCGCATGCGTAGAAAGTAATATTACTTCTTGTAGAACAATATGACAATAGAAATGACTCTTGGATTTTGCAAAAAGATGTTTATATTTTTAAATATGCAACAAATATTAAAGGTAAAAAAAATAATTGAATTTAAAACTTTACTAAGAGCTATATTGTAACTAATATTGAAAACTTTATATAACTGATAATAAATTAAAACAAGACGATTTATTACAATAATCATTGTTTATGCTTTAATAAAAGAAACTTGTATTTAGAAGCTTACTACAAAAAACAAAACTAGCTTTCTCCTGTCTGCAGCTGTATTTGCCCTATAGATTCGCTTGGTGTGTAATATAATTACAAGCCTTCTTGCGGTTGATGCTTTGTTGGGTTGTTGTTTGATTTAAAATTTCACTGAATAAGTGAGAAACTCGTCTGCTGAATAATATGACTTAGTGGTGTTTCTACCTCTAACCTACGCCCAGACAAACGGCATAAAAGATTACAGGATTCGTTTCAAGTGCGTCACGTATCCCGAGTATTAGCTGGTCGTCATATACATATAATTATAAATGAAGCTCAAGATCTACGCGAATTACGATTACTGGATCCACGACAAAGATTAGTAATAGAATGGGAGACGCAAGAGCAACGTGAAACACGATTAGAAGATCTTCCTTGTGAACACGCACAAAATAGAAAATAAAACTAAAGAACATCACGAAGCTCGCCAAGAAAAGAACGTACTCGGTAACAATATTGTGATTCTGTCATATGTATGCATATATTTATACTATATGTAATTATGAAATAAAATGTAACTAAATACAAATGTCCAGTGTTAACCTCAGTAGGAATTTGCTTCAAAACAACAAAAAAACAAAAAAACTCAAAAAAAATTTAATTTGTAACAAATTAAATAAATAACAAATTTTTGAATTTATATAGTGATTGTAATAATAAGAGTGAGGGATATGTAAAGACTTTTAATGAGCGGCTTTATTTACTATACGTTTAATCAATAATGCGAAAAAATATTCTGGATCTCTGCTTTTACCTATAACGTCTATTGTCGTACTCTGTGACATGAGTAAATAAGCCGTCTGCTGCTAATAAACCATTTGCTGTAAATAAAATATAGTAATTGTGATTGTGAAATGTTGCTTATTTCCCCTTGTATTAGTTAAGATGCTTTCATTACTAAATGATACGAAACATTATACCTTCCTTTCACACATGACTAACCATTAATGAAGATTTTATGGGTGATATAACGTATCATATGGGACACAGCAATCCATAAAACTATTAACCCAATTTACGCAATATGTTTGGCTAGAGCAACAACGTCATTGTACATAAACCGGGTAATTTGCTTTACGTCACTTGCAAATGTTCCCCGTTATATTCAGATTCATTGCCTTGTAAATTAGAACTCATGTTTAGTGTTCAATCTAGATCCCTTTGATGATGATGATTAACCAAACGACCAAGAACCGTACACAAAGTATTTGCAATGTCAATGCCTTGATTCAAAGGTAAAACCTATTTAAAGATCTACTTAGGTGATGATAATTATTTGGATATATCCAACCAATTCAACCAATATTAAAAGATACTTTTTTAAATTTTTTACTTTTAACTTGTCTAACTGTTACCAACCAACAGTTCTTAGTCAGCTTTTAATAAAATAACCACTTAAAATTGAAACTAATATATTCAAAATATTATTTTCAAATATAATCAAACAACAACAATTACTTTTACTTATTTGTTTTGTAAAGACCTCGTCACGGTTCACCTGTATATGAGGGTAATTAGTTTTGTTGGTAGTTTCACAAAATAATTTTTTAAAGCAAGTGACTGAATGCTCGGCTAGAACTATAACCTTTTCATTGTTTTGGTTGAGAATATCGATTTGCCTGACTTTTTTATTCGAAACATTTGTCGTTATCTAAAACATATATACAACGATTTGGAGTATAAAACGTTTGTATTTCCAGTTTGTGTTCCTGACAACCTATTATAAATAGTACAATTCCTCAATGGGTTTTCAAATTTGCGTGCTATAATAAGCTATATATCAATTAGTAATATATTGATATTTGATGTATAAATAAAACCAAATATTCTCACTATTAAACATAACATTTTATTAGTATTTTAAACATAAATCTATTTCAAATAGTATTTTTAAATATGTAGGCCTATTGAAAAACTTTAGATAATAAATATTTAAATAAAATTCTACACGTCCTTATTGGTTTTGGATGTTGGTTACCATACATGGTACTTTTACTCTATTAAGCCTTCAGAAACGCAGAAATAAGTCAAATCATGCTCCTTAATGTGTCAACCACTATATTATATATCCAAACCTTCTTATTTGTGCATTTTGCTTTTAGCTTGGCTTGTTTTTAAAACATTGGTCACTTATCATTATGTATATATCCGAGTTACTTAGGTTTTCTTATCATTACATTTAATCTCTACAGGAAAATGTATCCTTTTCTTCTGAGTAATTTACTTTCGTGATATGATCTGTTCATGAGATTTACAGAACCGTTTGACCCATGCATATCTTGCAAACTAGTTATTTCATGTAAAACCTTTACATTTCAAACAAAGTTTTGAAATACAAAATGTATTTTATTCCGATAAATGTCATTGGCAGTCTTTGCTAGTCGTTCTATTACTGCTTGTAGACCTTCCTTTATTGACAAATAATACGATGTCAAATTTAACCTCTGCCCATTCAAAACGTTTCGGTCGTCTCACATGACGCTTCTCTGAATGTAAATATGTAAGATATTGCTTATGAATTTAACATCTTACTCAAGCAATATTTTAATAGAAAACATTTTATTATAAGAAATGTGAAACGTTAGAAATATGAACTTCACAAATGTGAATCCATGAGGATAAATGACAGACCTCTTGAGAGAAGTTAATTATGTTTGAATGTCTATTCTTATTTATGACGTACTCGCTGATCTCCCTAACCAATCTGTCGCTATATCATTGATTAACCTTGAGATTTAGATCAACAATTCTTTTACTACAGAGAGCTAATTGTTTCGGGATTTTAGTTTACAGAAATTGAGGTCTTACCTTTCTAAACAGGGTATTATCCAAACCTTATATTCATACCTGATTTAGCTATTTATAAAATATCTAGTTCTATTAGTATTAGTTGAAGAGGTATTTTAATTACAAGTTTTTATTACCGTATTCACTATTTCGCTATGCATGAATTTTATATCCAATCAGCGAGTGAATTCAGTACTCAAACCCATGAAGTTTGATTATAAAAAATTGACATTTAATTTCACATATGTATTGCCTTATATTTATATATATTTTCTGCAGCTCACCAAAATACGCCTTGTATATTGTTGTTTATATCATCCTAAGAAATATTCACAAAAAGGAAACCTTAAACCTTTATCAAAGGAGAAAAGCGTTCTTGTATTGATGAGGACCATTGCGAGTGACGTGCCAGACTTTGCGATAACCAAACAATTAGTAAGCGTATAGAGCAATATTCGACCTCAACAATAGAAATATGTACTTAAATATTGCCCTCATCAACCATTGGTATCCGTAATTAAATAGACTAGAGCCACTTTGTTGGTAGCTGAGATTTTTCAAAGTTTACTTAGCTACTTCTTGTTCACGGGCAAAGTTCTCAACCACTAACAAACCTTTTAAACTCTAAAGTCCTTCTGGTTTCCTGAAATAATTTATTGACAACTGACATCGTACAAAACTATTACCAAACTATATAGGGTACTTGCATTTTCTCTTTATTGTTATCATCAGACCAAATACTGAGACCAAATATATGTACGACATACTTGCTTTAAGTAGGATATATATGTCCGGATCTAAAATGGTGAATTGTTTTTTACACACTGATACAAGTCAGAGATGTATATTATTTTTAACTTCAGTATATAATGCCTCTATATATTTCATTATTGTAGCTAAAATGTTTATATGCAGTTCAAACCAATTTAATAAATTCTTGCTTTCATTGGTAAAATCTCTTTGCGGATATTAAAGTTAGAGATAAAATTATTTTTGTATAGACAAATCAATAGGTTAAAAAGAAATAAAAAATATCACTTCATACATGGATATTTGAATGTGTTTCATTCAGTTAATTAATAATCTTCAATTTAAAACATTCTACGAATTTCGTTTACAAGATTTTAATAATATACATGTATATATTTCATGTTGAGTTTCTGGTACGAAAATGAAGTCGTTTTTGTTTTATACGTAACTAGAGAAATATATATTCATTTGAAAATTTGCGTAAAATTAAGGGAGACACGAAAATGGGGAAGAAAAAAAAGGTAAAAGGTACGCGATACTGAATGCAAATTGAAATGTAAATTAGTTTAATACAATCCTACTTTAACATAACTAAATCTGTTTTCATTATCGCATTTTCTATTTTGTGATTCTGTATATTTAGAGAAATTTTGCAGATCTATATATTTACAGAACATTTTCTTCAAGAAATAATACAATGGTGCTTTTGGTTTTCTTTATTTAATCTGTCTAAAAGAATTAAAGGATTTTATTCTGTGTTTGTTATAGTTTCAATAATATTTTGTTTTAGTTCTTCTGAAATTTTTGTTTTTGCATTAAATACCATCATTGACTCCGTTATCAATAGTTTATTTTCCACAGCAGTAGTCTTTTTGTACACGATTCTAACACACGTTCAAATAAAGGGGTGCCTGATTGTTTACTAAGCATAATAATACCGAGATATATTGTCCACTGCCCAATGTATCAGCTGTTAAATGTTAATTAATTCTACAAACAAATCAGCCAGGGTGATTGAAATAATGTTGAAACTAGTATTTACATACATATTTATTCACGCCTGGTTCTCATGTCTCACTAGTTACTTTTTAAAGTCTATTACTTTTGGAATGAAAACCTGCTTCTATTTTTCAAAAATTAGCGTCAATAGACATAAATTTAATATTATCACATTAGTAATAAATTTATATCCATTAGATGGTTTTCAGTTCATTGTAACATCTGTCGGTTTCAGCCCACTACAATATTTTAAGATGAAATGTACAGGCAATGCCATAAACGGGCATGTCATGCCATTATTTAAAATATTATTCTTGATATCATTGAGAAAAACAATCTTTGAATCTGGACAAAGGTGAAATCACTGATATTTTTTAAAAAATATAAATCGCCTAATGATTTAAATATAAACTCTCACAGTTAACATTGCTGTTTCTGAATCTGGGACGGTTTTCCATGACCCAGCTATTTAAAACTGAATTAATTAGATTAAAAAGCTCAATTGTTCACAAAAGCACACAAAACAACCAACGTAGGAAAAATTAGCTAATGTCTCACTATCAATAGCTTATTAAGACAAACGGCCTAGTTTCGACGATGATGTAGTCAGAGTAGCAGCCAAGCACTGGTGAAAGCGACATCGCCGTCGAAACTAGTCTGTTTTAATAAACTAGCGTGTCTGTTTTAATAAATTAATGTGTATTGAGATTTAGAGTAAACGGTGTTAATATTTACCGTTGTGAATTCTTCTCACTGGCTAAGCTCTAGTTAACATAAATCTATAATAATATATCTATTATTGTATACCAACATTTAAAACACTCACAAAATTATCAATAATAGCTACAATACTAATGGTCACTATAAATCACTTTCTAGGCATATTATTTGTATTTTCCAAATGTAAGTAGTGACATTATTAAAAATATATTTTTTTTCTAATGTCCAGTAAAATATAAAATAATAATCCATCTCTATAACTGAAAGCATTAATTATATTACATAAAATGTAGATGAGTTGGACACGTGTTTCATCATATTTCAAATAGGTACGAGATATTTGTCATGTCTAGTTGCAATGATTCTAATCAGTAATGATAGTTACCAAATTCGTTTTAAAACACAACTACTACCCGTTAAACTATGAGCTGGTCACCGCGCAATGTTGGCAGCAAGCTAGGACAAAAGGTGAGAAATTCACTTTACCTACAAGTTTTAAGGGAGGTTTCCTAATGCTTTCCGCAAATTGAATTTTAATGATTCTTTAATGAGTATATACTGACATTTCAATCGTTTTACTCAACCGTGTGCGAAACACTTGGCTACAATTCTATTGTAGCTCCATTTCTAATTTGGAGCTATAAACAGACCTATAAAACTAAAACCATTTTTTGAACTCCTGTCTTTTTTACAAGTGCTGTCCATATATATCTCGTGCATTCTAATTATACGCAATATAGGTACTTATTTACTACAAAAGGTATTGTAAAACAGAAATATAAATTTCTACCATAATTTAACTATAAAACATTACTTATAAATGAGGTAGTAAATAAGTAAAGATTCTAGTTGAGCTACATAGCCGATCCATTTAATAACGAACTAGTAATATGCTACTATAGTCACCAATGCTGTATGGAGGCTATTTTTATTTATAAAAATGTAATTTTCACCAAAGAAAAATAGGATTAAATTACATATAAAAGAACGTTTATACATATGTATGAACGTTTACACTTAAATGAAGTCGATAATTATATTTTTTTCACAATATTGTCAACTAACTTTTCAATTTATGAACAAATTAAAAATATGTTATCAATAAAGCTGGATGTTATAAACTCATTTGCTCCACTTCTATATGGTTAGGGTCGATCTAAGGGTTGAGGTATTTAAATACATTAAACCATTGATGAATTATTACATTATATATCAATCAAGATTTAGTGTTTTTACATAAATACTTACTTCTGAAATATAGGCTTAACATCTCTCTGAAACACACCTAATACACACCAAAATATCAACTACAAATCTTAACCTAGCAAGGGAAATCGAAATGAAATTGTCACTGGTATATCTTGCATTTAAATTGGATACAATAAGATATGTCTCAGTTGACAGGTTTTAGTCATTGTAATGATCTACGATGCCTGAAAACTATTTTCATCTTGAAAAAAAAACATGATCAATTGATGTTACTCTTCTAGCTACTAACAAAAATAGTATGATTTAAATGAGTGTTGTAGACAATTAGAGAAACTTACTAAATTAGTTACGAAAGTTAAATAGAAAGAATAATGTTTCGCAATAACTGTAGAAGGAGGATTGTATTTTGTAAAAGTCCCTCTTGAGTTACAGCCCTGAACGTGATAGAATTAAATTCTATTTGGCCAATCTAAGAGACTTAAGTCGTTGTATGAATCCATTTTATTAAAGCCAAATAACCCAAACCAGATTCTTCAACTAACCTGCAGTTATTGTTAAAACAATGCCTGCAGAAACCGTGATTTTATCAAGAGCTCTTGATTCTCCGATCAACTGATTAGTATTATGAGAAACATTCCTTCTACACCTAGATTACCTTCTTCAGTTTTTAGGAATAAATTGTTTTATATCTTCAACTTAAGCCTCGTGTTGGCATGTATATATGTACATGTCATAAATTTATATATATATATATATATACACGTTTATTTATTTTAAACTTGCCTTTGATATTACTAACTTTTAATGTAAAGGGCGGTCAGTAGTTTTGTACGCATTATTCCTTTATTAACCCTAATGCCATAGGGTTAAACTAAAAGGTGCTTTTATTGGGGTATGCATAGCAAATAAGTATATCAGAGCCTTTCCCAAGGTCAATACGGAAGGTAGTTTTTGAAACGACTTCAATACTATAATAATGATTCCTCAAATCCTATCAAACCTTAAAGATCATTTTATTTTCTCAAACCATATTTACACAAAAATATCATTATATGTACAAAATTTATAACGGCCAAGTCTTATAAGGCTTTACAAAATGGAACGAATGATGTCAAAATAAACTCTAAATAACATCGAGCCCTCATTCACAACCAATTAAAGCCTCTAAAAGACTCCTTTCAGAATAAGCATATATATATATATATATATATATATATATATATATATATATAAATTTGAAACACTGTTTTCTTGTACTCAGTTGTTATTTTCACTATATATAACAAGATTCTTACTTGGTATTTATGCGATTTAAGTTTCAGAGATTGCTGGTATCTTCATAGTCGACCATCAACTGAATGGGCGTTGTAGTAGATTGCCATATTGTGTAATTTATCGTTTTTTGTTTTGATTTGTATTCATCCGTTTATGACATTATTATGTGGTTAAAGTTTTATAAAGAGGGCAGTTGGCGACGAGTGTTCATTACTAGATTTACGTTTATTCATATATGTTATTAGACGATGTATAATTGTCACAATCATATATGATCACGCTAAGTGAATTAGGTTAGCCAACATATGTTATAATAACAATTGAATAATAAGCTACTGAGGTATTGCCTGTACCCACAAACATATATTTAATTTATCTGAAACTAATACGGGTTAGTCTATTAAAGTACAAAAGCAAACACTTTGTTATAAATCTTATAATTATTAGATCTTAAGAAACTGATCTTAATTTTTAAAATATATATTTATTATACAATAAAAGGCATTATTCAATTATATTTCAGTTTTGGGGAAATATGTTTGTATTAAATGAGATCCATTGGGACTTGACAAAATTGAGTAGAATTTAGCATTTCATACAACATGATTATGTAAACACAAGTTTAACGAAAGTTGGAGCTTCCATTCAAAACCTAATGGAAATAAGTTATATTTTAACATTACTTAATCAAAGTTTATATTCAATTGACTTTAGCTGAAATTATTAAAGCAATGGAAAACCATTAGACTAAATCAGATTTTAGTTATTTACGTTCAAGTTTTGAAATCTCAATACTATATCTAAACATAGCTGTGAAAAACAATTCTATCCATGTTTATTTGAGCACTGATGATAATTATTCAACAAGTGATAAGCCGGTTGAGTATCGATACACAAGTTTATTTATTTAGTGCAACGTTTCGGCCACTAATTCGTTACCCTTATCAAGCTCCTCAAAGGCAATTCTTTTCAGGCTTGATAAGGGCAAAATCCAATCTATTTCCCTTTGGTATTATTTGTTAGTTAGGTGATTTTTTCGTAGTTATAATTTAGTTTATAATTGTTTGCGATGATTACATTTGAACTTTCACCACTTGAACTCCTAATTTACACGCGACTCATTTGAGTCGCATAATTTACACTCACCATCTGGCTACTGACTCACACGTGGAACTGATAAAGACATATAAAAAATACATGTGACATAGGACTACGATAAAATTTGATAAATATAGAAAGAAGATATATCACTAAATAGTCTACTTCCATGTATAATATAGTTATTAAGAGGTAATATAACCTAAAACTATCTCGAAAACTAGTAATGTTCAGAGAGACTGTGTTAAGTGTGTGTTGCCTTTTCGTAATGATAGAAATACCAGTGGTTTTAACAATGATAATGTTGGACAATATTGATGCGACAGCGGTCATATTGATTACACAGTTTTTTAGTTTTTTAAACCCAGAAAAAAATACAAGGAATATATATATAATACAGTTCTTGAGTTAAAATGAAAAAGAAAAACAAATTATTTAGAGGCTTTTGTGGTCTAAATTGTGATGATGTAAAATTTGTCAGGCAATGTTATTGCCCTTCAGGCTTGTGTCAGTATGGTATGCTGAACATAGTATCCTCTGACAAAACTTTGCCTGGAGGATCCACTAGTTCCATCTAATCACAGGATTATGAATTCACATTCAGAAGAAGAGAACACTGCATATCAGCCTAATTTACTAGAATAAGGTTAGGCAGTTCTGTCGGAAAATGGACCTCCATATAGGTTTTGAGAGATAATTAAGGTGAGGTTGTTGTTTCTTAGAAATACGCTTCCTGCCAGTTATCCTGGCCTAAATGCAGGGACATGGTTCAATGTTTCCTTACAAATTTGATATTGTTCACCACATCAAAAAGTAAATTAAAATATTGTTATCAAAGATAGATTCAATTATAAAATAATTTGGATTATGAGGTCCTGAGGTCTTAAGGGGTACACGGAAGCATTGGAGAAAATGGCTAGCGAATGTAAAGGAAACGAATTCCAAGTCTCTAGTCACGATAGCTTGGTAAGGCTTTAACTCTTGATATCGTCATTCGCAAGTTATATTAAGGTATTTACTGGACTCTAAGTCTCTAGTCACGATAGCTTGGTAAGGCTTTAACTCTTGATATCGTCATTCGCAAGTTATATAAAGGTATTTACTGAATTCCAAGTCTCTAGTCACGATAGCTTGGTAAGGCTTTAACTCTTGATATCGTCATTCGCAAGTTATATAAAGGTATTTACTGAATTCCAAGTCTCTAGTCACGATAGCTTGGTAAGGCTTTAACTCTTGATATTGTCATTCGCAAGTTATATAAAGGTATTTACTGAATTCCAAGTCTCTAGTCACGATAGCTTGGTAAGGCTTTAACTCTTGATATCGTCATTCGCAAGTTATATTAAGGTATTTACTGGACTCTAAGTCTCTAGTCACGATAGCTTGGTAAGGCTTTAACTCTTGATATCGTCATTCGCAAGTTATATAAAGGTATTTACTGAATTCCAAGTCTCTAGTCACGATAGCTTGGTAAGGCTTTAACTCTTGATATCGTCATTCGCAAGTTATATAAAGGTATTTACTGAATTCCAAGTCTCTAGTCACGATAGCTTGGTAAGGCTTTAACTCTTGATATTGTCATTCGCAAGTTATATAAAGGTATTTACTGAATTCCAAGTCTCTAGTCACGATAGCTTGGTAAGGCTTTAACTCTTGATATCGTCATTCGCAAGTTATATAATGGTATTTACTGAATTCCAAGTCTCTAGTCACGATAGCTTGGTAAGGTTTTAACTCTTGATATCATCATTCGAAAGTTATATAAAGGTATTTACTGAATTCCAAGTCTCTAGTCACGATAGCTTGGTAAGGCTTTAACTCTTGATATCGTCATTCGCAAGTTATATAATGGTATTTACTGAATTCCAAGTCTCTAGTCACGATAGCTTGGTAAGGTTTTAACTCTTGATATCATCATTCGAAAGTTATATAAAGGTATTTACTGAATTCCAAGTCTCTAGTCACGATAGCTTGGTAAGGCTCTAACTCTTGATATCATCATTCGCAAATTATATAAAGGTATTTACTGAATTCCTAATCGTTCTTGTGATGCAAAAAAAAAAATCAACCGTGTCAACAGCAAAAAAAAAACTGATACAAATATCTATAGACTGCCTATTTAAAACAACGTTAACACCAAACCACTTATTAACTTTTATTTCTGGCGCAACTCTAAAATCCGTACGACTTCATAATCTAGCATAATCATGGCAAGCCTTTGATTTCATGCCCATTGTCTCATTTGTTCAGTAGATCTTTCTCATACATTCCACGATTATACTCGTGCAGATAATAAAACCAATTAAAAAAAATGATGAATTAAAATTCATAAGTTGAAAAGTATTCTCTATTTATATGATATTACTATTATGTATTGACAAAATATACTATTCATACTCTTTTAGTTATGATTATTGTTACTCTTAATTTGATATTATGATTATTTTTAGAATAAAGTGTAAGCAATATTGTAATGCCAAATATGATTTTGTAGAGTCTTGGTAAGCGAAAAAGGTTTAAAATCACGTTAAAAATATATTATTTTGCGATACATTATTAGATGGATTACAACAGAAATCACACACATATTTCTAAATCATTCCTATGTGTATAAATGTAGTGCATTTACTTGTATTTATATCTTTCATGTATTTATTTATTCTTTTCACGGATCTTCCCCTTTTCATTTATCGTCTTCGATTTAGTTTGGTGATATATGATACTCTTTGGAATTACGGCAATTATTAGTAGACCTATATAATTATATAACAATTAGATATGCGTAGGCTATAACGGTGTTAAAGTGACAGATGAATATGTCTATTTAAAACTATTAAAATTAAACATAACGTTACAATATATTTTATTAACAAATTATAAATATAAGCCCTTTAGGATATTTCTATTAGGAATGAAATAAGATCTTGATAACTGATTATTTAATTACTTTAAATATATAGAATTGAGCCATTATACATAACGCAAAAATATTAGTAGCTGGTGGGTTATAGACTCACATAATTTAACGTAGTTGGTATATACACATTTCTGCTTTGTTCACCACCCTGACCTGTATCTAAGTAAATCATTGACACTATGAATCCTAATCTGCACTCAATATGAGCGTTTCCATTAACCTTCTTTCATTGTAAAAGCTTCTCTAATGCAATTTGTTCGCCGGCTTGTGCTCCAGGGATTTGTAACCTTTAGAAATCCCAACAGCAAATTCTCAAACAACAGAAACACATTCAACAAAATCTCTATTTGGTACTTTTATAAACAACATTATAATTGTATGCATAAAATGATATATAAAGCTGTAAAAAAGGCGTGTGCCTGAATAAACCAATTAATATTTACAAATTTAAACAAAGTAATGTGTTTTACAATCCACCCGATAATTTCCATCTTACTCAGGATTCTTTTCACTTACTACTTTATCTCATCTGCTATGTAATAACAAATACACATTCTGAAATTGTACTTACTTTACTTTAGCCAATGCCCGCTTTGGCTGTTGAACCATTCGGCGTCGAACCTCCCAGTAACTACCGATTCTGGACAGCTAGTCGTCCAGCTCAGGGCAGGTTGATGAGATGTGGTCACCCTTCATGACACCATCGACCGGGCATATATCGGATTCTGCCAGATCACAACGAGATAGTCGAGTCCTGTCAAGAGTTGAAAGTCAGCCACGACAGTTGCCCTATCGTGTGGGGCAGAGGACCGCGACTGCCAAGTGATGTACACTGTTTTCCTCTGCTGGCGTCCTTGTGACTTAGTAGTAATTGACTTTGATTCTAATTAACCAGTCATTTGGTAGAAGATATGAGATTGCTTTGCTGCAGTGGTATGTGTTAAGACAGTATGTTGAAGAGGGGTCGGTTACTGAATTTTATGCGGGTTGGGTGTTTATAAAGAAACATTTAGTGGTTCGTTGCTTAGTGATGAGCAGAAAGCTCCTCTGCTGCCAGTCGCACTGCCGTTAATTCTTCATCAAAATGTCTTGCGTTTGCCCCAACACTCTGGCTGATTTCCAACATCCTAGCTTTGAGATAGCTACACCGCCAGTTCTAAATAGAACCAATCTACATCCATCGATGTAGACGTGCAGCCAGTCTAGTTTAGTATATAAAGTGTATATTACCTCAAGGACAGAAATATTCAGTTTTTATGGGAGTGCAAGATGCTTGGAGATCTTAAGTTTAGTAATGATAATCTTTTGAGAGACATGACAACAGTCGTTCTGTTGAAAGGTTTGAGTGGGGTTGATTCACCGATGTTATACTTTCTTCTCATTATTTCTTTCGGCTTAGCTGTTGCCTCAGTCTATGTGTAGCCTTTCTATACTTACTCCAGTATCGGTGATTTACTCTTTTTTAGCTTTCTCGAAATGTAAGTGTTGGTTCTTCTCGCCTAGTTTGTAATGGTTTTATGCAGGTTTGTATTTCCATTGCGCAAAAGACCGTCGTGAAGCTACTCCGGAAATGATTCTGAGGGCACTGTTCTGTATTTTATCTAACTTTTGTAGATTCGGCTGACTGGCCAGTGACGTAACTACCAAAGCGTATTTCATGGCCTTAAAGCGGTGGCAAGAACGTCCTGCGTGCTTCCCCATTTTGTACCGGTTAGTCTTTTTAATAGGTTTGTCCGTTTGCTTGCACGCTTATCAACCTCCTGTAGTTGGTTTTTTCTTGGTTTATTGGCCAGATAACCACGTAGGTATTAAGACATTTTAGATTTTGATAGGTAACTCTGTATAAATTTGAGTACAATAGTGCGGGGCTTGATGGAGATATTGAACGACTGAAACATGGTTTTCTCAGGACTAACTGACATTCTGAAATTGTAAAGTTGTTCAAATTTTTAAACTTTTAGTTAGAAATTTGTATCAAGAGTATAAAATACATGGTTTACTGCAGAAAGTTGCATACAATTTCATAACTTTTATTTCACATCCGACGTAGAGTTTTTAAAACAGTGTCGAGTTAAACTCCAATAATGATATTATTTTTTTAAATTTCAAACAATTTGCTTATATATTTGATAATGCCTATCCTCGACTATTTTAAATATTTTTTGACCCCTAAGAACTTTTAATGTGCTTGAGTTGAGCTAACTTAAGCAGAAGCTCTTTCCTCAGAAAACCTAATGTCTAACAGAGGAAATTAGTTTATAAATATTCACTCCTGTAAAAACAAAAACTACCTTCTAAGAAGGTTTTGAATATGTAATTTAAATACTTTAGTAAATTAGGAGATTATAAGATAATAGAATCATAAACAAATAAACGAGTTTATACAACAAAGTATCCTAAATCATCATAATTTATTTCTTTCAATATTTTTGTATTATTATTTTATTACAGTAGCACATAAATAAAATCGTTGCATTTGGGGTGTGGAACTCGTCTCTAAATATTGTTTGTTCATAATATTTCTTGTATAATAATTGTGTGGCTTTTTAAAATATAAATTTTTTTTTATAAATCAGGTATATCATATACGTGTGTTTGTTTATATATCATGTATATTACCTATCATGTTTTATAAATAACATGGAATATATATATATATATATATATATATATATATATATATATATATATATATATATATCGCAATATGTAATCTTGTGTATTAATAAAGAAGTAAATCAAAATACAAATACAAGAATTATAATTGAATTTACAATTCAAAGTTTTAATATTCATCAACTTTTAATATTCCAACGAAAAGCTTTAAATTGTAAATTTAATTATAATTCTTGTATTTGTATTTTGACTTAGTTCTTTATATATATATATATATATATATATATATATATATATATATATATATATAATACGTTTTCTTGTTTAATAATTTAAAACAACATAGGTTATTCAAATACAAGAATATTTATGTATTTATATCCAAAGCTTTTCGTTGGTAAACAGTACCAACATCATCAGGAAAGAAAATTACAATTGTAAAGCTTTGGATATAAATTATTAAATATTCTTGTATTTGAATAACCTATGTTGTTTTAATATATATATATATATATATATATATATATATATATATATATATATATATATACTAATGTATACTAATTATAATTATACTATATGTTTATATACATATAGTTTAAAAGAGTAAAATGGAATTTAATATTGTTCGATTTTATTGTTATTCGAAATTAATCAAGTTATAAGATATTCTATTCATTAAATCTTTGGAAGCTCTTTTTACAATTGGATTCATTACCTAATACTATAATACAATCGAGTTAAATAAAATATTGTTGGTAAATGTTATTTATAAACCTTAGGAATTAATTTCTTTGGAGTATAGAAAACATATATACATCGTAGCAATAATTGTTTTCCATTCAAGTTTTAAAATACAATTACGTTTTGTTGTGAAGTGAAAAAATATAAAGTTATTTCAAGATGTGAAATTGTACAACACAAGATGTGTTATTTTAGATGAAGAATTACAAGAGAGAATTACAATAACCGTTCAAAAGCCAAAGTGTTTCATAGCATTAAAGGAAACACAGTAAGAAAGTGTATACGTTCGGAGTAGCATTCAACAAGCTGAGCTTACAAGAAAGGAATTTGGCAAGCAGAACACGTGCTATTTCCCTCCCATTATTGGCTTACTTTTCTTTAAATAAGATCCGACAAGGCACGTGTTAGTTTAACTTATTTTGTTTCTACTACGACATGTAACTGTGTCCCGCATCCAGCCCAGACAAGTGGGTGTATGTCATCAGCTTTCTTCTTCAATCCCACCATGGATTACTCTAAGTCCTACTCATTTCTTCAAGAAACCTTCATTAAGTTACCCTAGGTTCACAACTACCGCAAGAGTATTACAAAGTAAACCATACCATAGATTTAGCAAGTACATGGATATAGCTTTGGATAAAACAATTGTATAATATCAAAGTAGTATTTATAATATACTAACAATAGATTATAAAATAACAGTGCTATAAAATAAACTATCAATCGAAGAAGATGTTTTATTCCTTGACATTTGATTATATTTTGAAATTTTGTCGCTAAATTATAAGAGTAGGAAATAAAATAAAAGACATGTTAGGGCCTACATAAAATGCCCGATCGGCAAATGGCACATATCCCAACGAACATGGAATTTTATATTGTTATTTATTAAGCTTTTTATTCCATGAAATGTTTCGTGTCCGTGGAAACATTTAATTTTTCCGTGTTTAAAATATTAAAATTTATATTAGAGAAAACAAATTATATTGAAATATTACTTCCTTTTTCTCTTCAAAACTATTTTGTTTGTATTTAATACGTGATAATAATTACAAAACAATATAGTACTGTTAATCCTAAAAATATTAGTTTTGCGTGTTTTTCATAATAAATTATTTTCACCAATACACGTTCTGCTGGAACTCAAATATTTTATTTCACAGAAATTTTAACGTTTTGGAATTATTTTTTAAAAACGTGTATACACCACTTGAAAGTTAGAATAACCCCACATATTTTTATGAACACTATTAATTATTTTCATGAAACTAAATAGTTGTTAGATGAATGAATGAGTTTTCATAGGACTTTTGAAATTAAATTTCTTGAATATAAAACCTATGGTACAACATACATTTTATAAATATTTTACAAAAAGCCTTAGATACGTGAAAGATATGGGTCAACTCATTCTTCTTAGCGGAACGTGTTGTATTTAAGACCTTTAACATAGTTAAACTCTAGAGATATTGAGTATTACATTATCTACCACGCTATATTCTTCCATTTTCCTGTCGTATTGGGGATTGCATTACATTATCTACCACGCTATATTCTTCCATTTTCCTGTCGTATTGGGGATTGCATTACATTATCTACCACGCTATATTCTTCCATTTTCCTGTCGTATTAGGGATTGCATTACATTTTTCCTTACAAAACAAATAATTACAATGAATGTATTGAACGGTATGTATGGACATGGAACAACGCTCATTAATAGAATGTTCGTCTCTTTCAATGCGGAAGAAATACTCATCAATACTTCATTCGTCACCTCCAACACGATCTTCTTCGTCATTACGATCACCAACACTTCATCTCCTTCGTCGCCAAATCGACACTCTGCCATTTCCTGCCCCTTACCAAGAAACAATACACTATTAAAGAATGTGGAATACACTTACTTACAAATGAAAACAAAATAAATTCATATATATTTTCATTTTGTATTACTTTTTTTATAAACTTTTATAATTAATCTGATCTATATCTGGAAATACAGTTATTATGATATAACAAACTTACAACAAACAAATAATTTATATTTTTGTCGTCCTTTCCACACACAAATTTTCAGAACGTGAGACAATTGAACAATTTGAATCCACAAACTGTAATTGCGGTTTCTAATTTAATATTAGTTGGTAATTGTATGTCAACAAAATTTTTCCTACGGTAAATAAATGATTAATTTGAAATACTTCGTATATAACTATATAAATAATTTTCAGTAGATTATTGAAAACTCTGTTCTTAAAAAAACCAGGCTTGGGGGTTAATACATAAATTAATTACCTTTAGATGAACCTAATAGAATTTATTTAAGAACCTGAACATTTACATAACAATAATTGATAAGTAATTGTATGTTTAAATTTATTATATTATTTTCCAAAAACAATGAATATATTGAAACTTGTATTTGTATGTTTACTATTTTATAATTGCATGAGGTTATTAAATTTTAGCATAATAATAGTAGTTTTATGATTGTATAACGCAATTGTTTTTGATGTAGATATAAAAGATTTTGAATAAGAAAATATACATAGGAACGAAATGTATACTATATATTTTACATATAGATCTGGTATACATAAAATTAGGTTGAACAGTATTTATTTGTTATTGAATAATGCAGCAGCCTGGAAATGTAATTAATAACTTAACGGTATTGGTTAACAAAGAGAATTCACGAAAATAGTTAGTCGCGTAAAACGATTGGTCAACCCAGATTACATCAGCAAGGTGACGTACGTGACTTGGCCACCGTTTTCTGTAACTCCATTAAAACGAACACATACTCGGAGAACAAGTATTTAACAAATATTATTCAAACGAGTTAGCCATGTGCGTTCAAACCACTATGAAATACTTTTCATAACAATGCAGTCAACTGTGGATAGTATGTTTACTGGTTATATTGTGTACTTTATACTGCCATAAGGATTTCCTAATCCTTTCAATTTTATGAAAAGTAAATACTCAATAAATGATAATAAACAGTAAATCACTAATAAATTAAGATTAAATCAACAGAGTTAAAAACGAAATATTAGTAATATAAGTACACAATTGGAATGCCAAAAACTATTTACATAACAGAAGAATATATAGGTCACTACCTTCAAAGTTCAAGAAACAATATAAACATAAATGTAATTAAGGTAAATAAGTTTCAGCAACTTTACAAGTTAACTTAATCGAATACTTCTCATTTAAACCCAACTTTTGTTCTTCCTTGAGAAATATAACAAGTGATAAATGTTCTCTTACAAGAGTTGCTTGGTTTACTTTCGAAAATAAGAGATGGAAAGGCTGATTTATGACGTAATAAAAGGAGTTCATAAAAGTTCCAGTGGCCATTAGGTTTCAAGCTGTGGTTCTCCATACTAAACTTTTAAATGGATTATGTTTACAAGGGAGTGATTTGTATTCTAAGATACTCATTATTAAACCAATTTTCATATAAAACACTACATACAATCTTTATGAAGAAAATATATGACACTAAACAAAACAGAATATAAATTGTATTATGATGTTAAATTAGTAACATACTGAAACAATAGATAGTGTTTTAAGTTTGATAATATAAATGTTACAGAATTGGCATAAATGGACAACACTAACAGAAACATATTGTATTCATTGAAACCATCATTAAATAATTCTATTCTAGAATAATAGAATATTCAGAATAATAATTCTAAGTATAGAAATGTATATATATACACATATATATATATATATATATATATATATATATATATGTATATATATATATATATATAAACTAATAAAAAAATTATTATATAATACTGTAAACAACTAAGAAATCACTTATACCGATTTATTTCTAGCAATAGTGAACCTTAATCTCGTTTTCAGCCTTGTTTACATCTTAACTCGTTTTAGTACAAAAAAACATAATTTCAGGCTGATAGATATACTGATCATCAAGGGTAACAAATTCAACGACTTTTAATACGTTATTCAAACCAGAAAATATTAGTATCTAACATCGTAAAGTATTTTTTGAACACTATGACACTACATCATGAAATCTGTTTTTGCAACAAGAAATAAATACCTGATCATTTTTATTTCATTATTATTGTATTCGAAAAAACTCTACATTTTAACAGTTCATTGGATATTTTATTCCAATTATCGGGAAAAATAAATGAAGTTGTAATTAAGTTCTTCCTCATTTCCATAACGAGGAAAAGTGATGATCAAAAGGATTCCTGAATGTCAAATAATACGATAAATGTACATTAACAATCTAAAAAAGCTCAGTTTAACAACCTTGAGTTCAATACATTGTATATATACTGTATATATATGTGTGTGTGTGTGTGTGTGTGTACGTGTGTGTGTAAATTGTTTATTTATATATAAACGTAATAATAAATCCACACACAAGAATTTTCGTCAGTGCATTGTTGACGTTAATAGTTAATGGGATACAATGGCTATCAAGTAGTGGTTGATAAATGGATAGCCTACGACGACCACCAGCTCGACAATCGTTGAATGCAATAAGTGTAACAGAAAGTAGGAAAATGGCGAAGAGCTTTTAGGAATGCTTTGCAACCTCTACTATAAGCTTATAGGAGTACTACAAATTTTAAAGTTATTTAAGTATACGATTTGCACGATTTCTTTCTAATAAACCTAATTCACCTATAACTCTCTTTATAACAACAATTATAACGGTATGTATACACATATTTCGTTAAATCAAATGAATGGTTCTAGGATTTTGAGTGAAACCAGCTGCTAATTATGGGAAGAAGAATTATAAAATGTAGTCCATTATTGTTTTTACGTAATTGGATTGGCTACGTGAATTATTTTGTTTAATTATCTCCTATGTCAATATTTGTATATATATATATATATATATATATATATATATATATATATATACTATCAATATTAATATCAAAATGAGTTTTTACAAAGTAGCTGGTAAGAAAATATCTAATTTGCAATCTAGTATTACAATTATAAAAATGAAGTATAGGGTTACTGTACCTTTAGTATCATAACATGAAAATCATTACAAAATTTCTAGAAACGTCTTCACTGAGAACTCAAGCAATGAGCTGACAATAGTATATTTCAGAGGGTCTCGTCTAGAGGCTCTGAAACACTAAAGTAGATTATTTTTCTAGCTAGCTGTAATTTCAAAAATAAGGTACCTGTTATGAGGATATAAAGATTTGTAATGACCAAAACAACAAACAGAATACATGTCATGATTGGCGGAAATAAGAAAATGACTTACATCGATAGACGAAATTGGAAAAAGGGAAGCGATGGATTGGAAGACCTGTCATGGGGTCAAGGGAGAAAGGGAGTAAAGTTTTGAGAGCCGAGGGTAGTAGTCCAGCCCGGAGTGTCGAAACGAAATAATAAAGTTCAAGCGTCATCTTGGGCACAAATTGGACCACGACGAAAAATCGTGGGATAGCTGGGGATTGATCAGGCTACTTGAATTCAATTAAAGTACCAGTTATTTAACCATTATAAATTTAATGTTTTTAAATATAAAACTTAAATAAAATATTCAAATTTAACATAAGCCTCTGTGAAACAATAGTATTAGAGTAAAGACTAACAACGGTTAATTAGTATAAAGTTTTTCCTGTTTCTCCTACCGCTGACACTGGCTGGCTGACCATAAATTTCTAGAATTTCTTGTAAAGAAATTTCCAGGTTGTTTGAATATCGATGATACGGACGTACGTCAATGGATGAGTAAGGACAAACGTAAGTAACAATCACATATGTTACGACTATTGGAATGGAACAAGAAACTACTAAAGAGAGTGATGACGAGAATAAAGATGAAGATTCGACCGAGACAGCACAAGTAGAGTACATAAGCACAAGCAAAAGTCATTTTAAAACTTTTTTCTAAAACTTTACCAATAGTGATGAACAATGTATTCCAAAGCAACAATTATTTATGTAAATACTATAATCATTAGTGTTTTATAAACTTATTTTGTATATTGTTAATTATAGCATTGGGGTTTGTTAAAACTTTGTTTATATTTTTAATGCACAGTAAAGTATTTTCGCTAATCCGAAGGAGTCTTGGTCCCATTTAATTCGAATAATCAAAACTCTACTATATATATATATATATATATATATATATATATATATATATATATTGTATAGTAATCAAAAACAACTGAACGTATTTGAATAAAAGGATTATGTAAAAAGTTTTATTATTCAAAGCTTTTCGTTGGCAAACAGTACCAACATTATCAAGAATATATAACGCAAAGATGCAAGTTATATAAATGTATATCCAAGTTTGCCTCGATGCTGTAATAGTAGAAACATATAATATATATATATATATATATATATATATATATATATATATATATATATATATATATATATATAGTATCAAATTCTTATCGTATTTGTGTTTGTTCATTTACTATTTTGCTGATAATAATATATTTATGTACTTCGAATGCTTAATACAAGTTCGGTATTGTTCCTTTATTAATTTATTTTATAGGTCTCAAATTTTCTATATTTGGATATTTTGTGGTTATTAATAATACAATAATTTCCCGAATTTGATTTGATTATTTCTGTTATTTTATAGCTATACAAATATTTTATATCTTTCTTTCATTTTATTCCTATTTTGATCTATATACTTTAATTTGAGCTTTTCCATTCTAATTATGAACAACAATTTTTTCGCCCATATTATTTATTCATTTATTGTTATTCATTATATTTATTATTAGTTTTGTTTTTTTGTGATTTTTACACTTGTATTTTAAAACAATTTGGTGATAATTCTGTTTATATAAATATTAATGAGGTCTATCTCGTTTTATTTTATTTTGTTGTGTAAAACATTGAGCGGGATGGAAAATATTCAACACAATTTTAGTCTATAGCTTCACTTTATAAGAAAAAATTTCTAATATTAAAACAAATTTTCAATTTAAATGAAAATTATTTAAAAAACATTAAAACAAAATATTTCAAAAACTATTAACAGGTATTATAAATTTGAAAATTTGTGTATTAATATTATAAATATGTAAGAACTGCAGAATAGTGACTTATATAGTTGCATATGCTAAGTATGTGTTGAATAATGATAAGATGTGAGTGACAATTTACACAAGTGCTCTGTGTTGCGGCAGCTTGATTTGTGTACATCTCTTTGGTAATTTAATAAAACTTTTGCTCGTATGATGTATTGTGCTTACCCTACATTTGTATCAAGTTCATCCCGAATCTAATATATAATCAATAAGTTGAGTAAGGCACATGTTTGTATTGTATACTAATACACGACTTTATGCAAGGACATGTTTATTTCATATTTGATAGTATTACATCAGGTGGAAAACCTAATACTCTCTATTTACTTAATAAAAATAAACTGATTATATTTAACTTTACATTAAACTTTCTTTTTTCTTTTATTAGTACGTCAAAATTTGAAAATTAATTTAAAACTAGAATCTTATTGTCAGTATCTGGTAACAATATTTTAAACATCCAACTATAGAAATATTATATTAATTTTTAAAAACATAAGAACGTTTTTGAAACGATAACAATCTTTTTCAACAAAACATATCTTTATGTTATAACTCTTTCTTTGTAGTATGTAGGTTTTAAAGCGATTTAAGTAGTATAAACATGATATTATTATGGTTTATTCAGCTTTCAGTTAGACGGTAATATTTTTGTTTTAATATATACTGGTAAAATTGGAGGATTCAATGTAAACTAGAAAAAAAACTTGAATTATACAATACAATTCTAAAAAAACATTTGAAATTATTTGTAGGTTAAACTTTTTATGGAACTTAAAATATTTAGTTTTTAAATTTCCAGTTTTCATGCACTGTAACTACATGTTATCGTTAGAAGAACATCTTCTTTCATAAGTTATGAACAAATAATTTATAGGATTTATAAGTTTTTCATAATATACATTGGTTACTAATGCTGGTTACTTACAGATTTTTCTTGTGTTGCTATTTAGAAACATATGAAAATAATGAATATCACTTCGACAAAATGACGCATCCTCACCTTTTAATAGAATTAAAATATTACAGAATATTTTCACACAAAAAATCCAAGGTTGTAGATATTATTTGTAGTAACAAAATTAACATTGAAAATAGGTTTATATAATTAGCGATATTATTAGAAAGACGGTCAAGTATAAATGTACAATACATGTTTGTTAAATGTAAAACTGACTAATTATAAGTAGTGACGAACGCGTTCTTTGTTGTCACTTTTACCTCACATCAACAATTATCTTTATCAAAAAATAAAAGAAATGTCTAATAAGAGGACCAGCCCGAAGGTAGGAAGAAAAATAATGTAGATGATGTACACATATGTATCGATTTCTGTAGCAACAGAAACATCAATCTAGTACAATGGAAAACTTTTACGTCAGTAAGTTTTCTAGTAGAAAGTTTCATATTGAAGTATTAGCCAGTCGTGTAGAATCTGATAAAGCAAAACGTATTATTATTTTATTTTATTTTCCTTGAAATAAACTACAGTTGAAGGAATTGTTTCAATGAAATAAATTTATATTTTCATGCTAACTGTATTTTAGAAACATATTTCCACATTACTAAAATACGTAATTGTATGAACGGTTTTCGTCAAACACTTTTTAATGGTTTTTTTTTAAACAATAGGTTTGCATTTCAAAGACCACAGTATACATATTTGTAGTTTAGTCGTATATATTTCTACAATTGTATAGAACTTGCCGTGTTGCACATAAATAATTTATGCATTGTATAACCGGTTAGTTTCCAAATCTGTCCTTAACACATGAATTGAAAATAATAAGTAATATCCCTCCCCACTTTAGCTAAGTAATTACTTGTAATAGCACACACATAATTGATATATTACTATTACATGAAGTAGTCAGCTTCTGAGTTCGCTGTTAACCCTGTTAGGATGATGCTATGACTTAGGTGAAATAAGTTTTACATATTTTGGGGTAATATTCCGTCTCTCTCTCTCTCTCTCTCTCTCTCCTCTCTCTCTCTCTCTCTCTCTCTCTCTCTATATATATATATATATATATATATATATATATATATATAGGCTTATGACAGAACACAGACAATTGATTCATGGTTTTTTAAACACTCGACGTTTCGAATTTCATTTCGAAAATTTTTTTTCAAGAGATAGTTTTTATTAAACGAATATACAACATAGCTTACAATTTATAAAACTCTTAACATTACATTTAACATATTAAAAACCAACAATGCAAAACTCCTAATAATTATCCTCATTTACAAGTCAACATTTTATCACAATAAAACTGTTTTTTTTAAATGAGAATATTTATTAGGAAATTTCGGAAAAAGTACGAGTGTGTGTTAAAAAAAAGGGCTGAATTAATTGTTTGTGATCTGTCATCAGAATATATAATAAAATAATATTTATTAACAGACATTGAATACAAATACTAGTTATATAGTTATTATTAATATAGGCTTTATATAGCTGGTAACAAAAATAAAATTGTATATTTAACAAGTAATTATAGAGAATAGTTACTTTGACAAATGAGTTAGTCCATAACTTGAATAAGTTTAAAAAATTAAATACTTGAACAAATTTCTATAAATAGATTAAAGAATGATCTACTTATTGGTGACTATATCCATCCGTAGCTGATGGATTTGAATCCAAGCCGTTAATCTCAGAAAATAGGTGAAAGAGACCATGGTTGGTTCTATATAACACCTTTTGGGAATTAATAAAAAGAAGCTAAGCTATTACAATAACTACCATATTCAATAGTCCTACAAGATGGAGTGCTGCCTGGTATTTATTTACGATCAAATAAGACTCGGACTATAATTAACTGCCCCATTGTAAGAAAGATATTTACGAGATGAATTTACAGGTTACACATATACAATATATTAATTTTTCAATTAATCTTACATAGTAAGACATCTTACATATATCATGAGACGTGGTTCCGTGGCAGAACTATCTAGGGTCATGCTATGTTCCGCCTAATAAAGGATAGCCGTGAATAATTGTACGTTAGGTCCAATGTCAGCTTATGTCATGTGGTCATATTGGGAACTAAATGGATATTTCCATTAAACTTGATTTTCCAGGTTGAATATTTAAGAAATTAAAGAAAATCCGTAACAACAATATTTTATTTAAAGTAGTTTACAAGAGTATACATTTTACCACACGTTTCAAGATAAAGTTATTATCATCATGTACAGTAGAGATTAGAAGAAGTTTAGAAGTTATATCCTGCAGAAGCAAGGTATAGACTAAATAAAGTGATACGTATAATATAGAACCCTTTAAGATAAATGGGATATCTTCTGATAACAATGAGGTTTTACCAAATGACCCCACTGTTGAGTGCGCTTATTAGATATGCTATTTGACAGTTATGTTGTTTGATATAATATTTAGATATATAGTGAAAGTAAATCTATACGAATGAATTAAAAGCAAAAGATTATTTTATATTTATTCTGCATAACTCTACAAAGTTTCATAAAGAACTGATGAAATGGATAATACACAAAAGTAATTAAATAAAAATAAACCAGTTACGTCAGCCGTAATAGTTCATAACCTGTAATGCATAATTTCTTTTAAGATTTCGTTTTACCGATTTATTTAACTATACTCTTGCCAAATGTTTAATGCTTTTGTTGATAATATTACAAGTACCTTTCATCCAAAGTTGAGAAAAAGGGTTGCTAATATTAAGAATCATATTAGGTTTATAATTATATATACATATATATATATATATATATATATATATATATATATATATATATATATATATATATATTTACACGTTTTTCACTATTAAATATATTAGGATTTTCAGGATACCAAATGATTAAACAATATTTAAATGGTATGTACAACAATTGAATTATAATGGTATGTTTATTTTTAACTATACAAGTATGTAATTTTTATCATAATGTCAATAACCTTGTAAATAGTTTGGTGTTTTGATTTAACTTGAGTTTGTTCACTAACTACTTTGTCTTCAACCATATGTTTATAAATTTCTAATTTCTCATAAATAATGATTGTATTCTTATTTATTACCTAAATTAATATATTTTTTTAATAAAATAATTTCATATTTCTTACTAAAGCAAATGAGTGTCCATTATTGATAAAATATGTAACCAAATTTAATTTGTTTGGTTTTATAAAACTTTTATATGTTACCTATAGCTTTCGTTTTATTTCTTATTAGTTTGTTCTACATATCATTGATTACATTCTAGGAATTTTATATAAACTGTTTCTATTTCGGTTTATTTTTATTGCATATTATTTTGACTACTGTTATTGTCTATTATATATTTAATTTCTTCAGTTACGTAAGTAATTTGTGTTTTTTTATAACGATGTAATTTCATTTACTCCTTTTGCTGTGAATGAAAAAGTTTAAAGTGTGAATGCAGCAGTGTATTGACAAATAGGGCCACCAATGTTTTGGATATCATTTTGTTATTTAGAAAAATAATGTTTTTAATTACATTTAAAAATTGGGAGATAATTTTGCCTCACAATGTACATGAAACACTAAATATTTACTGAAACTAGCGGTGGTTTTCGGGAGGAAAGATTGAGAATCGGAGTCATTTATTGACATTACGTGCCTGGAGTTGTTTACGGGAATGACGAAGTTTTATATATTTCTGTCTCTTACGATTTCGGTTCACATATTTCAGTTAATTTTTTTTTTTTTGTACAAGGAATATTTTAAACTTTGTTCTTTAAAAGCATTTTTTAAAATCAATATATTTCAATATCGTCATCGTTAATGCAGAAAGGTCAATTTTTTGTATGGTATAAAAATAGATGTAGAAATAACTTCCAAATATATTTATTTATATATAATGTCTTTTTCATATTTTTACTTTTTATCCACACGTCTATTGATAAATGTTGTGAAATGATTAGTTTATAATTTGTTCTTGTAGTTTATAACCATTAGCTACTATATTTATATTCGAACACGTGATAATAATTTTTATTATTTCGCAAATGTGAAGGATATGAAAGGCCAATGCATATAGGTATGCTTTTAACACCCGCTGACTTGTGGTATTGTGAAGGTGTCATGGCATCGCTTTTACATACATCCGTAATTTTCGTAGCCTATGCTCAGTAGGGATTACGTGCCGAGAAGAAGACTACCAAAGAAGAGTTAATGACGGAGGAGGAGGAGAGAATTTAAGGGTATCATGGCCCTTCAGTATAATAAGGATTTGTAGCAACCCGTGGAAATGTTAGCTACCTAGAGTACACTTATACAATATCAAATGCACAGTGGTACAATACATTTCAATTAAAACATTGTAAGCAACCCCAATATCACAAAAAACAAAAATTAAATAACTGATTATACAAATTATCCAAGATCATACATTTATTCACATTTCGTTGACCTTGGCATCATCATCAGAGGGTCTTATTACAACATTAAAATATAACAATAACAAATTAAAAACTAGACTGACCAAGTCACTTGTGTTATTAGTTATTTTGTGATTATTTGTGGTATTTGGGTTGTTTCCAATAGTTTTAATGAAATATAGTACACTTACTAACAATCAGGTTGTAATGAAATGTGTATCCGCTACCTTTACAATATTTTATTTTTAATTATGTATTGTATTGTTTACATAGATGTTCTAACTCCTAATATGTTTTTTAAATCAACACAAATTTGAGAATAAAAACTAATAAATGAGACAATCTTATAAAGACATGATAAATATAGAACATATTTTACATTTGCAAGACACACAATGAAACCTTAAACCGGGCGAATATGACAAATATTGTGGAAAATAATTCCGGGAGGAATTCCGCAACGAAAACCAATGATTAAAACGGAATGCTTTGCGTGAAATTGAAAAGGGGTGTTCTGTGTTACCCCACCCCTTTGTATGATTCCCATCTGAACAGAAACCGAAGTTTTGTCGAAACGTAACTTCCTTTTCATAATTAATATGACTAATGAAATGTCTTGAATTAAATAATGTGTATTTTCAACACTCTTAAGTTTTAAAAATAAAAGTAAACAATATTTATTGAGTTAACAATCATATATTTTCAGGAACTAACAAAATTTTTAAAATAATAGGTAATCAAGCTTAAAATTTATTAGCATTAAAATTATTTTATTTGCTTTCTTTATAACTCGTTTTCCCATTAAGTTCATAGTTTTTATTTAAATATTGGGACGTTATAATAATCACTAAAGATATACTTGTGTATTTCAAGAGTTAAAATAAAAAATGTTTAGAGTCAAGTAAACAAAAAGTAAAGACAAACAATTTTGAAAACACAAATAGATTCCTGAGTGAATAGAATTTATAAAACGGTAACTATTCGAAAGGATCTATTGTCACTGACCAAATTGTGATATGTAATTTGTTAGGAAAATATTTTGTATAAAAAAATACAAATATTTTATATGTAAATTATTTGATAAGAGCAAGTAAGAAATTAAATAGGTAATGAGTATATTCAGATTAAAAACTATATTAGAACCATAAGGATAAATAAAGCTTTGGAAATGGAAGAAGGTAACTGAAATAGAGATTTTTAAGAATATGTAACATTCCTGACAAACCGAGAATAACAATAACAAATATTAAATAGGAATAATTAAATATGAACGTGTTTAAAAAAGTGTTGAGCTATGATTAAATTGCACAGGTTCAAGTTATATTTATAATAATAAACGAATTTATTAGTACATGTTTTACCACTATTATTTAATTACCTAGATTCTATTCCAAATTAATTGTGATCTCAAGTTTCAATAAAGCTTTTAATTCCCCGTAAATACTCAAGAGCCTTTATATAAATATAAGAACAGTAGGATTATATATATTTAATTTAACTTACAAGATAAAGAAATTAATTAGAACACATTATTTTATATTGCATTTAAATAATATTTACATATTATGTAAATGGATATTGGTATTTTGTATTTAGTTCCAAGTGATATTTTATCACACATTTATTTACTTAGATTTAGTAATAGACAAATTTATTTTTCCTTTTTATATATTTGTTTACTATATATACATACACGTGTTATAATAATCTTGTTGCTGCCGTGATAATATATGCATCAATATGCATGGAATTGCTATTGAGTAAATTCCTGATTAAGAAACAAACTTTAAACTCACTCTCTGTTTGAAAAGTTAAAACCCTTAACTTATTCGAATTAATAAAAACTAATCTTATCTCATAAATCATTTTTATAACTAACACGTAAAATAAAAAACGTTTTATCAATAGTTCGTGTTTTATGAATTGTTTAAATTACGTGCCCGTGGAATTTGTGGTTTGAAAAACTTAAGGAACATCCCTGGCAAGTAAACAATCAACTCCATTTCTTATTTGAAAATTGTGAAAAATATTATTAGAATTTAGAAAAGAAACAAGTAGGTTAATTCAGGTGGAAACTCGCAGTTACTTTGATACGTTGAATCGTTATAAAGGGTATATTAATTAACGTTTTAAAGCAATTCCTGAATATCGCAGAGGGTAAATCATCTTTACCTGCAGAATGTAAACTCATTAAAGCCCTGGATTGGCAGTGTATGATTTTATTGTTCATAAGAATAAAGGTGAATTATCATAAATTTAACTTGTCACAAGCAATTTGTGTTTAAATTTTATTTCGGTTTTTATATTGTAAAAGTTTTTATAAAAACCCGAGGTTTTTACGAAATTCAACGTTGGGCCTTAAATGAAATGATAAGTGCTGGTACTGTATTAAATTAAATTGGTAATGCAAAAAGTGTAGGGCCTATACACATTTACTACTCTATATATTAGATATTAAAACAAATATTTTTTACAACAATATTAAAAATTATTATAGAATCATAAAGTGTTTTCAAAATTTATCTGAAACAATTATTGTTTACTAATTACTTCGAATAATTTACTGTGGTTTATTATAATTAAATAATATACACAACCTCTATTCACAATAGTTTTGTATTCTAGTCCTATATACATTTCGCTATGGTAAACTAGGACCTCGTTTACCTAGAATTATTATGAAATATCTGCAGACAGACGGACAGGGTATAATTCAAACTTGTCCACGGTATATAGCACAGAATCTTCAGACGGATGACTCAAGAATCGACAAAGACGACACATGTCTCTGAGGATGGTTAATTCCTAATCGCAATATACATAAGACAAGAATAAAAATATTTGTGGTTAGAGGTTGAGTGTGTATTACTTATTATTGTAGGTTAATCTCTTAAAGTAAAATAGCATATATTTTGCAATACCTGGTATATTTATAGAGTCTTAAGAGACTGCTTTTTTATTTTTATTAACTTGTATTACCAATAAAATATGTAAAGTTAGTCAAATATATTTCAATTCCTGAGAAATATATTTATATTAAGTTAGGTCCATTGGTATTCAATGTAATTAAGCAGAATATATATAAATATAATTTACATACTACCTGATTTCCTTAGCGACCAGTACTGTCGAAATATATGTTAGTATCAGAAAATATTTTAATGAACTGTAATATTAAAAAGAATATTAATATAATAAATGGATTAATAGGGATTCTTATAATAATCATGAGAGAAATAGAAAAAAGATTTGTAAAGTGTGAGACTGAAAAAAAATCAAATTTGGCAATCAAAATAAGTCTATTTAACAAAAGTTATTCATTTCAGAAACTATGATTTGATATATATATATATATATATATATATATATATATATCGCAATATGTCTTTCTTGTGTATTAATAAAGAACTAGGTCAAAATACAAATACAAGAATTATAATTGAATTTACAATTCAAAGCTTTTCGTTGGCCAACAGTACCAACATCATCAAGAATATTAAACAATTGATGTTGGTACAGTTAGCCAACGAAAAGCTTTGAATTGTAAATTCAATTATAATTCTTGTATTTGTATTTTGACTTAGTTCTTTATATATATAATTGGCATAATATGATTTAATCGCATTATCACACTAGAGATTCCTAATCATCGGGAAATCAAGCATTTTGGAAATAACTTTGTAATACTCTACCCTTATATTTTCCTTTAACTTTCAAGTATAATACTTATTTTTTGTAACAGTAACACCGGGGTCCACCAAACCCCAAAATATATTTTATCACTGTAGTCATATACATTATTTTTTTAAATATTTTAAAATAATTACCCCTTTTTATTAGGTTATTATTTTATGAATATTTCTAGTTTTGTATTAAAATTTTTTTTTATGAAGGTAAAAACAAAAATTCCCCCAAAAAATCTATTTAAAAAAATGGATAGTGGTACAAAAATGAAAAAATAGTTACATTTGTTTTATATTGGACAAACAATTACACATATTCTGAAATAAATAGTATTGTCCTTTACCACAATATTATTGAAAAGTTCTCAAAATTAATACCTAACCTTCCACTACCCTAAAAATTCTCCCATTACCCATAATTCTAAATATATTGAAAAATTCAATATAAAGGCTCACTTAAATTTTCTTTTAATGTTTCTGCCCATTAAACCACAAATTCTTTGCAAACCATTGCCCGGTGGCCATCACATGTTTGGCTTCAGAGTCTTTTTCTTTTTTTGTTCGAGGACAAAAAGTATACCTTTTTTTCTTGGATGTTCGTCCTCTTCTCTTACTTTCTCATGTTTTCTTTCAGGAATACCCAAAATGTTCTGAATGACCAGTTTAAGGTTTCTGCGCAGTGTTGCGGTCTCTAAACGTTTATAGAATAAAGATTTGATTAGTGATTTTCCTAGTGTTATCAAATATAACCTTCGGGAAATTTTTGGATTTTGCACATTCAGTTTGTATAAGACCATAGAATTTACTCCACATCGATCTAACATTCCACGAAAGAATATTAGCGGCAATGGATTGGTCTTCCTGCATACAGAGTAAGAGTGACATAATTTGTCACAGGTATCCGTTCCTCCTTTTGTGCTCTTATAGAATAGGATTATTTGCTGTTTCTTAGTTTAATCATAAACTATGGCACTATGAAAAAAGGTTGAAAGCAAAATAACATTTTTTTCTCATTTGGGGCGAAATACACAATTGTCTTACTATTTATATTACTATCTGCTATATTTGAGATTTTTAGTAGCACAATCACGATTACTGTAGGCTACTATTGCAAAAATTTATATGTAAATATAACACTGGGGTCCACGAGTTCCCAAGGCCGAATAAATTGTTTATTGCACTGACAGGAGCAGACTACAAGATGTCAAAGCAGTGTCCGCTCTACAAAGGAATACCAACTGAATTTACACGGGGGCTAAATATCTCGTAAAGAAATTATTATAAAATAATTACCCAGTAAAAATTGTGTGGGTTTCATTGGACCCCAGTGTTATATTTGAAGATTAATTCGTCTGTTGGATTGTGTAAGTAATATTTACAAAATGTATCTGATTTTGGAGTAAAAACTAAACAAAAATTGAATCACTCAGTAAATGAGTTGTATAACTAATGAAACACATCAAGTTAAGTTACCTAACACGTGGCTTGTTGAATGTTATTAAAGGAAAGTACGGCAATAACGGGAGGGAAATACCGCGCGTTCTGCTTCCAAACCCCTTTCTTGTAAGCTCAGCTTGTTGAATATTTCGCCGAATGTATACACTCTCTGACTCTATTTACCTTTAACACTAAACAACACTTGGGCTATTGAATTATTAATAGGCTCTCTCTTGTTATTCTTCCGTTAGTTATACAATTCCTACATGTTAAAATGACTTTATTTTATACAATTATAGTTAAAATTGTTTAAAATTTGAATGGAAAAAATTTTTTCTACGATGTAGATATCTCCTCTATAGCCCATTTTTATAATTTCAAAGTTTTATCAATAATCTTCGTCAATTATATTTCAATTATTTCCACAGTATAAAACACCTAAATTGAATATATTTAAACCAGTCGATATAATTTCTTCATGCGTTTCGTATAAATATAACGTATTCATGTTACTCTAATAAAACTTATGTGAATAATGAACGTAAATGAATATATATATATATATATATATATATATATATATATATATATATATATATATATATATATATATTCTAAAAAGCTAGACAATTAATATACTAGAGGGATAAAGGCAAAACCGATATGTTGTGGCAGTTTTCACACGGCACATGGTAATTAGAAATTTAAAATTATTTATTAGAATGGGCAAATGTATTAAAATAGTAATATAATTTGACAAACGAATATGTTATGATAATTTAGGATGTTGTAAGTATATACACCAAATTCCCTAAATTTGATAAAATATTTACATTACAGAAATAAACACGTTTCTGCGAACTTGTTACAACAACAGTAAAGAACTATGCATTAATCTCCTTCGACAGAAATTAGATCTAATAACTAATGAGTTCATTGATAAGTAAGTCGATCTCTCAATCACCTTGAACGATTTTAGAAGCTACTAAATGTTATAAAATAGTCCCGGATAGGCGTTACGAATCATATGAGCCAAATCTTTAAAACAAAATATTAATGGAGTTTTATTTCACATTAATTAAAAAACACCACATTGGAAATGAAAATTAAAGTTATTCAAATGTGTGCAACATTTTGCAGTAAAGGCGTATTTTTTTAACTCCTCTTCAAAGCTTGCAAATTTGTATAGCTTCACAATTAAAGAATGGGTATTTGTTATCACGTATCAGATGAATGAGTTATTTGCATGAGCGATTCTGAAATTATTGTGAATAAAATTTCTTTGTTTACATTTGGTAGTATTCAATGGTTTTATAGGATGCTAGCAATTTTTACAACCTAATCTATTCTATTTAGAATAGTGTTATAGTTTTGTTTACTACAGATGCCTGACACAAAATTTGTACGTTTTCTAGGAATTCTAGTTGTTATAAATCCCTGTAGGGTATGTCAACACAGCCATTGCACAGACTACATTAGAGAAGCTTCCGCAGTGTAATGGAGGTTAATGAAATCATTCATATTGAGTGCAGGTAAGGCTTCAGTAGACATTTATAGTGCCACTGCGTTTGTTATTATTAGATATAGATATGGGTAGGGCACGAAGCAGAAATCTATATAAATCAACCCCAATTAAAGAATAAATTTATGTGGTACTGCACCCCAATAGCTACTAATACCTTAGCACTTAGAATTAAACTTCAAATTCAGATTTTTAAAATTATTGCCTCAGACTTTAAAGGTTTAACGTATTTCCTCATAGAAATATGTTTGAGTAATTTATCGTTTGAGTTATATATGCGTGAAATATCTATAGTACCTCAATAAAATATATTGTAGCATTATGTGATAAACGATGAAATTAAATTTAGGTGGGCATATTTACATTGTTCTTTAACACCGTTATAGGCTACGCATATCTAATTGCTATGTAAATTATATAACATTATCGAAAAGCGGAAAGGAGCGATTACAAATAATTGGATGTTTTAGATATTATTATATGAAGCTGCATTAAATTTATAAATCTAAGAATATTGAAATACGAGGATTTCTTTTGTAATCCGTCTAATAATAATAATAATATTAATATTAGGATGTTAGTTTTTTAACCGTTATTTTGTAAATGTCCGTTTGGGAACCCCCTCCAAATTAAACTTTACATTATACATTTGGCTTGAGTTCTAATACAGAAACATGTGTAAGAACAAATTAAGAGTGACCATAAACATTAGGGAAAAAAACGGTGAATTTTGTTGCTGCATATTAGCAATACAATATAAAAGGTAAATCGTTTTTAACTAACAATTATAATTTTATTGTTTAGTGATTTTATTATTTTATAGTCGTAATATAAAAGGAAAATATGAGTCAGATCTATTAATTAATAGAGTGTATGGACATGGCAACAAAAGATTTTTCGCCAGATTATCAAGTCGTCAATATTTACAGTTGTGACAGATAAAGGGTTTTACGTGTAGAGATATCTATCAGCCTTTACCTTGTGCAATATCCTACAGGGCTAAATGAATTTTGTTTACAGAAGAACGAATTTAAATGCAGTAAACATTCTCATTAAAATTGCAAATGATGTCATCACGTGTTCAAGTTTTTCCAGGCTATCGTTACTAGAGACTTGCAATTCATTCTCATTATATAAGTTACGCAATGTCTCCAATACTTCCGTATGACCGTTAGATCGCAGGACTTTCCAAACTAATCGTTATTGTACAAAATATAATCTCTGTTAGTCTTTTAATATACTTTTTCATCAGTTGAAAATGTTAGGGCAAATATTAAACCCTGTCGCTGAGATCTAAGGAGGTCGACAGGACGGAAGCTTTATAGTAAAAAAAAATTCAACTTCAAATCTAAGCTCCAAAACATATTTGGCCCTTCCAATCACCTAATCCTAACCTAATAAAACAATCTGATAAGCCGCCTTCCTGCCTTTGCAAAGTGAATTCAATTTCCTGTGACTAGATAAATGTCGTGCCCTTGCAGGCTGGGCTTTGCAAGTGGATACCGGATTCAGCGTACCATATTAACACGACCCATAAGACCAATAACATTTCCTGTCAAATTCTGCACGAACAGGAGTAAGGTCACGACAGGATTTAGAGATTATAATTTTGTGTAATATTGTATCCATCAACTACATGAAATATATAGTCTACATGCGTGTTTTATGTATGTAAATTAACTGAAAAATTATGTCATTAATATAACCGCGGTCGCATCAAAGTTGTGCTCTATAGTCATTCCTAAAAACACGACTTTTCTGGCATGAGAAGAGAAAACTTACACTTTTCAAAGGTGACGCGAATATCACTAGTTTTAAGATACTTTTAGGTTATTAAAACAATTAAATTACTCTATTACATACGAGAGTAATCTTTTCTCAACCACAATTCTCCGTGGTTAAACGTCTTCTTATATTTATCAAATTGTACAGTACTGTATTTTTGATAGATCATAAACAGTTCCACGTGCGAGTCACTAGGTGTTCAAGTGGGGATGAAAATTCTAATATAATCAACAAATATTAAATATATTTTCACTCTGTAATATTTTAAATGTTGCAAAAAAATCACCAAAATTAACAATTAAAAACAAACGGGCATAGTAAATTGGTTTAGAAGCTGAAAGTGATTTATTTTTAACATGAATCATGTTTATTCTTTTAGTCGTAGACGAATCCCCTTCATAATTAGATAAAATTTAGTATTGGAATTTCACAAATAAAACGTAAACCTTTAAAATTGTATTTAGTGTAATGCGTGTCCACTGCCGCAGTAATTTCAGGCACTAACTATTGAATTGAAACTTTGTGTAATTAATGTTAAAATATAACTTTGTCGCATAAGGTTTTGAATAGAAGCTCCAACTTTCGCCACACTTTCTCCAACTTTGTCTATCTCTAAACACGTAAATCATTTTCCATGAAATACTAAATTCTCCTTAATTACATTGAATCCCAATAATTCTAATTTATTACAAATATATTTTTCAGGGATTGATATATATTTGACTAGTTTTTCATATTTTATTGGTAGTACAAGCTAATAAGAATTGAAAAGCAGTTTCGTAAGACCATATATATATATATATATATATATATATATATATATATATATATATATATATATATATATATATATAGGGAATGGCAAAATATATACTTTGTACTTTAAGACATTATCCTACGATTACGATAACAAGTAATACACACAATCTTTAACCACAAATATGTTTACTCTAGTCTTATGTACATTTCGGTTACGAATTTAACCATCCTCAGAGACAAGTGTCGTCATTGTCGATTCTTGAGTCATCCGTCTGAAGATTATATACTGGTTATATACCGTGGATAGGTTTGTATTATACCCTGTCCGTGGGTCTGCAGATATTTCATAATAATTCTAGGTAAACGAGGTTCTAGTTTACTAGAAATGTGTTACCGAAATGTGTATAAGACTAGAATACAAAATATTTGTGGTTAGAGGCTCTGTGTATTTCGTGGGGGGGGGTTAATTTCGACAGGAACGTTTTTTGCATAAAGTTCATACAGACAGAGGTGTGAAGGGAGAGTATTGGGCATGGGAGGTGAACATCACCTGCCACAAAAACTGGAGGTTACGAAAGCGACCCTGCTTTGATATTTACTCTATTGTTGATCTATTTGATATCACTACGACCACCGAATACAATGAATGGTTTATCTTGAACTAATCTACATTAAAATATTTTTCAAAACATTAGTATCATTTAATCCTTTAAAGCTTGTTCACCTCTTGGTATGGTTAATTCTCGTGTGTTTAAAAATGACGTAAGATGTCCTAAGGTTAAGTACAGGATTATATGCTATCACAGATACAAATAAGTGACGTCACAGTGTGAAGACGTGGTCGAATCGGACTTTAGTGTAGACAAAGTATAGTTCGATTTAATGTTAAGAGTCTAATAAGAGAAACAATTTAAAACAGGGAATGACTGAAACAGAATCACGAGCATGTAGAGCGGTGTGAAGAAGAAAGTATAAGGGAAGAAATAATTATAATAAACTACAGTACATTATTCCAAGTAATTAATAACCATTAATGGTTTCAGATAAATTAAAAAAAACTGTATGGTTCTTTAACAGTTTTCAATATTGTTATAAAATATTTGTTTTCATATCTAATACTCGGATATAGAGCAGAAAACACCTTTTGAATTAATGTTTTAAACATTAATAATATATATATATATATATATATATATATATATATAACCTTTATTCTATATATATTTGAATTACCTTGCCTTTCTATAGTCACACCTTCAGGTTTATAAATAGTTAACACTCGTATCAAATTTAACATTATTTGCATTTATTCTTGACAATAATTATACAACATTATACCAAATTACCATAATACTATGCAGTGACAAGTTTGATTACTTAACTAATGTTACAACTACTAAAATGGTGGACTCCTGAGGCCTTAGGTTTTTAATATAATGAAGTTTAATAATTACAGTGTTATTTGCTATTTCTCTCGGGTTGTTATTATAAATCTTTTATAATTTATAAAGTGGTGGAAAAAAACTAAATTATTATTTTATAGCAATAAATTTAAAAATTTTCTGAATTTATTAAGTTTATAAACTTCTGTTGGCTAATTTTATTGTAAGAAGAAAGTAATATTTTTTGATGAGTTCCTGGAATCTTGACCGTTAATAGCTGCTTCGCTTCACTATTTCACGTAACTAACTTATTTTCTTAATTCTCTACTAAATCATTTAAGTAGCACGTAATACATTTTACACATAAAATAAAATTACAATTCCCTCTTTTCGATAATTAAAATTTACCCCTTTATATTGCTGATTCCCACACCTTATACAAATAGCTTTCTGTAACGGTACAGTGATATTATATTCCAGGTATTTTGGTCCTTGGAAACTCCCATCTTAACATACTTGGACCCTTCTTTTGTTAATAGTTCCCACAGCTCCTTTAAGACTACACTTGAAAAAGAACAATAGTTAAGTACCTTGTCAGTTTTTTTGTAACTATTCCTCTCGCATTTGCTTAATATTTCTAACTAAATTTATACTCTAGCCTCTTATGTTCATGTTATAATATATATAAATATATATAAAGTCGCCGAAGTATTTTATAAATATATAAATCAAATTTAATTTGTGATTCCATACAATTTTATGTACAATTCAAACAAGTGATATTACTAACAACGGCTAAATTATTTATTTATAAGACTGAAAATCCTGAAATAACTAGAGGTTGATATTTTTTAAAGCTAATAAAGAATGAAATATTTAAAGTTAATGCCTTTGAAATAAAGAATAAAATATTTGAAATTAAGGTCTGTGTTATTAGCAAGTAAAGTTAAAATGGAAGTTTTTTTATCACTGGTATATATTCTTAGTAATAATTAGAATCTAACAAAAAAACGTCTCTACATAGGGGAAAGAGGAAAATTGAATTTCTTTGGCAAATTACATTTATTTTGAATATCTTCAAAATTTAAATTTACAGAATAAAGTTGATTATAAAAGTTGTTCTCCCGACGAAGCAGATTGGATTTTTAATTGAAAAAGTATTTTTTCCATTTTACACCGAGTACTTGCTTTATATTGTAAAATACGATTCAAAAATACATGCTTTATGACTATTACACTGAATAAACACGCATACACCGTTTACAATTGAAACAAAAGATATTGTAGGATAAAAATCGTTATTTATCAAATTCTAAAGAAGTATGTAAGAATATCTACTTTTTTTACTACATAGATCAAACTAATATACTATATATGTTATAAAACGCTTATGGTTATATAATACATTTTTCAAGGTTGTACTTTCAAACTCAACCAAGTAATCCTTTATTTCAAAATTCCGAAATTTCAGGAACCCAAAATGTCAAGAAGTAAGTACACTTTTTGAGAGTAAATGGAAAAGGTTTCTATGAACCGCTCATAAGTGATTCAATGAATCCAGTTTAACGTATATTTTCTTGATATGATTAAAGACAACATGAATGTTAGGAGTAACTAAATACAATCCTAACCTACCCTAAAGGAAGTGCTAAACTTTGAATCGTGCTTTAGGTTCTACTAATATAAAAGGTCGATTTTAAAGCTATTGATGTTTCGTATAGAATTAATGGAGACGTATTAGGAAACACGTTATTTCTATAGTGTTCTTCTTTAAAATTTGATATACATAGTGACCTTCATAGTGCCTGTTCTAGTATCCTCTGCTAGAGTTTTATTATTAGAATTACAGAGAGGACACTAAGTGCTGGATTTGTCAAGTTGCCACAACCGCCTTTCGTCCATTCATGATCTTGAACTGCCCATTTTTTCAAAATACGGAATTGTTAATTAATATCAAGTTCGACCTAAGTGTTTGAAAATGGTAGTAAAAAAAAAATAAAATCCTCTGCACACCCTATATATTTAGAAATTGTAATTTTTAATGAATTGTTTCATTTTTTTGGACCTTTTTTTAGGTTTTCTCCTTTCAATATTTTACAGTATATTTAGGATGTTATTGATATATTACTTCTATTTTACTATTAAAAACTAGTTTGATTTCTATTTATTACATAATCATTTTACAAATTATTATAAGACTGTACATTCTCAAATTTTAATTTTCTGAAACTAAATCATTTAAATAAATACATTTTTATTTTTGCTGAGGCAAATATTAGCTTATTGTAATTCACGTAGATTTTACAAACTTTGGTTATTTGGAATCTTTTAGAAATGTTTTACACACCGCTTAGAAGAATTAAAAGTTACAATCATCCCACAAATTTTTAATATATTTTACTCTTCTCTTGAAATTAAAAAAAAATGCTAGGTAAATAACTTTATTTTGAAATTACGTTCATAAAAATAAAATTAAAATATGTTTGGCCTTCTACCCAAAAAAATTATTGTGCTGTATGACTTTTAGAAAAAGAGTTAAGAACTGCGAAATAAGGGGTTTTTCGATTCTTCTTAACAGATTTGTGTTTCATGTAAGATCTAGACCGAGATCTTCATCATGGTTTTAAATTTAGCGCTATTGAGTCTTAGATCGTCTGACACTCTATATTCATAAAATTTTTCCTCTTATGATGAAGATTTTCTTTATACTCACAAAAATGATGTAATTGGCGTAATATTTGCAGTAATGTTTCCCACGCTACAACATGCATTACTTCCTTCGTCATCTCCAAGATACATCGACAATCTACTGTTTACAAAAACCCTATTGAAAAACAAACACCAATAAAAACAAGCGGAAAAAACTTACTTAAATGTAAAAATAAATGAAAACAAAGTAGGTTCATAAATATATTCTTTTCGTTATGCATTGTGTCATATTAAACCTGTTCTATTATATTTCTCATTAAAGTCCATTTTAATGATATATTATGCCTATATCATAAACAACAAATACGTTCAATTTTGTCCCCGTCTTTTCCAGAGAAAATTTTACAATACATGAGACAACAGCCCAACAATATTGAACAAATTGTAATTATCGTGTTTAAAATTAATATTAGTTGGTAATTAACAAAAGAAAAAACTTCCCCTCAGTAAATAAATTATACAGCATGGGATATATTCCATTCACATTTGCTGCTTTAGTGAAGGACAACACACAAAGATAGCACTTGACTTATGGACCAACTTAAGACAACACTCATAAATAGCACTGAATGTGCACTTAGGCAGAGAGCAACACTGACTAATGTCACAGTGTACTTACACATAGAAACGTTCACCGATACCAAGCTGTCTACCTTGCGTCATAGAAAGTCATTAAGTAATGATACGAAACTAATGTCGATCTTCAGCAATGGATAAAATTCTTGAGTAACACAAATCGTACATATATGATATAAGTCCTGTAAATAGATCTTCTTGGAAATATATGACAAGGTCAAATTTGTGTGTGGGTGTATGTCTGCCTGTGTGCGTGTGTGTGTTGTTTGTGTGTGTGTGTGTGTGTGTGTGTGTGTGTGTGTGTGTGTGTGTGTGTGTGTGTGTGGGTGGGTGTATATCTGCCTGTGTGTGTGTGTGTGTTGTTTGTTTGTGTGTGTGTGTGTGTGTGTGTGTTTGTGTGCGTGTGTGTGTTTGTGTTTGTGTTTGTGTGTGTGTTTGTGTGTGTGTGTGTGTGTGTGTGTGTGTGTGTTTGTGTGTGTGTGTGTGTGTGTGTGTGTGTGTGTGTGTGTGTGTGTGTGTGTGTGTGTGTGTGTGTGTGTGTGTGTGTGTGTGTGTGTGTGTGTGTGTGTGTGTGTGTGTGTGTGTGTGTGGGTGTAGGTACGTTGAAACGGGTTAGAATGTCCCGTTTCAATTCAATAAAAAAATTGAAATAATATCTATTTATAAAAGATAATTTAAATAAAATTTTCAAGCCACGAAGAATGATCATTAAGTCTGTAATTCTAAAATAAATTGTAATTGTACAAAAATCATGACTTCGGGAGTGTTTTGTGTGCTACGGTAAAATCAGGTTTCTACAATATTTTAAATAAACAGTTAAGACAAGAAAAAACGGCAAATCCAAGTCAGACAAGCAAATCGAGGGTGGGGGATGAGAGACGATAACTGTTGCTGAGCGTTTATGCGCTCTCTCGTAATTAGGCCACTGACCAGAAAGGTCATAGTTTCTGTTAAATTAGCAAAATTACCAAAATGGATTTCTAGAGCATAAACTCGAGGCCGCGGAGTGCGGGAATAATGTAGTATGTCTTATTTTATGTCTAGTGAAAACTAGACATCGAAATATGAAAAATCACGGTTATATTTTATTTGTCAAGAAACTGGCTTTACCGAATTTGTCCGTTCCTGCTTCCTGGATGAACCAAATTCCAGACGAGAAGAACTACCAGTCTTGAAGCATAAAGTCATCTCCTTGGACCTTGGGATGTATCATCGAAAGTGCGAGAATTGGGCGTCATGATTTCTATACAAATTTAGTAATAAAATAAAATTTGATTTTGAAATACGTTCCAAAGATTCAAAGATTCAAATAAATGCTTTAAATGTGTAATATTATAAATAATGGCTTTATTTCCTTGAAAATTAAATAAAAAATTGGAAATTACAAAATTATTTAGTTATAAAAATGGTTAAGAAAAAATGTTCAAATGTTTGCAAATAGAGAAATAGTAAAGTATATCGAAAAAGATAGAAAGAAGATTAGGCATAGTTATAAAATAAATTCATTCATACTATCTAAGTAAATGCAGTAAAGTTTGTTACAACCAGTAAATAAATAAACTGGGGAAAAATATTTAACTTGTAGAAAAATATAAATAATTTCTCAACCAGAAATTACTAAACAAAGTCAATCACAAATTATTTAGTATTTTTGAATGAGTGATACAATTTGAAATTTAGTTTTAATTAAAATATTTCAAATTATATATATATATATATATATATATATATATATATATATATATATAAATTCATAGGCTTGTAAATCAATGATTTCTGTGGCAGTAAAAGTAGTAACAAATTTCGTTTAAATAATACAATATGTAAATTTATTGAATGTCATTTAACTGCTGGCACAAAATAAGATCATAAATTAAGTTTGAAATTTATAATAATTGAAATAAACTTAGCAAACCTCCCTGCAATAAATATCAAAGTAATTTTAGTTAATTTGAGGAAAATTTAATTTCTGTTTTGTTAGTTAAGGACTTTAAGATTTTATTTCAGAATTTAAGTATTTAATTCAGTTACAAATTTCTTTATTATTAAATTCAGTTTCCAACAACAGCCAAAAGAGTAATTTTTTTCGAATTAATCCTGTGTACAAAAATAATAAATTTAATTATTTTCCAACTAGTAAATTATAATAGTAAATTAATAAAATCAATACAATTAGTAAAATCCAGCCTATTAGAGTCAGTCATATTTATTTAATAGTAAATAGCTAGAAACCAATGTGCAACCTAAAGATAATCGAGCAACCCATCCAGAGAAATTAATTAAATAAAATTATAAATTATGAGCTAGCTTAAGGACTAGTTGGTTTTGCTTTAAAGCCAAGGAGTTGATACTCACTGGCAGGTGTTACCATATGAAACACAGGACCTCTTTAAGGAGGATAAGGTAAGACTATCTTGCACGGACTTCACTAAAGCAGGAGCATGGTGGAGAGATGTCTTCAAAGCATGGTAAGGCAAATTTATGATGTGATAAATTTTATTTGTTTCAGCTGACATAAATTAGACCATATGACAGATCACTGACCCTACCATGATTTTAAATACAATTTATAGACAACGTTCCCAGGTTATACTTATTAGATGGGATTTTAATACTTGCTCATGTAACTAGGGGGTAGACAGCTTTCGACAGGTTGAAGGTTGGCGGGGAGATGCACCGTTGCAGTGTGTGCGAGGGTGCGTGTGGTGTGTCTATTCATGTGTTTTGTATGGTTAATTTTAAAGTCAGAAAGGTGTCACGTTAAAGGGGCTAACTCCTTTTTATCCCTTTAAGGTTAGAACTGTGGGCTATTATTACGGAAATTTGAAAGAAATAATAAATACTTGATAGGGTATGATTAAAATAGCCTTTTTTATTGTTCAGGATAGGTAAATGCTGATTATTCGGAAAATAAATATCACCAAAACTTTCAACATCCAAAAATAGAGTTTATACACAAACTTAAATGAAACCAATTTATTAATATAAAGTCAATGCCCAACCCATATTACCTTAATTAGTATATTACATATAAATAATTACTAGTCATTAAATTTTCTAGACAACTTTTGTGCATAAAATTAATATAGTAATTACATTTAAATTACCATAGGTTAAGGAGTGTAACAGAAATTAAGATAGTTACTCGTAATTCAATAAACACAAATGATTTATTCGCGCATTAGTTCAGTCCCTAACAATAAAACATATGTTTTATTATAATAAATTATATAGTTACATATTGTAAGAGAAAACTCCTAGGTATCCCTTTAGTTTCCACATTATTAGATCTGTTCACGTAATATGCTATGAAGATTGTGTTCAATAATAGTTAAACAGTTAGGTCATGTGTTTTATAACATGTGTTGCTGGAAACAATCTGCGTTAACAAAGAGAATCCGGGTAAATTGTCATTCGCATAAAGCCATTAGTCAACACAGATTACAACTGTCAAGCCGGATACGTGACTTGGCCACCATTTTGTGCAATTCCATTAAACGAAACCAATATTAGCCAGTGCTTTCTATTACATAATAATGTAGTGTTAACAATGTTTCTTTTATACCTTTTTAACAATAATGAACAATATTTTGTAACAGCTTTGTCAAAGTAATAAAATCAGTATTTAATTACATTAACCAGATATAATAACTGAATATGGTTAACCAAATTTGTTTAATATCGATATAATTTAATTTAATAATAATACTGAAAGTGTTTTACGTTTATAAAATAAAATTTTTCAGTTATGTCTTTATAGAGTTATTTCATTTTGAAACAGACATAGAGATAGAATGAATGAGGTTTATAAAGGTTTTGCTTCTCCATTCCATTCAAGCGTTTGTTTACAAAAAAACGTACGAAATTAAATTATTCCAACCTACAGAAACATACCAACCCAAAAACATCTATTAATAAACAATACAAAAATTATAGATTTTTTTTGTAAAGAATCAGGGAGAAAGAGTTTCTCAAACCTTTCCAAATATTATTTTTCAAGTCTCTTAGGTACGTTATAAGGACCTTTTGATTATCCTTTTTCTTTTATAACCTATATATTTTTATATTGAGGGGAAACTAATAATACTGTTCCATATTAATAACACCACAAGCTTAGTTTTAGAAATATATCAATAATTTTTGTTAAACAACAAACATTACACAACGCGCTTTTTAGATAGTAAAATAACAGTTGAAGTTTCTTGTTACTATAAATTTGTTATGTATGACATATCGGTTTTTGTTATGTGTTGTAGCTAAGCAGATAGCTTACTAGCAAATAGATATTTAGAAAGTGTCAAAGAGAACTTACATAGTGTAGCGTTTATATATTATACATTACAAACAAGAACTTTATACAATATAACAACCATAACAATACAATATATGCGATATATAACTTCAAAAACTATTCGAATATTCCACAAAGTAAATCCGTTACGTGAATAAGGTTTACCTTGAACTTACGCTTTCCTTCTGAAGCTAACTTGTTAGTTTACTATTCGAAATAAAAATTATAGTAAGTGTCGTCGTACAAGATGTGCTTGGTTAACTTTTAAAAACAAGAGACATAAAGATTGGTTTATGACGTAATAAAAATAGTTCTTAAATGTTTCAGCGGCTATTACAATCTGGCTGAGGTTCTCCATACTGAGCTTTAGAATAGATAATGTATACAAAATAAGGATTTGTAGCCTAGCTAAATCATTATTGGATAAAATATTACACTTTTACCTCCAAATGAACTTCATGTGTCAAATGTAACAAGTATAAATAATACGACAGGTATATTACATTGCATATAATTTATATTTGCGTAAATCGGTTTCTGGTTGCACTTTTTCCTTTATTTTGTTTTAACTTGTTGAAAATATTAGGAACATTAGAATAAGAACATATTCAGAATATTTTGAAAGTTTTAAAATATTTACACTCGTTATTTGAAACACATTTGAATGTATATATTTCGTTACCTTATATATAAGGTATTATTACAATAAAAATATTGGAAAGAACCCCAATACCACAAAAATAATCAAAAATAACAAATAAAACAAGTTACTTAAGATTAAACCCTTATGTACATTTCTATGACCATGTCATCATCATCAGAGGGTCTTGTTACAAAACACAATCTAGCACACAAGAAGTTACAAACTAGAATGATACCAGTCGTTCTCCGCGGTCGCTATATATAGGCGGGAGGTAAGCTCCGCCCCTACTCCGCCCTCGACCGACAAATAACGATCGGCCATCAGGAACCAAATAGGTTAAGTCAAAAATTACATTATAATAATACATATGTAATAAAAACTACAGCAATAACAATAAATAAACTAAAAGTAATTCGATTAAAACATCGTAATTTGAAGAAAGCTATTTAAGTAAAGTATATAATGGTGAGTAAGGAATAGGTCCTTTATCTGCATTCATTAATTTACAATTTGATTTGACTATAAAAACACTTTCATAACTATTAAGTAACTTTTTTGAGTTTATACATTTAGCTAAAATAACATTTTTACCTAAATCATGCTGATTACTAAGGACATGTTCCGCTACACTTGATTTTTCAGGTCTTTCATATTTAATATGGGCAAGATGTTCTTTATATCTAGTTACAATTTTTCTTTTTGTTTGACCTATATACATCTCGTTACAAGTACTACAAATTATCTTATAAATACCTGATTTTTCCAACATTGGAATTTTATCATCATTCTAGTTTGTAACTTCTTGTGTGCTAGATTGTGTTTTGTAACAAGACCCTCTGATGATGATGACATAGTCATCGAAATGTACATAAGGGTTTAATCTTAAGTAACTTGTTTTATTTGTTATTTGAAGAATTGGGAATCTTATTTAGTATAGATATTGCGTGCCTAGAAATGGTTAAAAAAATTCTTAGGTTTAACAATTAGGTTTTATAACTCAGAATTATAAAGTTTTATTTTTCAGTGTATTATGATATTCCTTTAAATATTTCAGTTAAATACTTTTATTTAAATAAAAAATACTTTACACTCTGCTAATATAAAAGCTTTTTAATCCTAATATTCTAATATAATCATCGTTATGTCAACAAAGCTATATTTTATTTATTTATAGAAAAGGATATTAGAAATAACTTCCATAAATATTATATATATATATATATATATATATATATAACACTTTTACATTTTATTCACACGGCCAATGATATATGTTATAAAAAATAACAATAATTTGCATTTTACTTTTGATTAGTCTATGACCGTTATGTGGCAATGTGTTTTTATTGCCAAGCACATGCGAAGAAAATATGTGTAAGTATGTTTAAGGTACTGAAATAACAGTCCCTGTCTCATTGTATTGTTGGGTTACAGCATCTGATTTACAGGAGCTTATCCTACCTATGCTCTACTGGGATTACATGGCAATGAGAAGACCGCCAAGGAAGAGTGCATTATTAGAAGGGAAAACGTAAAGGAACACCTCCGACCCAAATTAGGAGGGAGCAGCATTCCAAAGGCACAGTAGATACTTATAATAGGCATAATATCATCTCTTTGTAGTAATTTGTATCCACTATCTTTCCAAACAATACTTTTGTGATATGAATATATATATATATATATATATATATATATATATATATATATATATATATATACATATATATATATATATATATATATATATATATATATATATATATATATATTATATTTACTAATATTGGTATTTGAAAATAAAATTTTAATATACGGTAAAACTAATAAATGAGAAAATTTTAAGAAAGAAATAGAAATAATAGAACATATTTTATATTTGCAAAAGACACAATAAAACCACAAACGTGTGAATGTGCCAAATACTGTGGAAAATAATCCCGGGAGGAATTCCGCAAAGAAAACCAATGATTAAAACGGAATGTTTTGCGTAAAATTGAAAAGGAATGCTTTCTGTTACCCCACCTCATTGTACGACTCCCTTTTAAGCAAAAACATACGTTTTCTCGGAACCTAACGGCCTTTTCATAAATAGTATGACTAATTAAATGTCTTGAATTATATATTATGTACCTCCAGCAGTTTCAAGCTTTAAAATGAGGTAAACTATATAGGTAGAGGTAACTAAGTTTACATTCGGTATACACACGGCTAGTGTAATAATAATTTCACCTAAACTCAAAATAGATCTCGTAATATTTCCAGATAATGTTTATTCCTAATAATTTCATGCAGGTATGTATATAATTATATACAACCACTCACTTCAAAATTTAAAAACTTTATTTCGGGTTAGTTAGGATATATGTTCAAAATTTTATTAAACATTTAAATTTTTTGATTCGTTCTCCTTTTAATGTATAGTTTTATTTTTTGTACGTTGATATTCCTAAATTAGGCGTTGTGACGTCATTATAAAGATAAAATAAATACTTTAGTAATTTATGATAACAAAAGGTATAAAGCCAGGTAGGCAAAATAAAACCAAAAATAAATTTGACTAACAGAAACAAAGTCCTGTGGGAATAAAATTCGTAAAGCTTTGAGTATCTGAAACGAGTCCATTGTTACTGTTCAAATTGCCATTTGATTTTGTTAGGAAGATGCTTTTTTATGAAAAATAGTGGTTATATTTATATCTTTATGTTCGGAAAATATTCATGGACAAAATTTGCATCCGAGTTATTTGATAAAAACCTTTAAACACAACCAAAAAATGAGAATATTTAGAAAGTCCTAGAAAAAGAGCTTTTCAAATGGAAGATGGTTAGATCTAAAAATTGGTATAATGTTGGTAAACAAACAGAAATTAATAGCAAACAGTATTAAATAAGAGTTGTTAAATATAAGCTTTGAAATATTTATATAATTATTTTATAAAACACCCAACGATTAAATGGTATTACTTCAATAAAGTAATAAGGTAACTAATTAATTAATATTTACAAACTTTTTTTTATTTACCTACTTTTTATTTCATGTTAATTGCTCTCTCAAACTTCTATAAAGCTTTAAATACACTTTTAATACCGCTGACATTCAAATTAAAATAAGACAAAAGACAGTTATTTAATTTTGACTTAACAGAGACGAAAAAGAAATTCATTAGAATAAATATTTATTTATACAATTTAAATATATAAATTGATAAGGGTATTTTATATTTAGTTCCAAGCAATAGTTCCTCACATTAAATCAATGAAAAAACTTATTAATTTTATTCTATATTTATATATTGTGGTTATATATATATATATATATATATATATATATATATATATATATATATATATATATATATATATATATTTATTATAGTAATATTATAGTCATTCGTGATAATGTATACATATTGTTGATATGGAGTAAAACAAGGAACATTATAAAAAACTCCCCATATTGATTCAAAGACAAAGCCTTGTAATTTGTTCAACTAGTAAAAGCTAACCTCATTCTATAAACCAATTTGTATAATTACCATGTATAGTGAGAACCTTATGCAGTAATACGTGTGTTTTAATTTGTATAAATACCACGTATAGTAAAAACGTTAGGCAGTAATACGTGTGTTTTAAATTGTATGCTATTGGAAGGCATTTCTATAACAATTTGTCAGTTAAAAGACTTAATAAACTTCTTTGGTTAATAAATAAACAATTCTTTTTATTTTTCAATATGTCAAATAATCAGTAAATAAATGTTTATACAAATAAATATTTAATGTAGAAATTTTAATTTCTTCGAAACGTTGAATCTTATTGGAGGGGCTTTAATTTACTTTTATAAAACTATTAATTTACTTTTATAAAACTATTCCTGAATGTCCCAGAGAGTACATCATCTTAGTCTGTACCTTACATCTTAGAATGTGACCTTTTTTTTATAGCCCATGATTTTCAGTGTAGGCTTTTATTGTTCATATGCAGTAATGTTGAATTATCTGTTGAAATGTTTAGTTAATAAAATCAAATATTCCATAAAGTTACTGAAACTTATGGTAGTTTCATACGGTACAATAGTTATGTTAACAAATGAGAATTATGAATTTAAATTTTATAATTTAAAATATCACGGTTTTCTAAATATTTTTTAAAGATATATTTTTTATACTCTAATCAATAAAATAAGGTTTGTGTAAAAATAGTCGTTTTACCATAGTTGGTTTTAAACATAGTGATTATAAATTTTAACATATTATAATTGAAAATGAAATTGAAATTTTTAGGTTTACTATCTACAAACTACAATTAATAACGTGATTTTTGGATACCCAATTCAACAGTTGTACGAAACTATAGGTTATCGTGCAGTCAAATCAAAAATCTCTTACATGAGAAAATATTGTTATTTAGAAGACGTAAACTTAAAACGTCAGAAAAAATTCTTAAATTCAATTTGAATGCAATTACAATACAATATTTGTGAATCGTACGGTACAATGTACTACATAGTAGATTTTGAACTATATTTAGAAAAAATTATATATTTAGTCTATTTCAATAATGTAGTTTACTATAATATTCATACAATTGTCAACAAATACTACATGATATATTTTTCTCATAAACATGATTCACGAGGTATCTCTCACCTACAATAATTAGGAGGTAACATCTAATGAAGCACGTGATAAACATTTCCATGCCACAAAGGCGCACACTTGTTCCACAAATAAACATTTCACATTATTAAATTTGGACACTACCAGAGCTAATAACAATCTAAACCTAGGTTTATGTTAGACATTTATTAAAACCTGTATTTTAATATAAATAAACCCAAGCTTGATATTTTTTTTATCAATTCACAGTTTTTCCTAATACATATTCATTCCAACAAAAGTAATTAATTATCTCTGTAGTAATATATTTATATTTTTATATTTCTGCTTTGTTCGCCACCTTGGCCTATATCTAATAATAACTAACCCAATGGCACTATGAATCTCTACCGAATCCTTATCTGTACTCTATATGAGCACTTCGATTAACCTTCATTGTATTGTGAAAGCCTAACTAATGAAATCTGATCAACTACTTTCTTGAATTGTGCCCCAGGTATTTATAACCCTTAGTATTCCTAGAAATTTTACCCAATCTGTCTCAGGCACTTTTAGTAAACAATATTATAACAGTAAGTATTTACATTGGATTAGGTTGTAAACATTGCTAATATCTTATAAAACCATTGACTACTACCAAATGTAAACAAAGATATTTTATTCACAATCGAAACAATAATTTCAGAATCACTCATGCAAATAACTCATTCATCTGTTACGTGATAACAAATACCCATTCTTCAATTGTGAAGCTATACAAATTTGCAAACTTTTAAGAAGAGTTGAAAAAATACGCCTCTACTGCAAAACGTTGCACACACTTGAATAACTTTTATTTCATTTCCATTGTGGTGTTCTTAAATCAATGTGGAATTAAACTCCAATAATATTTCGTTTTATAAATTTTGCTCATACGATTCGTAACGCCTATCCTGGTCTATTTCTAAACACATACTTACGTATAAAATCGTTCAAGGTGATTGAGCTCGGGTTACATATGAAGACACTCATAATTCATAGATCTTAATATCTGTTAGAGGAGAATAATTAATAATTCTTAATTGTTGTTATAAAAAATAATTCAAAACTATTTTATTTGTCTAATGTAAATATTTTATCAAATGTAGGTAATTTAGTTGAAATACTTACAATTACTTAAATTACCATAACATATTTTCCTTATTTGTATTACTATTTTAATATAATTGCCCGTTAGTATAAATTTATAAATACCATGTGACGTGTGAAAACTGCCACAACGTATTCTTTGTACCGTTATCCTTCTTGTTTATTAATTGTCATCCTTTTCAGAATATAAACGTCATTATATATATATATTTTAAAACAACATAGGTTATTCAAATACAAGATTATTTATTATTTTATATCCAAAGCTTTTCGTTGGCAAACAGTACCAACATCATCAGGAATGAAAATTACAATTGATTGTAATTTTCATTCCTGATGATGTTGGTACTGTTTGCCAACGAAAAGCTTTGGATATAAAATAATAAATATTCTTGTATTTGAATAACCTATGTTTTTTTAAATTATTAAACAAGAAAACGTATTATATATATATATATATATATATATATATATATATATATATATATATATATATATTCATTTACGTTCATTATTCACATACGTTTTATTAGAGTGAAATAAACATAATATTCCTCCACGTTATTTTTATACGAAACGCACCAATAAATTATATTGACCGGTTTAAATTTATTCAATTTAGGTATTTTACACCAAGGAATTATTTGAAATATTGTTGCTGAAGATTATTGACAAACCTTTGAAAATATATAGACGCGAGTGTAGAAAACATAACTACATCGTAGTAATGACTGTTCTTCTTTCAAGTTTTAAAATGAATCTAACATTTATTAAAAAATTAAAAAGTCATTTTAACATGTAGGAATCGTAAACCTAACGGAAGAATAACAAGAGAGGGCCTATTAATAATTCAATAGCCAAAGTGTTTCATAGCATTAAAGGAAAACAAAGTAAGAAGGTTTATAGGTTCGGAGTAACATTCAACAAGCTGAGCTTACAAGAAGGGAGTTTGGAAGCAGAACACGCGCTATTTCGAGCCCATTACTGGCGTACTCTCCTATAATAACATTCGACAAGCCACGTGTTAGTTAATTCAACTTGATAGTATTAATTAGTGATACATCTTAGTTATTAAGAGACACAACATTTGTTTGAGGCGCTCTAAAAAACGAAATTAAATGTGTAAATATTACGAGGCTGAAGAAGTCGTAAGACGAAAACGTTTCCTCCAAGTGTAAGTTAACACAAGAATTTTAGTTCACAAATGTCTGGTCCCAAGTAATAGCAAAAGTGTAATTTGTAATTTACAACCACCTAGTCATGAACAGCAACAAGATTTCTATATGTAAATATTACTTACAATCTTATGGACGTACTAAGGGAAGAAATAAAGGGAAGACATTAGCACAAACTCATTTCAAAAATCCTTTACTTCTCGATAACTAGAAATCACTTGTGTGGTAATGCGTGTAAATCATAATATGCGAGTTATTTATAAAAAAAACTATTATTTTTCAAACCAATAATGATGGTAAATGACTATGGAATCAAATGGGTATTGCTTTGTTCAAATAAGTATTAAATACAAATACTAAGGTAATAAATAATGATATTGGGAATATATTCCCGTTGTTAATAACTAGGATTTTTATGTCACGTAGTAAAACTGTATTACTTTTAGTGAATTTCCAAATTAGGGAAAAGTCAGGTTGTTGGAAAAAAATTGTATAAGGTCAATATAGGGTTTGAATTTTAGAAAAACATATCAATTAACTAATATTGTTCCCACTTTTACAATTGTAATAATAATAGACTTTGCATTATCGTCTATTTGATCTAATTTCTCGAAATTCTAAGGAATTTCCTTAAAAAAATATGATATTATTTGTTTTATATTAAATACCGTTATCTAATTTAAAAAATATACCCGCATTGTAAGCCTTTGTTTTTTCCAGTCTTACGAGTTACAAATCATTATTTTATTTCTCTCATGATTGTTATACAAATCATCGTAAATAAATTTATTACATCAATATTATTTTATATATCACAATACATTAAAATATTTTGCTGTGGATACATATGTTTCGAAAGTATTGGTCACTATAGAAAACAGGAATTATGAAAATTGAATTGATATATATATATATATATATATATATATATATATATATATATATATAATACGTTTTCTTGTTTAATAATTTAAAACAACATAGGTTATTCAAATACAAGAATATTTATTAATTTATATCCAAAGCTTTTCGTTGGTAAACATTACCAACATCATATTAATATATTATATATATATATATATATATATATATATATATATATATATATATATATAATATATAATATTATTATATATATATATATATATATATAATATATAATATTATTATATATATATAAATATAATTAATAAATTAAAAACAAGAATACTTTTAATGGCTATATTATTCAAAGCTTTTCGTCGATAAAACAGTACCAGCATCTTCAGGAAAATAATTATCTAACAAAATATGTTAAAAACAATTAATCATATGTACAACAAAGGACCATATGTTTATAAGTATTGCACTTTAAACATATGGTCCTTTGTAGTACTTATGAATTATTTTTGTAAAAATATTTTGTTAGATAATTATTTTCCTGAAGATGCTGGTACTGTTTTATCGGCGAAAAGCTTTGAATAATATATGCATTAAAAGTATTCTTGTTTTTGAAATGTTTTTAATTTATTTCATGTTTTAATTATATTACAAGAAAACATATCACCATATTTAACATTATATATATATATATATATATTTTTAAGATCAAATAATACACACAAATACAGGAATATTTAATTTATTAGTTCAATAAATTAAATATTCCTGTATTTGTGTGTATTATTTGATCTTAAAAATATTCTAACAGGAAAACACATTTGATATTCTACATATTTGCCTTACAAGGTTTGTTTGTGTATAAGTGGTGTGTTTAGGTTATTTTTTTTCCCTTGCTTTTATATTGTATTTTGTTTTATACTTTGTGTTTATTGATTGTGTGTTGATTTACTAGATTTTATACTGATTTATAATATGTTTTCTGCTAATATTTGTAATGCTGCTTCAACAAAAGATTTAAATAGGTTTGAAAAATGTAAAATCCAATTAATGAATGTTAATTGCAATATTTATTTTAATAAGCAATGCATTATAAATCATATAATTCCAAAATATGCCAAAATTATAATTAGGAATAAAAGTGTTACTGCACAAAAAACTTGCCAACAGGCAGAAAAATTATGGGTGAAAAATGAAATAAAAAATTTATATAAAAAGAAAAACATTTTAACAAATGAATTATATAAATTACATTTAAAGTTAGCTTATTTTATGCATAATTTGAAATGGGAAGAAAAATATAATAAAATAATAACACATGTAAATCAGATTAGAACTATAAAAATAAACAATATAAATAAAAAACTTGAGAATTTGAAATTTGATTATAAAAGAAATGAAGAAATTATAGTTAAATATCATAGTTTTCATCCTAATGTAGTTAATCTATCACAAGTTACATTTAATAGTAGTGAACTAAAAATTTTAGAAAATAATAAAGTTAACTTAAAGAGAAATATTATGAAAGACATTAATAATGTCATAATGGATACTGAATTGGCTATTAGTAAATTAGATGATAATATACAGGAAGATACTAGGATTGCAGCAAGTTATGAATTAAAGAAAATTATTAAAAACAGTGAGGTTAATGTTTCATACAAGAAAAAATATTCAGAAATTATTAATATTAAACAAAAATTACAATATAATAATTTAATTGCGGTTAAAGCAGACAAAAGTAATGCTATTGTTATAATTAATCAAAATGAACATATTGCCAAAACAGAAAAATATATAAATGAAAATAAATTTTGTATTTTAGGTAAAGATCCTACTAGAAAATTTCAAAATGAAATAAAAAATATAATAAACACATCTTATAAATTATTTAATAAAAATAATTTTTATAATTATATAAATGATAATCCTAAAATTCCGATAATGAATGGACTTATTAAACTCCACAAAATAGATAAGCCAATTAGACCTTTGATAAATTTTATAATACTCCATCTTACAAAATATCAAAAATTATAGTCAATATTCTTAAGGATAAAGTAAAACATAATAATAGTTATACTATTAATAATTCAATTAATCTTATTGAACATTTAAATCATATTAATATAGATAAAAATACGAAATTGATATCCTTTGATATTAAAAATATGTATTCTAACATTCCTATCAAAGAGACTATTGAAATAATAAAATCTAAAATTTCTCAATATGAAAAAGATAAAAAATTAATTTTAGAAATTGTTAATACATTGAAATTAATATTAAATCAAAACTATTTTTCATATAATAATAAAATTTATAGACAGGAAGATGGTTTAGCTATGGGTTCCCCTTTATCCAGTATAATTTCTGAAATATTTTTACAAGAAATAGATAATAATATAAATGCAATTATAAAAAAGTATGATAAAAATGGACATTGGTTTAGATATGTGGATGATGGGTTATATGTATCAAATAATAATAATATTAATTTAATAAATATATTAGATGAAATAAATAAAATTAATAATAGTATCGATTTTACATATGAAATGGAAAATAATGGTAAAATAAATTTCCTAGATATCACAATTATTAGAAATGAAACGAGTTTAGAATATATGATTTATCGTAAACCTACATTAACCAATCAAATAATACCTAATTATTCCAACCATCCATATAATCAGAAAATGGCTGCTTTATATAATCTTCTTTACAGAATGAATAAAATTCCTATGACCAATGAAAATAAAATGAGGGAAAAAAACATAATATACCAGATAGCCGTAGAAAATGGTTACAAAAAGGAAACGGTAGATAAATTAAATTATAATATATTACAAAAACAAATAAAAAATAATATTCATTACAATAGTAATAGTATTAATAATAATACTGTATGGAGTACTTTTACTTACACTGGTTTTGAAATAAAAAATATTTCCAAATTATTTACTAATAAAAACATAAAAATTGCATATAGAACCAATAATAGAATAATAAATATAATTAACCATAATAATAATATAAATAGTAGGCCTATACATGAGAAAAATGGAGTATATAAATTAGAATGTGAATTTTGTAATAAGGTTTATATAGGACAAACAAAGAAAAAATTAAAAGAAAGGTATAAAGAACATTTTAATGCTTTTTTAAAACCAAATATATATAAGTCTAATTTCGCAACACATTGTATTAGTAATAATCATATGTTTCCTAATATAAATAATATGAAAATTATAAAAGAAGTAAATAAAGGGTTAAAAATGAACGTATGTGAAGCATTTGAAATTTACAAACATAATATTAATAACAAATTAATAGATGAACAAATTCAAATACGTTCTAAATACCATACTTTGTTCAATGTATATAATGTTGTGGCAGCAGTGGAGTAGGTTTGGCAATATTGTAATAGATTTGGCAACTGTGTATTGCTTTATCTAGTAGCTTCATGTTTGTTAGACAGTTTGTTTTATCATTCTTAATATTGTAACTCCTGAAGATGTTGGTAATGTAAGCCAACGAAAAGCTTTGAGTTTATTGTTCAATAAATTAAATATTCCTGTATTTGTGTGTATTATTTGATCTTAAAAATATTCTAACAGGAAAACACATTTGATATTCTATATATATATATATATATATATATATATATATATATATATATATATATATATATATATCGTGTATATATATATATATATATATATATATATATATGAAGCCTCAGAAGTATTTTATAATATATGATAAATCTATTTTAATTTGTAATTTCATACAATTTTATTGACAATTCAAACAAGTAATATTAACTTCAATTCATATTCCTTTTTTTGAACGAAACAAAAATTATTTATTTATAAAATGAAAAATCCTAAAATCTCTAGTGGTTGACCTTTCTAAAGCTAATAATTAAAGCAATATCAAAAGTTATGACCTTTGAAATAAATAGTATAATATTTGAAATTAAGGTCTCTCTTGTTAGCCAGAAAAGTTAGAATGGAGGTTTTGAAGTTTTGTTTAACACTCGATTATATTCTTGGTAATAATTGTAATCTGAAAAACGTTTCTGCATAAGGCAAAGAGGAAAATTGAATTCATTTAGCAAATTACGTTCATTTTTAATATCTTCCAAATTTAAATTTACAGAATAAAGTTGATTATAAAAGTTGTTCTCCCGGTGAATAAGATTGGATTTTTGTTTGAAAAAGTGTTTTTTTCCGTTTTACAACGAGTGCTGGGTTTATTTTGTAAAATACGATTCAAATATACGCGTTTTGTGGCTTCATGACAGAATTTCAATAAATATACATAATTGCATTGTTTACAATTGAAACAAAAGATTTTGTAATATCAATATCGTTATTGAACAAATTCTGAAGAAGTATTTATGAATATCTAGGTTTTTTACTCCATTTGTCAAACTAATACACTATATATGTTATAAAAAGCCTTTGGTTATAAAATACATTTTTCGAAGTTATACTTTCAACCACCAACAGGTAATCCTGCCTTACAAAATTCCGAAATTCAGGGACCAAAATGGCAAGACTTTTCTATTTTTAAGAGTAAGGGGAAAATAAGTGATTCAATTAAGACAGTTAAACATATATTTTCATGATATGATTAAATACAATATGAGCAATAAGAGTCACTAAATACAATCCCAACCTACCCTAATGAATGAGCTAAACTAGGTCTTTTTTTAGAGTTATTGAAGTTTTGTATCGAAGTAATGGAGTTGTATTAGGAAACACGTTATATATATATATATATATATATATATATATATATATATATATATATATACATATATATATATATATATATATATATATATATATATACATTTTGTTATACATTTTACCAGCTGTGGAAGTTCAGTTGCAATTTTATATTATACCTAAATTATATCAAACAGGTAATTTCTAATTTCTTTATGTCTTTTCCAGAGAAAGTTTTACAATACATGAGAATACATCGCAAAATTTTTGAATACATAATAATAATTATTTATTGTATTTTCTACAATAATATTAGTTGGTTATATATATATATATATATATATATATATATATATATATACATATTGATTTTTAAAAAAATAAATTACATAGTCACGTTGATACTGTCCGTTACAGTATCTCCTGCCAAAGATTCACAGAAAGGACACTCTGTGCTGGATTTGTCAAGTTTTCACAACTACCTTTCGTTCATTCATGAATCTGCCATGCCAATTTTTTTCTAAAAACGTTACAGGTAAACAATTTCACATTCGACCTAAGACATTTGTGAGATTGGCAATGAAATTGTAAAACCCTCTTCACGCTGCTTATTTTTAGAATTTGTAGTTTTTAATGAATTGTTCCGTTTCTGTGGCAACACTTCTTCTGTTTTTCTCCTTTGAATATTTTACAGTATTTTTAAGAGCATACAAATTATATTGATATATTACTTTTCTTTAACTATTCAAAGCTAATTAGTTTTTATTTATTACATGAAAAAAGTTACAAAAACTATTAAATACCCTGAATTCCCAAAAATGTTTTTGCATTTTATAGAAACAAATTAGTATTAACAAATACACTTTTATTTTTACTCAGTCAAAAATATTCTATTTCACAAAAAAAATAAAGATGTTTAGTTATTTGAACTTTGTATATAGAAGTCTATTGAAAAGGCCTTAGAGGAATTCAAAGTTAGAATCATCCCACAAACGTTTGAACATTTTTCATTCTTTTCATGGTATTAAACAATTGCTAGGTAAATGTCAGAATTTTGAAATTAAGTTCTTGAAAATTATATCAAAATCATAGGGTACTACATATATTTTAAAAAAATGTAGTATTTTGTAAGGACTTTACAAAAAAGCATGAGATTCGCGAAATAAAGGTTTATGCGATTCGTCTTAACCGATTTGTGTTGCATTCAAGACCTTTAACATGGTTGCAAATCTAGGGTTATTGAGTCTTATATCGTCTGACACTCTATATTCATTAAACTTTTAATTTCATATTGATGATTGTCTTTATACTTACAAAAATTAAGTAATTGCCGTTAGTATGTTTACAGTAATGTTTAACACGTAAAAACATGCAATACTTGCCTGGTCATGTTTAAGACACGTGATACTCTACCGATACTGGTCCTTGCTAAGAAACAACACCCATAAAATCATGCGAAATAATTTAACTAACGTGTAAACAGAAATGAAAACAAAATAGGTTGATAAATATATTCTTCTGTTTACATTTTATCAAATTAAAATTATTCTAAACTATTTCTCACTAGAAGTTCAGTTGCAATTTTATATTATGCCTATATTGTATTAAACAAATAAGTTCTAATTTTTCCTCGTTTTTTCCAGGGAAAATTATACAATGCAAGAGGCAACAGTACAATATTTTTGAACAAATAGTAATTATTTTGTTGTCTAAATTGATATTAGTTGGCAATTCTAATTAGAAAAAAGTTTCTTTTAGTAACTAAATTAATTAGTATCCCTTAGTATATATTTACATAAACAATTTTCCAGTACGTTATTGTAACGTATTTTTAAAACAAGTTGGAGGTTAACACATTTCAATAATTCGCTTTAGGTTACCTAAACATATTTTATGTAAGAGCTTGAATATATATTTTTTATAATAACATTAATTCATAAGTAAATTTTGTTTCAAATGTATTACATTTTTTCAAAAAACGAATTTTAAAACATTTAGACTACTACTTTTATAATTACTATTAAAAAATACTATTATATAATTAATTCATTTAATAAAAATTTTTTGTGATGTAGATATAAATGTTTTTGAATAGGATAATATATTTTGTATGTGTTTTATATATAGTACTCGAAAAATTAAATTGAATTGAACAGTAAGTTTAATCTTTTTTGTCATCTTCAAGACTGATCGACACTCTACCGTTTACTGCTCCTTGCTAAGAAACAACACCCATAAATTCATGCGGAAGAAACTAACTTACATGGAAAAAGAAGTGAAAAGCAAATAGGTTGCGAAATATATTCTTTCGGTTACGCATTTTATCAAGTTAAAGTAATTCTATTCATTTTATACCTATTTCTCACTCGAAGTTCAGTTGCAATGTTATATTATAACAGGTAATTTCTTATTTCTTTGTCTTTTCCAGAGGACGTTTTACAATACATAAGAATACAGCGCAAATTTCATGAATACATAATAATAATTATTTATTGTATTTTCTACAATAATCTTAGTTGGTAATAGTGATGTGAAAAGAAGGTTTGTTTCAATTACTAAATTAATAATTAGAAACCCTTAGTATATATTTACATAAATAATTTTCCATTACGTTATTGTAACGTCTTTTAATAACAAGCTTGGCAGTTATTAAATTTAAATACTTCCCTTTAAAGTAACTAAACAGACATTGTGTGAGAACTTGAATATTTTTTATGTATTAACAATAATTCATATGGAAATACTTGTTTAAATTTATTACATTTCTCCACAAAAAAATTAAAAATAATTAGACTAGGCTACTATTTTCCTAATTACTATTTTTTAGCATTATACTAGTAATAAATATGAATATATAATTGATTGATTTAGTAAAACTGTTTTCGTTGTAGTTATAAATGTTTTTGGTTGGAAAATTATATTTTATATGTGTTTTTACATAAATATAGTACTCGTGAAAAGTAAACTTTTTGAACAGTATTTGTGTATCGAACAGTGTAATAGTTAGGTGTGTATTAACTCTGGTTTAACAAAGAGTATTTACCAGTCTTACATTGCCATTCGTCAGCAATAAAGTCAGCTGTGGATAGTTTATTTGATGGCTTTATTGTATCATTTATACTGCTATATGAATTACTAAATC
>JBAIZL010000002.1:6338293-6380793 GCA_036971475.1 Prosapia bicincta
ACAAAGGTTACAACTATGATCTTTCATGGCAGGACACTCCGTTTGGCGTTTATTTTTATGATTTTTTGAAAGAAATAGCTGCTTTCTAGTTTGTTTTTAACCTCTGGCTAGAAGTTAGTGTTATAGGCTACATGAAGCTGAACTACCTGTAACGATTATTCTTTAATTGAATTTCAAAATTACCTTTAGCGAGTTTACCATTGAGCTCGTTTACGTTATTGGCACAGTGCCATGGACCGATCTCTTTTCTAGCCAGCCATAGGTATAGGGGATCATGGTGTTTTGAAACGAGGGGGTACTCTCTGGTTATGGTACTGAATAAATAACCTGATGCATTTGAATCAGAAAAATGAAGCACTGCAGCCCATCGGCTTTGCGAACTGTAATGATCCAGTTCACAGTAATATGAATCCTCCTCTAAACAATTTGAGGAAGAAGACAAGCAGAAAAAGCTAAATAATTTTATTGCTAAATATGATTTAACAAAACAAATCCTCATAAAAATATAAATTTTAAATTAAAGCAAAACATATTGTAAAATATTGTTTTTGAAATGGTAGAATTCGCTATGTTATGTATACAAGTTACGTGTTTTATTAAGCTTGAATGGTTTTTAAAAATAATGTTAGTAATTAAGAAACATTTAATTCAACTGCTATACATTCAGTTGCAGTGGAGTCGACTGTTCTGTAAAAGCATTTGCTACACACTAAAACTAAAGCTGTTTTACCAGCTTTGGTAAAATGCTGCACAGAACAAAGTCTGCGTAAGCAGGAATCTATTCTAGTAAGCATTTTATTTAGTCAAGTTCACATTATTAATTCACATAACTTACATTTATGATTAATTTGTTTCATTGAATTTAAACGAGACTCTACTCTTTTACAGTTCACTGATTTTTTCATTCCATTAATCGGAGACAGTAATTAAAGTTGTAATTGAATTGTTCCTTATTTCCATTATAACTAAAAGGATAAACAGATGATAGAAAGCACTTTTGAATGTCAAATAAAACAATAAATTTAAATAAATTATCTGAATAAAAACCTAGTAGGAACGACAATGATTTAAATAGAACGTATATATATATTGTAACAATAAAGTTTTTTCTACAGAATATCCAACTAAAGCCTTAAAATTCTGACAAAGGACACAGCACAAAGGTAATTGTAAACATAAAACAATAAATCTAGTTCTTCCGACTATTTACGCGATAGAATTAGAAAGTATTTTCGTCTGTTGTTAAAAGAAAACAAGGCGCTAGATGGTCTCTAAAATACTATTACTGTTAGTTAGGGCAATGACCTATTACTCGTAGATTATCAATAAATATATAAATTACCCGTCCCGTAGCTGTACAAATTTCTAAATTACGGGACTTGATAACGCAAAACTGCAGTGGTGTTACCTTTTAGTAAGAGGGACTTTTTCAGGGATATTACAGTAGTAGGACAATTGAGTAACAAGAGAATAAAATTCTTGGAGAAAAGAGAAGTTTATAATACTCAAGGAAAGTTATAAAAAGAGGGCTAGGGAATTAACTAGTTAAAAAGAGAATGCGTCATAGGTAATTGTTAAGTTTAGGGAGAGTGCAGGTAATTTAGAAAAGCGAATCAAGGAACGATCGACCAATCAAAAATATATACATGGAGAAACGGAAGCGATGGAAGGAAAAACCTATCACTGAGTCGAGGAATAAAAGCAGTTGCGTTCAGGGAGTCTAAGGAATAAGAGTCTAACTCTGAGAGGCGAGGATGAAAAGATAAAGAAGACATTCTACCGTCATTATTGACACAAAGTAGACCACGACGCGAATATAAGGAGACGCTGACTAACCAAGCTACTTTAAATCGATTAAAGTAGCAATTAATAAATTATTAAAAATTACGTTTTTGTGAAATTAAAAGGTAAATCAAACGAAGACGACCATAATAACTAAAATAACAAATTACTAGACAAAACGCAGTGATCTCAAACCTAGATATGAATTCAAAGTTAACATAAATTCCTGTAAATAATATTAGAGTTAAGACAATCCAATGTTATTTTTGTAAAACATTCTTAGGGTTAGTATTATCTCTAAAAGTACCTGGCTCGCCATACAAGTCTAGATTTCGACTTTGAATTAGAAGGAACATTACTTAGTATATTAAGGTTCAATCTAATATGTAAACAGTGTTTTTTGTTTGTTTATTAGGTCTAAAAAATTGTGCAATAATTTTAATCTGCTCCAAATACAGATATACTTTTAACAGTATTTAAACAGATTTAAAACAATAACAGTATTTATATTATTATTTGAAAATTTATTTTTTTAATATTTTATACTTTAATTTCTTAACGTAACGAAAGCAGAGGCGTGTTATATTTGACATAAGTAAGTGAGCCAAGAGTTATTTTATACTTAGCGCACCACGTGAATACTTATTTAACAGCTGACGTCAAACGCGAATCGTTATGTTGTAATAGATACCCATATCACTGCATATAAAGGAATATATTTATTATTAGAAATCAAATGTTCAAATAGCATCACCATACAGTGTGGACATTATTGACCATGTATTATTGATATATATATATATATGTTATAAATATATTATATATATAAATATATTTATATATATATAATTAATATATATATATATATATGTATATATATATATATATATATATATATATATATATATATATATATATTTAATAAATTTAAAATATTTCAAACACAAGAATACTTTTAATGAATATATTTATATATTATATAGAATAAATATATTCATTAAAAGTATTCTTGTGTTTGAAATATTTTAAATTTATTAACTATATATACAAGAAAACATATCACCATATTTAATATATATATATATATATATATATATATATATATATATATATTCTTGACATTTAACGTTATCCATTGTTTTTCCGTTGCACTGACTTTATGAAGTTAATATATTACTAAGTAAGTAATTTAATCCACCATTAAGTGCAATAATTTTACCTTGAGTGATGAGGCACCTTTCGGTCTATTGACTATTGTCGAATCACATTCGATTGAGTGATTCGACAATGGTCAATAGACCGAAAGGTGCCTCATCACTCAAGGTAAAATTATTGCACTTAATGGTGGATTAAATTACTTACTTAGTAATATATTAACTTCATATATATATATATATATATATATATATATATATATATATATATATATATATATATATATACATGACTTTCTGGATGTTTAAATCGTACCAGATCGTGTTAATGTTATTTACATAAATATTATAATTTTTATAGTAAGTGAATACCTAGAAGTCAACGTTTTAAAATATGAACATAGGATTGTATCTAATTATTTTATTTCTAGGGCAATTTAAGTACACAATGCACGTAAAAACATATAAAACCAACGATGAGGTATTTTCATAAAATATGTGATTTACTCTTAAAACGGAAAGATACTGATATTCCGCATGAAATAATTCTTGTAGCAATTTTTGATAAACTGACGTTCCACATTACTGACCTTATGGAAACATTTACATTAAGTTCTTAATTATTTTTAGGAGATGTGGTTGTTTTGAAAAAAAAACAAACATTCCATTTTTTTTTATTTAAAGCATCAGATTGCAAACGCCATTAATGTCAAAAATAAATATGAATATTCAAACAAATTTCAAAAAAACAAGGTGAAAAAACACTAATTCAGGAGAAAAAATTCATATAACCGTGAAACATGGACTTCTAAGAAATTAGGAAAATTGCTAAATTTCCAAAAAATATGTTAGTCGATAACCGTTTTACCTTGTAATAGAATTTGTAAATATAAAACGATATTTTTAATTAAATAAAATTTCCTATATTTAATATCTTTGATCAAATATCGATCTTAATGGAAATGAAAACGTTTAAAATCCTTCAATTCATCCTGGTACTTTAACATCGATTAAGCTCATCAAAGTGTAAAATAGATCCATTGTTATAAGAGATCTCAAGTTAACATGACTTTTGACAAATCTATAATCTACAAGAAAAACAAGTTTATTAAAAAAATAACAATGAAACCGTTTTCTTAGTTATTCGATAGAATTAGACGTCACATGTAGATTTTTGTTGTGACGTCATCACATATCAATACATTATATTACAGTCATAATTTGTGGACACTTAGATTTAATTAGTACGAGGTAATTAAAATGAATAGATTTGACCCTATATTGTTACCTAATACACAATAGGTTCCTAAAACATTGTAATATTTAGTGCCTGTTAATAGTATAAATTAGGAACTGCAGAAGAGTGACGTGTATACTTGCATATGCTGAATCTGTGTTGACTAATGACGCAGTGCGAGTGACAATTTACACGAGTACTCTGTGTTGCAGCAGCTAGATTTGAGTAACTCTGGTTGGGAAATTAATGATAATGCTGTCCGTATGATGTATTATGCTTACATCTGAATCAGGTTTAGGTCGAAGATAATATTTTATCAATAAGTAGGCTAAAGCACACATTCATATTGTATACTACTAAAAAATCATGAAACACGTGTAAGTGTATTTCATAATAAACAGTACAAGTGGGAAACATAATACTCTATGCTCTCTGATTTTTATTAACATTACAATAACATTTATTTTAAATTCCTTATATTAGCTCACAATCCCCTAATATATGTATGTATATATATATATATATATATATATATATATATATATATATATATATATATGATGATGGATAGGTGTGTATTATCTGGAGTACATCCGTTCATTCTGCAGTGCATAAATTCGCAGTTCCGACGTTTCGCTAGAATCTCATCTAGCATTCTCGAGGTGAATCCAACAACAGTTGAAGAGCGAGTGAAGAGCGCAGGTAACTCCGCTCCTAGCGGAGTTTTTATTGGCGGAAAAGTGAATAAAGGCAAAGGAATGTGAGTAATTGTTTGGATCAGGTGTATGTGGATTGACTTCAATGTGTGAATTGACGTCAATGGTTGTGGCTTCATTCCTCTATATATAGGAGCGGAGTTATCTGCGCTCTTCACTCGCTTTTCAACTGTGGTTGGATTCACCTCGTCAATGCTAGATGAGAGTCTAGCGAAACGTCGGAACTGCGAATTTACGCACTGCAGAATGAACGGATGTACTCCAGATTATAGCTATTCATCATATTTCTCCATCCGTGAAGGAATGCGTATCAGCATATATATATATATATATATATATATATATATATGTGTGTGTGTGTGTGTGTGTGTGGCTAGTATTCCTGAGGATGTTGGTACTGTTTGCCAACGAAAAGCTTTGAATTGTGAATTCAATAAATTATTCTTGTATTTGTAAATTGTTTTATTTCTTTATTAATACACAAGAATACATATTACAAACTTTCGATCATTAATAATATACACTTTTATTCATCTAATCTCGTTCAAATACATTTTATCTAACCGCTTTGTAGATGACAAATAATGTTAACTGATTTTTTTCAAAAATGTATTTGTTTGTATCTCATTAATTGGGCTACAAGGTTTTGATATTCTACATCGGTTACTATAGTTGCTGGGTGGTTTTTTTAGCGTTGCCATTTAGAAATATATGATGTTAACGTATTTCACTCTGAGAAAATAATGCTTCCTTAACTTTCAATCGAATAAAAATAATACATGATATTGACACACAAAAACACAACTATTTAAATATGATTGTAATATTTATAGTTTATTCTTTTTAAATATTTAATTATTTATTGTAAATATTGTATTTATTGTTTGTAAATAGTAGGCCTAAGTTGAGTGTTAATATGAAATAGACAATGTTTTACATGTCAGAGACGTTATAGTAAACTTGTGTCATACATATTTGTTCAATGTAGAACTGGTTAACTATAAGTAGTCACTGAATACGTTCTGTGTTGCTACGTTTGTCTCACACCAACTATATTTCTTTCTACACAAAATGAGAAAATATCTAATACAAAGACTCTTGATATGTAACGTTTTCTATTAAAACAAGAACTTCATCCTACTACATTGGAAAAAGTTTATAGCGGTAAATATTCTACTACAAAGTTTCATATTGAAGGATTAGCCAGTCTTGTTAGGAACTGATAAGGCAAAGCGTGTTGTTATTTGATTTTCAATGAATTATACTACAGTTGAAACAATTGTTTTATTGAAATGTATTTACATAAATTTATTAGTACTTGCTAGCAGTATTTTGTGATAAAAATTTCACAAGTTTAAAAAACGTAATTTTGTGAATTGTTTTCGTCAACCACTTTATAATGCTTGTCGAGTTAAATATTATTAAAAGAAATAATAGCTTTTCTTTTCAGAAACCACATAAAATATATAAACAGTTTGGATTTGTATATTTCTAGATTTGTACAAAATTGTCGTATTCCAAATAAATATTTTACCCATTAAATCATCAGTTAGTTTTTCAATCTGCCCTAAAAATAAGAATTAAATTTTCTCCCTATCAACATTGTTTTTATTGATAATCCTCCCCTTCTTTAGCTAAATAATTATTCCTATTATTTTGCAAATATTTGATGTTACTGTTACGTGATGTCGTCAGCTTATGTGTTCGCTGTTGACCGTGCAAATTTAATGCTACACATGTTTGAAACACATAACTTTATGTATTGTTTTCGTCAAACACTTTCTAATCATTGTTATAAATAATCGCTTTTCGTTTAAAAAATCAAATAAAATATATAAACCGTTTTGAATTCTATGTTTCTACTATTGCACAGAGTTGTTGTATTTCACATAAATATTGTATATATTATATCACTGGTTAATTTTTTAATCGATTCTAAAAACAAAAATTCAATTTTCTCCCTAAAAACATTGTTTTATTAATAATTTTTTAATGGTTAATTAAAAAAAAGAACGTAAAATTTCCCTCTACAAAAGTCTTTTGATTAATAACCCTCCCTTTCTATAGCAAAATAATTATTCCTATTAGTGTGCAAATAGTTTATATTATTAATAAAAAAGTCGTCAGCTTGTGTGTTTGCTGTTGACCCTGTTATGTCAATGCTACATCTCAGATGAAATAAGTTTTACACATTTTGGGGCAACTCTTCGTGAATATAATCATTAGTGTAAGCTTTACGTAGCTTGTATACATAAAACGGTAAAAATAAAACGGTATTTATTTAACACCTAAATACAGAAATTTAGTTACATTAATAACGATTTATTCTTAAATAAAATAAGTATGTTTTAAAACAAACTGAATTGTTATTCAAATATCTATAAATAGATAAAAGCAATGATCAATTTCACAGCGAATGGTCTCTAGCTTATGGGTTCCTAAACTGGGGGGGGGGGGAGGCGAACCCCTTGGAAGGAGTGAGTTCAAGGTAGGAGGCGCAATTATAGTTGGAAAACATTACGATAAATTAAATATATTTAATATTATAGCGACAAACTTGATGTTGCTAGTGATTTTGGTTGTGCTTTACTAAAATACAGCCTCAAATGCAAACTAGTGTAGGCAATGCAAGCTCATGCATCTCATTAATAGATTTTTCTCTTATGAGGTTTTATGTGAAAATATGTATGAATTAATATATATATATTTTTTTTATATACATGTTATTTGATTCTCTTTCAAATGCCCATACCATTTATTTACAGTGTAAAGTGAAGGGGGCGAGAGGGTTTTATTTCAAGATTAGGGTGCGTGGTACCAAAACGTATAATATAAAGAATCCATAGTTTGTTCCGTATCACTTCGGATGGAAAATAATAACAGGCTTTGGTATTACAATAACTAAGATTCTGGAGTCGTAGAAGATGGAATGCTGGCTGGTATTTAATTATGTTCAAATATGACACGGACTCTAAATAACAGAGAATGTGTAACCCTATTCTTGAAGTTACTATTTCTTTAGTTGAACATGAGCGAGTACCTGACATGAACCGGATGTTGTTTTGCTGAATGAAATGACAAATATAGTGAACTGCAGTGTGTTTAAAATAAAATAGAAAAAAAGAATATTTTAAGAGAGTAGATCAATGAATACAGTTTACGATATGGATTTTCAGGTTATCGATGTAAAAAATTACTTTTGCAATTAATCCTGTTTTATGTGTTGCTTTACACGGATTCCATTTGGTCTCATGGTTTTATACTAACTTATGCAAAAATGTAAATTTTAATAATATAATTATAAAACTAATTCTTGACACATGGTTCCGAGACAGAGAGATCAGATGGTTAGGGTACGGGGCAGGTCAGTTGGTTCTTAGGTTAGCCTGTTGTAAAAATAAAGAAAGGCTAGTAGTGAGCTAAATAATATTAAGATACGTCGGTGGAAGTGAGCTACTATGTGGTCATAGTGGTAACTAAATGGAATTTTTTATAAAATTTATTTCCCACCTTCAACTTTAAGTAAATAAACAAAACCGTGAAAATATTATTTTATTTAAAGCAGTTTACAAAAGTATCTATATCTTACTATAAGTTTCCGGATACAGGTACTATCAACAAGTTCATTTTGAAGGGATATCCTGCACAAGTTATTTTATCTTCATAAAGGGAAATACACCACCTTTAACACTTTCAGTTTAATGTGACTTCTTCTAATAATCATGTGGTCTTACTAAACGACCGCTTTGTTGTACCCTTAGAGGTATGTTATTAGAGCTCTGTTATGTTATTTCATAAAATGTTTACATTTATAGCGATAGACAAGCTACACTGATAAATTAAAACTAAAGGTTATGCTTATGTATTCTGAATAGTATTACACATAAAAATCTTTAAATGAGAACTGTTAAAACGTACAATAAAAGTTTTTTTTAAAATGTTTTGTTACCATAGCCCGATTTTTTCATAACCTCTAAAGACTCGATTGTTTTTGAGTTTTGTTGTTGACTTTATTAGTCTGATTAACCCACCATATACAGAATACTGTACCTATAATAATACAATGATTACTTTACTAGAAAATAAATTAGCTACCTCTATTAAACCATTTAGTTTATTTGTTTGTCATAACATGATTTGATTATTGCAAACATATATTCGTACCTTTTTATTATCCTATAGTTTCAAATATTTTCCAAGTACTTTTATTTTACAATTTTTACAATTTTTTTACTTACGTTTTGTTTGCTATGTGAATATTTAATAAAGACAGTTGTTTATCAAACAACTGTTTGAACAATTGTTTGTTCTGGCTACAATATAAAAAACGTAAACATTTCAAATTTAATCTAGTGAGGTTTAAATTCGATACACGTTTTATTTAAGTACAGTAAAATCTAATATTTATTTTATTTGTTGATAATATCATAAATTTATTTTATCGAATGTTAGAACAATTTGTAGATGAAATGTTTATCATACAAATATTCTAAAAAATGCATACATCAAAACAACTGAATATTCAAAAATAAGAATAATTAAATAATTACAAAATAGTTTAAAATGATAATTCAATTAATACGAATATAAAAATTATCTAATTAATTGAGATATTATCATTATAAACTGATAGTTTACATATCATATTTCCTAGAATTCAAAATTTAAATTCTCTTTTTGCTAACGTTTTTATTTTTCAATGGTATAATTGTTGGTGTTATCCTATCACTGAGGAGGGTGATATCGTTGCCGAAAAAAGTATTTATTATTGAACTATTGTTTATTGTACTTTTAAATAATCTTGTTTAATATCTACCGTTGTATATTCTTCCTAATAGCTAAGCTTTAATTTACTATGTATAATTATTTATATTGGAAAATATCAGTTTTTAAATTAGAAACGAAATAGTTTTGCAAAAACATTAGGAATGGAACACCATTTCAATAAAGTGAATGTCATAATGCCCTATGTAAAAATAACCTAATTATTACAATAGCTAATAAAAAAGCAAGTACTTAATGACGGAAACTATCATGAGTTTCTAAGAATTGCACTCCAGTTCAATAGCATTATTACATTTCTGGGTTAAAATACATTGCATAATATCCCTGCTCATGGGAATGCGACAGGGTAGCTCTGTAATCTCTAAATATATTATGCATCTGTTAGGTCTGAGTTTAGCACGAGATTTATTTTACGATTACATTGTGATTTATAAACCGAGATTAAATTTCGAATTAGGAAGGCAACAAATCAGTTTCCCTTTTGCTATCAATGCAACTATTTTTTCTACCATTGAAAACAATGAACTTTCAATTATCGAATAACGTTGACGAATGTTATCGTTTGTACAGTAAAGGATCCGTCGTGTTTTAATTGCATTTTGTTGTATAAATATATAAATCATTTTTACAAATATTTTCTATGTTTTGTAGAGGTTTTATATAGAACATAAAACCTAGAGGTTTTGTACATATAAAAAAAATTACAAATACAAGAATAATTAATTGAATATACAATCCAATGTTTACGTTTTGGAAACAGTAGCAATCTAATAATTGATTTTGATACTGATGTTGATTCCTAATGATGTTCGTACTGTTTCCCAACTAAAAGCTTTGGGAAAGTACTTTATTTTGTTCATACACAAAATAAAATGAAAACAACATATAAATACAAATATAATAACCAACCCATATTACCTGAATTACTATAATAAATATAAATAGTTATTATTCAATATATCTTCCAGACCAATTTTCTTCCTACAATTATATAAAAATTACATTTCAATTGTAAGTTAAGGAGTCCCTTAGACAGTAAGGTAATTACTCATAATTCGATAAACACAAATGGTATACTCGCGCAAATGTTAAATCTCTAAGAATAAAACATATTTTCTTATAATAAATTATATAGTTACGTATTGTGTGTAAGAGAAATTTCTTTGGACTTTATTCATTTTGTCCTTATTATATCTGTGAATTGTGGATCATCTGTAACCAACCCATATTACCTTAATTAGTATATTACATATAATAATTACTAGTAATTACATTTTCTAGACAACCTTTGTGCATAAAATTAATATAAAAATTACATTTAAATTACCCTAAGTTAAGAAATGTCTCAGAAATTAAGATAAATACTCGTAATTCAGTAAAAACAAATAATTTATTCGCGCATTTGTTAAGTCCCTAACAATAAAACATATGCTTTCTTATAATAAATTATATAGTTACATATTGTAAGAGAAAACTCCTTGGAATCCCGTTAGTTTCCTGCTTATTAGATCTGTAAATTTTGGGTCATCTATTCACGTAATATGCTATGAAGATTGTGTTCAATAATATTTAAACAGTCAGGTCATGTGTTTTATAACATGTGTTGCTGGAACAAAGAGAATTCGTGTAAATTGTCATTCGCATAAAGCCATTAGTCAACACAGATTACAACTGTCAAGCCGGATACGTGACTTTGCCACCATTTTGTGCAATTCCATTAAACGAAACCAATATTAGCTAGTGCTTTCAATTAGATAATAATGTAGTGTTAACAATGTTTCTTTTATACCTTTATATAATTTATAAACAATATTTTGTAACAGCTTTGTCAAAGTATTATAAGCAGTATTTAATTACATTAACCAGATAATAATGTAGTGTTAACAATATTTCTTTTATACCTTTATATAATTTATAAACAATATTTTGTAACAGCTTTGTCAAAGTATTATAAGCAGTATTTAATTACATTAACCAGATATAATGACTGTATATGGCTAACCAAATTAGTTTACTATCCATTTAAATAAATTAAATATTATTACTGAAAGTGTTTTTTACGTTTATAAAATTAAAATCCTATAGATATCTCTTTATAAAACTATTTCATTTTGAGGCAGACATAGAAAAAAAATGAATGAGGCTGATTTTGCTTTTCCATTCCATTCAAGTGAAAGGGCTTTTTTGAAATTACACAAAATGTAAACGAAATTATTCTAACCTAAAGATATACCCCAACCAAAAACATCTTATAATGAACATAACATGATTTATAGATTTGTTACTGTAATGAGTCAGAAGGAAAGAGTTTCTCAACCCTTTCCAAATACTATTTTCAAGTTTCTTAGGTACGTTATATGCACCTTTTGATTATTAGTTCTCTTTGGTAACCTATATATTTTTAAATATTGAAGTAACAAATACTGTTCTACAATAATGGAACCCCAAAATTTTTTTTTGAGTTTCAGAATTATATCAATAATTTTTGTTAAACAACAAAAAAAACACAATGCTCTTTTTGGATAGTAAAATAATAGTTGAAGTTTCTTGTTTATATAAAATTGTTATTTATAACATATTAATTTTATTGATAGTATGTTTTGTAGCTAAGTAGGTAGCTTGCTAGGAAACAGATATTTTGAAAGTGTCATAGAACACCTATATAGTGTACACAATGTCAAGAGCACAGTGGTACAATATATTACAATGAAAATATTGGAAAGAACCCCAGTACCACTAAAATAATCAAAATAACAAATAAAACAAGTTACTTAAGATTAAACCCTGATGTACATTTCGATGACCATGTCATCATCATCATCATCAGAGGATCTTGTTACAAAATACAATCTAGCACACAAGAAGTTACAAACTAGAATGATTCATGAAACTCTGATGATGACATGGTCATCGAAATGTACATAAGGGTTTAATCTTAAGTAACTTGTTTTATTTGTTATTTTTGAATTTTTTTGTGGTATTGGAGTACTTTCCAATATTTTCATTGTACTGTATATTGTAGTTTTTTATATATTATAGATTACAAACAAGACCGTTATAACAATACCTCTACCATAGCGATACAATTTATGCGATATAAAACGACAAAAACTATTCGAAAATTCAACAAAATAAATTCGTTGAGTGAAAAAGTTATGATAGGAATGAACAGTAACCGATTTAACTTCCGAAAGGTCATCATAAAATAGTAAATACAGTTGCCTATATACTTCTCTCAACAATAAACCGCATTTTCTTTTATCCAATCTTATACGGCTATAAGTTTATACGTGGATTATCTGCAAATTATTTTAAAACATAAAGTGGAAAACGTAGCTTCACTATGTAGTTCCAGTTTTGTAAAAGGGAGCTGATCTTTTAGGACATTTTTTCTGAAATGAGTTGAAGAAAAATTGTCAGTTGTTGGGTTCACCTTGTCAATGCTAGATGAGTTTCTAGCGAAACGTCGAAACAGATTTTATGCACTGCAGAATGAACGGATGTACTGCAGATAATAACTAATCATTATATTTTTCCATCCATGAAGGAATACGAGAGAGGAGAGAGAGAGAGAGAGAGAGAGAGAGAGTGAGAGAGACAGACAGACAGACAGCTAGGCAGACAGACAGAAGGATATAGACAATCAGACGCAATGATCATGGTAGGAAAAAATATTTTTTAAATGGAATATTACTTCTAAATATACTTAAGCCCGGTTTTTATATTAACATGACATGTTTTTGTTTCTCAACAATCAAACTACTATTTATATGAAACACAATAACGTCGCCTTTACATTTTACATTGATTTTCATTTCGTGTTGAATGGTGAATGATCATTTTTTATTGACAAACTCATCATCAATGGTTACAATAACTTTTTTTTTGCCTTGGTGTATGAGATATCCTTTAAAAAAAAAACATTTTTTAAGATACACATGTTAAAAATTTTTTTATCGCTCCATTATTATTGTAATATTTGTATTGACCGTTAAGATAACAAAACATATACCGAGTACCATCATTGTTAACATACCACAGTACTCAATACGCAACACAGCGACAGTTAGAATTAAGTTGAGGTGTAGTTTCGGCCAAATTGATCTTGCACAGGTCTGGAGTTGTAAAGGTGCTTGTTATAATCATCTTTAATACAACGACTATACTATAAGTAATTATTGCTTAAACTGCAATTATTTAGAGTCTGGAGTTGTGATGTAAATGGATGGCGCATAACTTTACTTACAAAAGTAACATTAAGTACCTCCGACGTGTTGATGTAATAAACAAGGAATAATAGAATTAAGGCAATTTAAAAAGCGCTATCTTGAACGTAGTTACAACTTTATAAGCATCTAATACTGAAGTCTTATAATTGCTTCCTAAATAGATTCCATAGGGGAGCAGGAAAACCCTTACTTCATATCCGGAGGCTTGAGTCTGAATTCACTGTGACAGTTTAGGAAGTACAGTCTTTCTGCATGACTTCAGGGTTGAAAAAACTGTAATGAAAATATATTCTACCTCTCTTCTCGTACTTTGAGTCTTATTAATTTTCGTATTTTCAACCCTAAAATTTGAGCCTGATTTAAACGATTTATATGTATATATAGATATATTAAATATGGTGATATGTTTTCTTGTAAAATAGTTAATAAATTAAAAATATTTCAAAAACAAGAATACTTCTAATGAATATATTTATCCAAACCTTTTCGGCGATAAAATAGTACCAGCATCTTCAGGAAAATAATTATCTAATCTGAAGAATAATTATCTGATAGTTACCTAATTTAAATAATTAACTTCATTAGATAATTATTTTCCCGAAGATGCTGGTACTATTTTAACGGCGAAAAGCTTTGAATAAATATATTCATTAAAAGTATTCTTGTTTTTGAAATATTTATAATTTAATAATATATATATATATATATATATATATATATATATATATATATATATATATATATATATACAATTACCTTTCGAACACTGTTTTCTTGTTTTCATTCATCTCTTACTCTATAGTGTGCTTAAACAAGAATCCAAATATATATGCGAGTTACCTATCGAGAACTTTAATTACCTGTCTTTATTTGAGACCTGAGACTCTCGAAAATGCGCAGACTTAATCCGTCTGTGCTATATCCTAGTTACCCCTACTAAACTGTACTCTACGAATACGTATTCTAATAATCCCAAAATATAGCTTTAAAGTCTTGTATCCTTATTTTCTTTCCCATTATTTTTATATTATTTAGGATTTAGGTAAAAAAGGATGCGTTAAAAATTTGTGATACAGTTCTGCTAACAAACATTCCTAAATAAATAGAATCAAATATAGATCAGGATCTTGACTAGAAGTTGAGAAGCACCAAGTAAATAAAACTGATTCAATTCACTGCCTACTTTGGTATTCTGCGCCAACCATCCATCCTATCCAATAACCGTCATTACGTTCTGTGGCTGCAAAACTTTTCCAATCGTTGTATTAAAGATTGAATCCAACTATTTCCCGCTTTATTAGAGGAACTGAATTTGGTTGGTAATTGCTGTAAAATATATCAGGTCACGTCTTTGATAGAGTTTGAGCACCTAATATTTTATGCAGTAAACTCTAAAAAGGTTACAATTAAATTTACTAATGTATCAGAAATATATACTATGAAAAGGTTAGGAGATTATCTTTGCAGTTTTTTTTTAAATCTGTAGGTATCCTATGTGATAGTGTTGGGATATACAATAATAGTGTGGTTACAATTGTTATATCGGTGGTAGAAACATATACATTGGAGTATCACAATGCTACAGCAAATACAGCAAGTTAGTTAGCTCGAGAATAAAATTGATCATATTTTCAATCGAACTAGAAAATGTATTTAAACTGAGAATATGTGTTCAAGTACCGATTAGTTATGACAGGATTTTGTTAATTTTTGTAACAGTATAATATATATAATAATAGTATATTATATATTATTTTATATTATATATATTGTATATTATTATTGCTTATATATATATATATATATATATATATATATATATATAGTCGGTGCTCGAGCTACAGTCAATAACAATAGGGTATAAATAATATTCGAGCTGGCTTATGAGTGAAAGTTATAATTAAAGAATAAAAATATGTTACAACTCACAAATATACAATTTTTTTTTTATTCCAAACGCGTTTCAACGACTAATTTGTCGTCATCCTCAGTGAAGAAACACAAATGAAATTAACTAAAATATATATATATATATTAAACATAACCTATAAAGTCTTAGCAAAAGTAAAAACCATATAGGTTATGTTTAATATATATATATATATATATATATATATATATATATATATATATTAGTTAATTTCATTTGTGTAACTTCACTGAGGATGACGACAAATTAGACGTTGAAACGCGTTCGAAATAAAAAAAATTGTATATGTGTGAGTTGTACCATATTTTTATTCTTTAACAATAGGGTAGTTGTAGTTATAAAACTCCGTTACATCGTACATATTTTTTAATCAACTTATAAGGCTTTTTTTTGGAATGTTATTCTCTAAAGTAGTCTACAAAGTAAGCACATTTTTCAGTGTATGAAGGTAATTTACAAGCATTTAGATACAAAACGTTAATAATTTTGTTAATTACAAGAAAAAACTAAAAGAAAAGTTCGTAATTAAAAGCGTTTTAACAATAGCCATTCTCGTAACTGAGCATCAAGACTACGGCCTATTAATCACTCTCTGTTTAGGCTCATGATTATTCTAGAATAAACAAACATATTGTTTCCAGTGTGACTCTTAAATACATGTATAAACGTTTGCTCATCTCATGGGTCCTATTTTTTTTCCAGTCGACTTCCTTTAACTTGATACTTTAAGTGGTGTTTTATCATAGTCAAAAACGTATTTAATTTGAAAATTGTTCTTCTTTCTTTAATTTTACCATGCGAACATCTATTAGACTCTTTCATAATTTTTACAAAACTTTTCATCAGAATTCTATTCCTCACAGTTCGAATCAATGTAAGCCATTTTTCCTTGGTAAATATTAACACTCAGTAAAATATATTCTTTTCAGTCTCTACAAGCATTTGCTAAATAAATTTAAAAAAAAAGTTTTCCTTGAGCTACTCCACGTTTGCTAACCCCCGAAAAGATGAAATATTACACGATTTAAATATATTAGCGAACGACTCATAAACGTAGTGTAAGGGGTATTGATATTAATTTCCCTAAAAATATATCGATAGTTACATTTAGCAACCGTTGCTTCAATCTTAACTTTTTTTAAAATATATTATTAAAAGATTTAAATTCTTCTTCATCAAAATTCAATTTCATTTAATTTAGACTCTACAGAATATTGGTCAAATAAATACAATTTTATTAACATTTACTACAGTGAAACTGTTTCTCTAAATAACATTTTAACACTATTTCATTTAATTGAACCAAAACATAGATTCCATTACAGAAGTTACAGCACGAGATGTACAGTGATAAAATTGGGTCTGCTGGTTGCCACAGGACAATCTAATAAGAGACAACCAATTATTGCTTGGAAATGTTTGTGGAATGGTTCTCCTACTAGAGTCTCTACATTGTAATACTACAGTGGAGAGTCTATAAATAAGGCAAGTTTTATTTAAGGAAAAAATACACTAGAGTTTATTGTACGATTGTTAGATAATTTCACTTTATCAAGGGTGATGCATTACCTTTACACACACAAACACGTATTGAATTCCTTCTATTAGCTCATAATTTCCTTTTATGTATCTTGTACAAATTTTCAATAGTTAATAAAATACATTTTAATCATCCAATCTAGTTCAAATACATATTGTTGAACCTATAGTGGACGACAATTGATATTAATATAGTTTAAAAAAAATTTAGTCAATAATTATATTATAAAGCTTGTGGAGTCCAGCCGGATTCGAACTGAGAATCTTCATTGCGCCAACTTTCCCATACATATCGATATTTCTTAAAAAATAATATACATTTTCCCCCTTATCTGGTTGCCGTCGAAACCTCCATTGTATAACCCTAAATAGTTGCCATGGTTGCCGCACAATAAATAGTGCTCTAGGGTAAATAAAATACAATTTTTCTTTGTTAACCTCAATAGGAATTTACTTTAACTTTTTTTTATATTGCTTGCATCTAATAAAAAAATCGCTAAAATACAATAGCTAATTTTTACCCATCAATTTTCTGTGAAATTCACAATATATTACTTATTGAGAAGTTATTATCGCGTCGTAGTGTTTTAAACATATTTATAAACTGTTTTGTTGTATGTAATACCCGTCTTTGAGAGGTTTAAAGATTTCTTTCACTAAGACTTTAAAAATTCAAGAAATACACTCTACAAAATGTAAAAGTAATAAAATCAACCCTTTTTTCCTAATTCTTCATTCAATCTTTAAAATATTTTAGGTAATATATTATAAACAGTGATCAAATGGAGAGAAAGATCATTTCCTATGAATATTAAACCATGTCTTTCTCACTAGAAATACAAATGAATCCTAAATATGTCCGGATTGATTAATAAATTATTGTTATAAATAGATATATTTATGCATAAACAGATACAGTCGATATTGCTTAATATTTACCATTGTGGAAGCAATATTTGTAAGCACTGTACCTGTAATATAAACTACGCAAAATCCCGTTAAAGCATTAAAATTATTGATCGACTTAACTACAGAAGACCTAATGTGAAAGATTTCATTTCACAAATATTCATGATTGAATCACATTTTAACACGATATCAATCGTCCTATGAGTTATTTTTCAACTTTTATGACACAGAAGGAGTCAATGAATGACTGTATGTGGATAATTGCTATTATATGATTTGCCCAGGTCAAACACCTTTACAAACATGATTCTAATAACTTCAATGTATCTAAAAACCAATTCTAATACATTTACAATATTTTTTAAATATTGTTTTACTTTAATATTTGGTAAAATGTAATCTAAGTTTATGAATATACACTTTTTTAGTGTGTATTTATATTTGAATCAATTTAATTAATTATCTAATTAGATATATAAGTAGTTATTGCTCCATAAAAGAAATCTTTTGGTACTAATTAATAAGATTTTACTTAGAATTGTTTTCAAGACTATAAATTATAATTCAGTAATTTCCTAATATTTTTTTATATATTGAGTGCTTTAGTTGTACATATAGGTATTGGAACATGCTTTTTATCATCGTTTAATAACCTGTCAATATATCAACACTATGAAATACTTGATTGACTTGTTCATTTCAATTTCATATTAAAACACTCCATTACGTCCTGTATGGTGAGAACCATAATAGTTGTATGTTAACTATTTCGCTTTTTTAAGCGTAACGCAGTTTGTTTTTATTGGTGCTAATACTTAATTCTTTATTATCTAGTCACATATTAGTATTCATCCAACAAACAAACTTTGAAGATTCCATAGGTTATATACCGTACAACAGAGAGATTCAAAGATCTCAATTTAAATTTAAAAACCAAAAAATAACATTTAGTTGATTACCATTTGCAAGTCAAAACATCGCCCGCCTTGATCACTTCGCCTCATAATTTTATTTAATCATCACCAAAACTTATTTTCGAGAATATTATCATGTTTGTATTACAATATTCTGTCAACACAGAAATTAGTACTGATTATTTGTTAATTTATGTATAAACCAGACATTGTAATACCTGGAATGGAATTATTGCCTTACAAATATAAATTATAATTTAGTTTAGTTTAATTCACGCCATTTAAACTAAGGTGAATTAAATCCAAAACGCATTGAATTATTCTAATCTATTCCCACATTACTTTCATTTGGAAACATATTTTTAGGAAAATACGCGTCATAAATCTGTGTTCATAATTTTAGAGGTAATACAAACAAATGTTCTAATGTGGAACTAACTAATTCTTTCTAAGCCATGTGTAGCAGATTGGAAAGTATTTGTAGTAATTGATTATTTTCAAGAAGTGCATTTTAAGTGTAACATTATTTTGTTATTGCAAGCTCGAAAAATCTTAATACAATCTAAACCTAGCATTTGTAAATCAACTAGCACTCGTTTCTAACTAGCTTAAAGTTATAACCAAATAACGCGTAAAGAATTTACAAAATTACCCGTAACTCATGTTGCAAAATTACCGATTTATTCTCATGTAAAGTGAATGGATTTTGCACACAATCACATCAAATACCTAACAATACCCAACGCTGGGGCATTTGTTTTTATTACCGGCTTGTGAAAGGTTTAGGCAAATATTGCGCCGCTGACCAACAGAGGTAGCAGCTTTACATGAAATCAATGTGCAATGGCACCTTCCATGGGCTATTCTAAAAGATTATACTGAGTTGAAAAAACAATCTCAGTATTTAGGTCTATCTAGTATCTACGCTTAATAGGTTAATGTGGCTCTACTTAACCAATTCTTTAACATACTATATATTGAAACTTCAGAAAAAATGTTAATTTTTAACTAACCAAAAAATGGCATTTGTTATATAAATCTCAAATAGTAAGAACTCTATAATAATTTTTAAACTTGTAAAATATTTGAATATACAAAAAAACTGTTGAAAATTAGAAATTTCTTTATTATCCAGTCACATATTAGTATTCATCCAACAAACAAACTTTGAAGATTCCATAGGTTATATACCGTACAACAGAGAGATTCAAAGATCTCAATTTAAATTTAAAAACCAAAAAATAACATTTAGTTGATTACCATTCGCAAGTCAAAACATCGCCCGCCTTGATCACTTCGCCTCATAATTTTATTTAATCATCACCAAAACTTATTTTCGAGAATATTATCATGTTTGTATTACAATATTCTGTCAACACAGAAATTAGTACTGATTATTTGTTAATTTATGTCTAAACCAGACATTGTAATACCTGGAATGGAATTATTGCCTTACAAATTCAAATTATAATTTAGTTTAGTTTAATTCACGTCATTTGAACTAAGGTGAATTAAATCCAAAACGCATTGAATTACTCTAATTTATTCCCACATTACTTTCATTTGGAAACATATTTTTAGGAAAATACGCGTCATAAATCTGTGTTCATAATTTTAGAGGTAATACAAACAAATGTTCTAATGTGGAACTAACTAATTCTTTCTAAGCCATGTGTAGCAGATTGGAAAATATTTGTAGTAATAGATTATTTTCAAGAAGTGCATTTTAAGTGTAACATTATTTTGTTATTGCAAGCTCGAAAAATCTTAATACAATCTAAACCTAGCATTTGTAAATCAAATGTAATAGCACTCGTTTCTAACTAGCTTAACCCTTAACTAACACCATGTTAAAACATTACTTAACAAACACCATACGTCTGACAAACACCATTATGTATTTTGGAATTAGTAATCATTAAACACTTTTAAAAACATATTTTAATGACATAATCTTAATATATTAGTGCGTTTTACAAAGTGATGCTTAAAATCGATTGAAAATAATTTAATACTACTAACAAAAAACTTTTCTTTACCGGAAAATTGTTTTTTCTTTAAAATATTTATTTTGTAATCTAAACATCGTAATTTGTGATAATGTAAAGCTATTTCAATGTCGTAGAGACCAGCATTTCATCAACGCACATCGTTGGACCAGGAGAATAAAGGAGTAGGGAGTTCTCAGAAAATTTATTAAATATTTTGGACACTGCAGCTGTAGGGTCTTCATCTTTCGTTCCCTCAGGATCAACAGGGTTGTCAAATCGTAATGCCAACAATAAAAATAAAAATCTATTTCTGGACATTGTACAACGAAATATGTCTCGACCTGTTCCATCAGTACAATAAAAACTGACAATTGACTCGTTGCTAGATTTGAAAATAGCCGTATATATCAAAAGTCCGATGAAACCTTTCAACTCTATCATATACAAATCAGATGAGTAAGATTGAGGTTTTGAAAAATTACTCTTGATCGAAGTAATCTTTTTGTTGGTCCACATAATAATTTCATTCAAAATGTCATTAGAAAACAAAAGTCCCCATACGTCCTCAACAGTAGGGTTAGTTCCCAATTTTTTTGCAGGAGCTTTTAGACCTGGTAACTGCACAATTATATTATGCCTTCTTGTTCTAACATTTAGAGGCTGGTGCACTTTATTCCATTTAAATTGTGTTCTGTTACGTATTTTTTTTCATAGAAAAATCCATCTTCTAGAAGCAGGGGTTCAATACTAGAAGAATCTATCGCACCTGGATGCTCGTTAGACGACTCTTGGTACACATCATCATTTTCTTCGCTCTCCTGTTCTGATTCGGAATCGTGTTCGCTATCATATTGATAATCTGGATCTCTATCGCTGTCGTATGGATCAGGTTCTGAAGGTCCTTCCAAAACATCATACACCAAATTCTCAAGATCGTTATTGAACCCATCACTATTCACAGTTACTAAGTTCATAACTGGTCTTCCATGTGATGGACCAGGTTAATCAGGATTTTGATAATCCATATTTATCAAAAAAGAAACGTAAAAAAGCACACACTTACACTAAAAACACTATATACAAAGTTTGGAATGAGCGAATAATGTTACTTAACAGACACGATACGTCTGAGAGACGGGAGAATGGGACGCACTACACTAAAATGGCTTTGGAAAAGGCAAACGCAGACAAAAACAAACAGGACTTTCACTACACAAACTATGCCACTCATCTGAAAGGTAGACGGGTTGGGGACGCACAAAAAAGTCGTAGGCGGAAGATACACGGGTTTTTAAATTCGCGATCGTCTCTGAGACGTATGGTGTCAGTTAAGGGTTGAAGTTATAACCAAATAACGTGTAAAGAATTTACAAAATTACCCGTAACTCATGTTGCAAAAATACCGATTTATTCTCATGTAAAGTGAATGGATTTTGCACACAATCACATCAAATACCTAACAATACCCAACGCTGGGGCATTTGTTTTTATTACCGGCTTGTGAAAGGTTTAGGCAAATATTGCGACGCTGACCAACAGAGGTAGCAGCTTTACATGAAATCAATGTGCAATGGCACCTTCCATGGGCTATTCTAAAAGACTATACTGTGTTGAAGTTACAATCTCAGTATTTAGGCCTACGCTTAAAAGTTTAATGTGGTTCTACTTAATCAATTCTTTAACATACTATATATTGAAACTTCAGAAAAAATGTTAATTTTTAACTAACCAAAAAATGGCATTTGTTATATAAATCTCAAATAGTAAGAACTCTATAACAATTTTTAAACTTGCAAACTATTTGAATATACAAAAAAACTGTTGAAAATTAAAAATTTCTTTATTAAACATTGTGCATATATGAAACTTCTATGGTTTACCTTTGACAGGGGAATGGACAGCATTCCTGGAACTTTGCAATACGCCGCTCGTGATGAGTTTAGTTAGCAACGAAAGGCATTGATTAATTACCTTGTGGTGAGTTGCAACCATATCGTTTACACCTTAATGGGACCACAGTTATTCTGCAAATGCTAATGAGAACAAAACTATTAGGAAAATAGAAAACTATTTCCTTGCAAAAATCTTAGAAAATATATTTGCAAAAGAAAACGTTTTGTATGAATTCCTGTCCTCTTGAACATTTTGGCGCAGTTAGTTTGTCAGACTGGTTCGTGGAGTAGTCCTCACATTTATCGCTGCGATAGTTTTAAACTTGTTTTACAGTAGTATAAATTTAGGCATCGATAGCTTAGAAGTATTTAGCTAAAAAAATAAAAAGCAAGGATAAACAACAAGAATCGAAAATATCCAACCTACAAGACGAAAACACGATATGCACAAAAGTGATTTTCTACGCAGCCCTCACATTTAAGTCAAATGATTTCCAAAAATATCCTACTTCAGTTTTCTGAAAATTCGGAATAATTTAAAATATGTTGGTAGTATAATTCCTCCTAAGGACTCATATATCAAAACTTTCGTTTAAAATTGTATTTAAATATGAAAGACATTATAAAAACAGATTGAATAATTTATTAGATAACATTGTGTAATGTACATGAACAATGCTAGTTCATAAATATTTTAAAAAATTAATAAAAAAATTATAGGTAATTGACATATATTACATTTCGAAATGTAGCAATTGTTATACCCTATATTACAATAAAAATATTGAAAACAACCCCAATACCACAAAAATAATAAAAAATAAAGGATAATACGTTACCTAAGGCTAAACCCTAGTGTACATTTCCATGGCCATGTCATCATCACCAGAGGGTTATATTACAAAAATACAATTTAGAATACAACAAGTTAAAAACTAGACTGACTTTGTAACTTATAGTTTGCTAGATTGTAATTTTGTATTAAGACACTCTGATGGTGATGACATGGACATCGAAATTTACATAAGAGATTAATTTTAGATCCGAAGTTTAAGATATTAAATAACATTCTTCTTGTTTTGATCCCTAAAGAATGGATTTCGAAACACGTTCAAGGTCATTCTAAAGATATTTCTGGAATTTCTGTACCCTAAGATTAATGTTTCAAGTCCTTTGTTGTCTATTCTTATTGTGCACCTCTGTCTGAGAATTATCAATTTGTATCTGCGTGAGCTAAACAACATTAAGATAGTTGTTCAAATAAGAGTGATTTCCGTTGTTACAATGTATAAATATTACGTATCTCGAGTAAAAGTAACTGTTTTTGTGTTCCTGTATGACTGTTTGCCTACTGAAAGTATCGTGGTTCGCCAGTCAATCGATTTATATAATTTAAAATCAACGTAACTTAGTCATCAACGATTGCAACATTGTTTCTGAAACTGTAGTAGCCCTATCGCTCGTTTTCTTCTTTTCTTTTCTTATATCTTTATCACTCTTTACAATTTTGTTGGTTCCTTAAATTAGTTCTCAATTGCTTGGCCTTTTCTTCCTTTTCTATTTTCACAGTCATTTTCTAATGGTCACAGGCCTAAGTAAAGAGCATAGAACATTCATGTCTCAGTCACAAGGCTCTAGGTAGTTGAAGTATCTTTTGTTTTTCCCTCACATGTGAACCTTTTGATATAATCACTGGTTAAACCTTTTAATTAAGATAATTATTTGAATATGGAATAATTGGAGAAAAACACACTAAACAGAGGAACACTTGTGTGTTTAGTTATTAACCGTCATATACATGAATATATGGCTAAATTGCCTTGTTAAACACAAATTAAATTAACCTAAATGAACAGACATAAAACAGAAGTTGTGCCAATCACAGTGGAAACGTGTAGAATGGATAATAGGTAATCTAAATAGCAAGTGAGTTCACATGTATGTAACTGTTTGTGCAATTTAAACAATAATTTAATATTAAAACATACGGAAAATTGAAAGACCTAAATGAGATAATCATTAACATTTTACCATAATTACACATAAAAACATTAAATTAAAAGTAACTAAACACAAAAATTGAGACATAGATTTAGAATTAAAAACAGTTGATTATTTAATAACATATTGTTTACCTCTCTCTCTCTCTCTCTCTCTCTCTCTATATATATATATATATATATATATATATATATATATATAATTAATAAATTAAAAATATTTCAAAAACAAGAATATTTGCTTTTCTTGAATTCTTGTTTTTGAAATATTTTTAATTTATTAACTATATTACAAGAAAACATATCACCATATTTAATATATTAATATATATACATATATAGTTTATAGTTAAATACAGAATAAACACAAACGTCTGTGTTTTTCTCTGGCGAAGAAAAGTAAAGTAGTTTCAATTTGTAATATATTTCCTGATTGTGTTCAGTAGGAACGACATGACGCAAACAAAAGTAGCTACTAAGTTATAAGAGGTCAGCTAGTGAGAACAATTTACAAATGTAAAAATTAAAACAGATACTCTAAATCTCACTACACGTTAGTATTGAAACAAACACACTGGTTTATTAAAACAACCCGACTAGTTTCGACGTCGATGACGCCTTCATCAGTGCTTGGCTTTTACTAATTAGTTTAATAAACTATTGCTTTTGTTTTAATACTCGAACTTACACATGACGTTTTTAATTTTTAGGCTTGGGAAATGTATTTATGTTTTGTACAAAAAGCGAAAAACACAAAATTAATTTAAATTAGAGTCATAATTAAATAAAATATCTAGTTATGAAATAAAATTTTGTTTTTTAATTATATATCATTACACAAAAACTACATATATGTTTTGTTTTACTAAATAAAACTGTCTAGGAAAGAATAACTTAATGATATATGAAACACTTTTTGATTACACTGATATACTCCAATAAAAGTCAGCTAAGTTCATGATTTGTCCACTACATGTTGACCCTAGTGAGCTTAACTGAGTGAAATTACAAAACAATTGTCTAAAAACACCGTTTTAAAATTGTTTTTAAAAGTTGAAATATTTTAAGGAGATTTTTTGGTGGAACATTTGTAGAAAAGTCATCCTACTCTTCTGCCCACAATCCGGTGCACAATAAAGAACTATTCTAACTCAGGTCGTTGTTATGTATGCCAAATTCATTTTCAATAACGACATAATACCTACGGCATAATAAAACGAAAATATTACAAATAGAAACTCCTTAAGTACATAGGAAATAGTGTAAGATATATTTCTAGTTATTACGTATTACTTGTTATTGTAACTAATATATTCCTCGTTATATAAATATGAATGTAAAATGGATATTCATATATTGAATTACAAAAAAATAGATACCGGTAAAATAGTTTTTAGTTTTAAAAACTGTTCCTACTTTTAGTAAAAATATAATTCGAAAAATAATAAAAACACATGAATAGAATCACTTTTTATGTATTTTTAAATAAACAGTACACAGTAAAATTGGGCAAGGGTGAAGCTTAAATGCCGGCATTGAATCGCTAATAGTATACATACAAAAAGTATATTTATTTACTTTTAAAGTATACAAAAAGTCTAAAAGTTTAATAATGATATTTATTATGTATTAATAATAATAATGTTGCACAGCCTTGGACAGTCCTAGGAATGACAGTCCCTTAAGGATGCCCATCACTACTGGTCAGCACGTTGCCAAATGGCTCAACTAGCAAGGTTAGGCGTTGGCTAGTAAGTAATTAAGTAATTAATCAATTTTAAAAACAGAAATACAGAACCAAAATGTGAATAATAATGCCTTAGATGTTGCGTTTAGTTTACAAAATATTGAATTGTAAAATAAAAATCAAGCTCTCTTTGTTAAAGTATTCACATTGAGTGAAATATCGTTCTTATATCAATAAACCTTGGTGTTAAGATTCTTTCAGTATACTTTGAAGGCCATGATGATTTATTTCCATTAGGTGTTTTTATTTTAATGTAATTGAAAAACATGTTTTTCTCTCTCAAAGACGAATCGACAACGAGGGTGTATAACTCAAGGACCGTTGCTGAGGGCAGTGGGCATGCCGCCTCAGGAGGGGCGCAAGAGGATCACGGCACATATAGACAGGTTGTGCATGGAAGAATGGATTGTAACCTTGGGGTGTAACAAATCCAAGGTACTGTGGGGTTACTCAGGAGATTTGTGGGGCAAAGAACTACTCTCCTTAAGTAGACATCAACTCAGAGCTACTGTAGAGCTGGTTACAGGCCATGGGAATCTGAGGGGGTTCCAATACAAAATTGGAAAATCTAGGTCCCCTGTGTGCAGAAGATGCGACGAGGACCAAGAGGAAAGCACAATCCACGTACTCTGTGAGTGTCCTGCTTTGGGAGCTGCAAAGAGAGAGTGGTTTGAATTGTGTTTTGCATCTTTCAAGTTAAAACACGTTCGTATATTGGAAAAGCATTTAAACGGTTTCCCTTAGGGATACAGTTTTTATTATTGCATAGGAAAAGCAATTCAGTATAAAATATTGCTTGTCAGGACAAATACGTTTATAATAGAAAGATATACATTTCTCTATCGAATACTCTCTTTAATAAAATACTTGATTAGAAAATATTATTGTCAAATACATAGGCGAATTCTTACTTAAATATTTAAATGTACGATAGAAGACATTTGTTGAAAAGCACAAGATTTCTATTACTTTCATTGTTAATTTGCTGCTCTTATTACACAGAATGACAGTAATATCAGAAACATTTACTACCAAGGAGTAGGCCACAACCATAAAAATAAGATCAAAGTTTTGGCGAGGTAATAAGAAATACACAACAAATGTAGATACAAAATATAGTTTATAGTCTTGTTTAGAATATATTATGTTCTTGCTACCTGAAACAGGTTCAATTATAACAGTACAAACAAAATATACTTAAAAATGTATTCCTTTTGATTTGAATATCAAACGAATTATATATATCTAGTTTTGGTATCACTTGGCAAACAAAACCATTACTTATTTATTTTTAAGTAGGGGTATTTCGCACTAGGTCAGTGCATGTTTCAATGGCGTGAGTCACCGATAATACGATGCACTTTCCTACAGCAAAAACATGAGTAAGTGGTGGTTTTTTGCCAATTGATTCTAAAATAAGTAATTTATAAGACAACCTGAAGATGTACAGCACAAAACCTGCAAACTGTAGATACTATGAATTGTCATTTGTCCAGATGCTGTTAATATCAGTGCGAAATTTCTATACGTATATCAAAACATAAACATAAATTGATGACAACATTATATAAACTACATACCACAAATAAAATTACACAATACAATTACCTCGCTCTTCGTATTATATAAGAATTCATTTATTGTCAATTTGAAAACGTAAAACATGTTAACGGTAAAACTATCACGGCTTATTATTTACGGCAAATACTTTTGTAGATTTTCATATTTAAACTTCTGTATTTAAAAAGAATCAAATGACACAAAATAGAAAATAAAACTAACTTTAAGCTGTTTTTCCATTACAAAATCTGTAAATACTGTTTCTAATTTAAGAAAAATATGAAGTTAGGAATTAGTTAGTAAACTTAATTAGAATGCAAATTATAACTACTTGACAAAAGATGATCTGAATATTTCAATATTTACATTGTCTTAGGCAAGGGATCAATTTTACGCTCCTCAATTAAATTTGCCACATTAAATAAAACAAAATGTAATAAATACTGAAAAGATAAATATATTATAACTTTACCTACGCCAAAGCTAAAAGGCGGATATTTATGATTTGCTCTGCCCAACTATAATTATCTCACACTAACACTAATAAGAAACATAACTTTAGTATATTGACACTAAAATAATATCCTAATTATTAGTTATTATTTAGTTATTAGAAATCAAAATTTTAAAGCACGCAGTCTATAAACTATATAAGGCACGAGCTTTAACATCAATTACCCTATTACGTTCGCTCAGCTGAAACTGATGGATGTGGCGGAAATCGGATTAAAAGTTTTCTTTGAGACTGTACTTTATACATAAAGTAGATTTAAAAGTCTACGGCGTGTGTCAAATTCAATCTTGACGACAGGAACAAAACGTTCTACTTTATAAGCAAAACTCTTAGCCCTTTCGATGAAGAAATTGGTTCAAAGTAATGTTGTTAATAAAATAATGAATTCATAAGTTATTGAACGATGAGAAATGTACAAAGCAGCAGAAATTTAACTCAGAACTCACGAGGACACTTTAAAGCAAGCATAGACGTTGCAGTGAGATAAGAATATTTGTGCAGTGTCTAGCCATTCTCTTGTTGCTCCGGTCTATTAGTGCTCCCCATTGCTCTTGACAGTAACAAATCAACAATACAACATTCATTCTTGTTTTACATAATCGCCATGCTTTACTTAATAATATAAACTTTTACTAACAGATTATATATTACATGACAACAATTTATAAATATAAATATTTGGATTAAGAAAAAAAATGTTTTTAATTTTCCCTCAAGTGCATTGCTATTGTTACAACCTTTTATTTCCTCAAGCGAGTGATACAATATTTTTAATCAAATAAATTGTTTAAATAACTTTAAAAATATCAGTTTACTTTAGGAGATCTAAAAACGTTACAACTTAAACTCCTCGTATTGTAAACTGTTCCTAGTACCTAGTTAAATTAACTGTTCCTTTGTTATCACTGCTATTGTAAATGTTTATCAAAACTTTAAAAACAAAGAGATGTTGAATTGGTAATTTTTCTAATCGTCGAACAATGAAAATCAGATTTTATTTGCTTAACATTATGTTGACGAAATTATCTTGAGTTGTTTCTTCGTGTTTTCTGATAGCTCCACCCACAATGAATTAATTTTTTTGATCTAAAATGCACTGACGGATAATATAAGAGTTTCATTTCACATGAAAGTGTTTAAAAAAATTAAACGTTCTTACACATGAGTTAAATTTATTAGAAGATATGATCTATATGTCTCACATGTTTCGTCAAACAATGTTTCGTCAAAAAAGCAACTTCAAGTTATTGGAACAGGCTCACTTGCTTAAGACCTTGTATACAATTAGTAGTATGACAGCCTCAGTTATTATATTCCAAACCCAATTAAAAAACTCAACCTTTTGAATAAACAAGCAAAATAGAAGTAAAAGTCTTTTAAATATCTTTTAAAGACAATTCCTACCGAGTAAAAAAACAAAGTTCATTTTAATTGCTTTTTGTTTTAGGGTTACAATGATATAAATATCTTTATACATATGATATAATCAAATTATTAAGTGCCACAATATAAAACTAATTTCGTCGCAATTTTCCATTTTCCTCCCTATACAGTATATGGTGTTGGACTAATATTTTTGTATGCTACTATCCATTTGCTTTAATTTTTTGTTTGTAATATAGTAAGCTGATGGCGGTCTAAAATTTCTCCTTATCTCTAAACACTTTATTATTGCAAGGAACCTTTCTCCTATAACTTCATATACATCTTTAAATCATGAATTTCTAGTAATGGGAAAGTGGGCTTAGTGCGAAAGTTCTGAATTTCAAACCAGTAGTTATTCAGTTCGAATCATACCGCAACATCAGCTTTTTAAAATTTATTTAATGAATCAATACTTGAAAAACCTGTATTAAAAAATGTCATCCACTACTGCTTAAAAAAGTTAATTTGGATTTTATTAGATTGATAAAATGTATATTACTTCATTTACGATTGAGAATTTTTACAAGATTAATATAGGGAGAGTCTGAGGTAGTAGAAGGAATTGATAAAACCTTTGTTTTACTTAAAATTAACTGTCATTCTGTTACTATGACAAAATCTTCTTAAAATGTTTAAAAATTATGAAGTTCTTCTCCAGAGAGACTGAATATTTTCTACAGAGTGAACAATGCTATGTCTGCAAAACCGCTCGTAATACATAAGGTTTCCCCTCAAGAAAATCATTTATATAAATTAGGAATTGATTCGCCGACAAAACTAAGCTTTGTGGAACTACTGCACTAATGGCAATTTCGAACTGTATAATTTTTTTAAAATATATACTTGCTGTTTCCTACTTCTGGCGAACAATTTTACATTACGTACCGTGCCACGATAACATTTAATTTTGATAGATAGATTAAGTGGTTTACTAAATCGGAAGCCGTAAAAGTCTATGTTCGTTCCTTTAAGTAGGTCATCCTCAGTCTAAATCAGTTATGGCTGTTAAAAATCGTATATTTTTTTAGTATTTTACTAGCAGTATATTCATCTTTTTTCTGTATAATTGAGGAAAATATACACAGAAAGCTAACAGCTCTCAAGTTTAATAAAGTAAGTTTCTTGTGAATTGGAATTACAACACTAAACTGTTGTTAAAACAACAATCATTCAAAATGCTGAATTTAATAAAATACGTAAACATGGTGTAATCTCGTGAGAAATTCGTGTAATTAAAATGAAGATCAAACAATCGAAGCCTTATTTTAATTTTCAAGTCTATTATAGCTGCCTTTACTTCAACGAATCTTTTCATTTCATAAATTATGTATAAGTCCCATTTGTATCTTGTTATCTATAAGACCCTGATGTGTCGCGATAAAATAAGCATTTATACTTTTACCACCGATCCTGATTGTGAAAGAATTTCATTGATATCTATCTCTACTTCCTCCTCTAGGGATTTGCCCCTCTTAACATTATAATATATTATAATATATAGTTATTATATATTAATATAATTAATATATATTAATATAATATATAGTTAATAGTTAATATTAAATTATAATGGTTATATATTATTTTTATTGCATTGCGGGATCACCTTGACACTTTCACATTGCTCGTTATACTTTTATGATTTGTTATATGTATTTTACATGTCATTTTATCTAAGAAATAATTTAGCTAATTATTGAAATGTACGTCATATGGCATATCCTTATATATTCTATAAATTTTATTTACTTTTTTCAAATTTTGAAAACAGTTATTCATTTTCCACAGGCTAATTACAAACTGTATTTGAGTTTTTTTTTATTGGCGAATTCAACTTATATATATATATATATATATATATACATTGTCTGTAAAAACTTCAATTAATAATACAAAAACCTCTATTTACGTTAGCCTTCAATAGAAAAATCATTCATTAAAAATGTTACATTTCTCACTCAAGAGATCAAAACCATCTTTAACCAGAGTATTACCTAATTTCACTTCGCTATTATCAATATTATCAATAGTGTGGTAACTGTGAATAAGAAATTTCATTTTTAAAACGACTTATATGTCTTTTGCGTATAAAACTATGTTGGAAACAAGTTTTAGTTGTGTAGGTTTACCTTTAAAGTTTGAGAAACCTTAAATATGTGAGATATTTAAGTTATTATGTACTATATGATTTTTTGTTATATATATATATTTATATATATATATATATATATATATATATATATATATATATATTCTTGATATTTGACGTTATCCATTGTTTTTCCGTTGCACTGACTTTATGAAGTTTTCATATATATATATATATATATATATATATATATATATATATATATATATATATATATATATATATATATATATATATATATATATGTATATAATGTTTACAACATCTATTATATTATTAATGTTACATATTGTTCCCAGAAAGTTTTTCAATTTAACAAAAATTATGTTTCATAATACTTATTAATTTGTAAATACTAAATAAATATTTTTGAAAAACCTCCTGGTTTTAAGTCTGATAGTCGCCTATCAGCTGTCTTAAGGTTACCTTCTAATTGGGTGTCAATTACATCTTATAACACGTGACAAATTATGTCTCCTACCTTGTAAGTCTCATTTCAGCAATAAGAAATTTTAAAATTTAGAATTATATAATATCTTTTTACCACTTACTAACATTTCAATGACTAATTTTATGACTATTTTATTTTAATTTACCAAGATATAACAGAGATTCTATATAGTATTTTTTTAAACTTCTTACTTTTGTGTATAGTAAATATATTATATCTTTTCCATATAATTTATTTATGAAATCTAATCCATTTGTAAATATAATAATCTATATTTAGATTACACATACTTTCTCTCCTATTATTGGTCTCTTTCCTTTACTCAACCTACTCGATATCCACAAAGTGTTAATCTTAACTGTTTTGTCTCTTGCTGATTTTTTTTATTGAAGAATATGTCATCCTTCACTAAACAAGGACTATTCGACGTATATACACTTGTTCTTTAGACGGGAAAGAAACTGTTTATTTTCCGACGATAAAAGGCTGTTGATACTTTATAGCTTAGGAAATTCTATTCAATGTACTTGGCTTTAAGGTATTTTGGCAGGCACGAGCCCCTTTCAAAAACTCCTGCCGGTCTAAGCAGAAGCTTGCGGTTGGTCCTGTAGGCAGACACACGGTGTGTGGCTGCTTCGTTACCCCAGGGGTTGCACTCCCAGTGTCGATCGTGTGTTTCACCAGTTCGGGTACGGCTTCAGCAAGGGGCCTCCTGCACTACACTAACTTTCACATTATCTTTTTGAAAATATTTTTTCAGATTCTTTATATTCTCAGCTATCTCACCAATTATAGTAAAAAATTTTACAATTCATTCAAACTCTGGCACACACAATACTACAACAGCTAAAACAGAATACATTCGAAACATTTATAAATGGCAATAAAATGTTACAGTTTTCTATTAAATTTATTTTATTTTTCGAAATAAATTTACAGTGTTTATTTCCTGACTATTACGGGCAAACGAATAGTTGAATAAATATTTTTTTTTTTAATTATTTTACTAAATTAGAAATGATCGAAATATATTACTAAGAAATGATAGTAATAGGTTTTTTTTGTAAAAAGAAATCATTTTAAACTAATATATAAAATATATTTCAAAAACTCTATATCATAGCAATATATTTATTATAAAGTACAGTTATTTAAGTAAAAATTGCAGAAAGGTGGATTCGAAATGTGAAAAGGTTTTTACCGTATCAGTGGTTACAAATGATTGGCATGTAAAAAAAAATAATCTTTTATTGACTTTCGACCAGAAAAAATACTTAGAGGAATGGATTATCTGTCTGGTTTATTGAGAAAAAATTGTGCATATATTCTAAACATTATATATACAAAAATATTAATGTCTATTATTGTAGTTTTGGCCTATTATTCTAGTTTTGTCCATGAATAAATTTATTACAAGTATTTCTTACGAATTGTAAGTACAGATAGAATATACTTGAACTTTTCGTCGAGGTAAAATGTTTTGTATAATGTCATATGTGTGTCATTTATAATTTCTAGTGTTTAAAGTCTTACAAAACAGCAGATAATCATATTATTTTAATATAGTTCTTAAATATCAAACCGCTTTCCAACATGTCTCAGTATAAATTCCAAAAGCTATCAGAACGTCTGCTTCTATTATAAGTTTATGTCAGAGTTTACGACCGTTTTGGTTCAAACCCCCGCCACGATGAATAATTTATAGCAGTTGGTAATTATTGCTTGATAGTGGACCCGGACATTAAATTAAGGACTTTCACAATCTTAACAACCCCGTAATTACATACCTCATTTACATGGTTTATATAATAATTATACTTCGAATAAATCTTTCTTGTTATGTAACCTAATTTACACAATGATATTGAAATTGAAAAATAATATATATATGTATGTATATATATATATTATTAAAAATTTCTTTTTAGAAATGTAATATCGTTTGTTCTCGCTAGGGTTATTTACTTCTTTAAGAACTATTTACGATTTACTCCTAAAACATACATTAACCTTTAACGTAAGAATAGCGTGAATCCTATTTAAATTGTTCTTAGATTGTTATTTAAGTTTGTCCGTCAAACCCGCATTATTATTAATTGCATTAAACAAATAATATTGTGAGAAATCTATCTCATTTTATCGTAATAAAACGACAGTTTCTCTACTGCTAAAACTATAAACTATTCAGTAGTGCAGAATAGTTTCCTCATTTTCATTTCTGATAATCGCCACAGGTTATGAATATGATTGGTACCTTCGGAGTAGCTTGGGCATTCTATACCTATTATTCTTGTTGCTTCCACAGCACTACGACTTTGGAAGTGTAGCAAGAAGCTTTACCCTGTTACGACAAAAGGGCTGTTTGACACCAATCATCAACCGTATTTATAAGAGACGGATATCCTTCTTTGTTTTTATTTATACCATTACAATTATTCATGAATAAGTAGTTTGTGTTTTTTTACTGGTAATATTTATGTAAAATTTGATATAAATTATGATTAATATAGCTAACTTGTTAAGCTTTATGTCAATATTATAAAAGAGTTAATATTGGAGATTTTCATTTTTACAATATCGCATAGTTTAATCTATTTTTTTACTAATTATTACACTTCTAAAATTTATAAATTCATTTTATGGCTAATATGTACTATTTAGGTAAATTTCAACAATATTTGTAAATATTTCGTATCGTAAACAAGTTCATGAACTATTTAGGCTTTGAAGCAAATATGTGGAACGTTCTATAAATAAAATAACCTCTAAGGCTTTCATGATACTATACACCAAATGCATAATGTTACAAATGATCAAGGCTTGAAAGCAACGCGGAAGAAGCAAATTACAGGCACGTGTCAAGCTCAACGGAAGCATTTGTCACATCAGCGTCTCTCTCACAGTAGACTCCGGTTCCTTACCTAATCATACTTGCGATTATGGTAGATTATTTAAAACATTTATTATTTTAGTAACTGAGAATAGTAACTGTCACATCAGCGTCTCTCACACAGTAGATTCCTGATCTTTACCTAATCATACTTGCGTTTATGGTAGCTTATTTATAACCGTTATTATTTTAGGAACTGAGAATAGTAACTGCCCCATCAGCGTATCACACACAGTAGATTCCTGTTCCTTCCCTAATTATACGTGCGTTTATGGTAGCTTATTTATAACCGTTATTATTTTAGTAACTGAGAATAGTAACTGTTTCTACTATTTATTAGGAATACACTGGACTTGAATATAAATAATGAAATCTCAAAAACCCTTAACCGAAGGACATTATTAGCTAACTCAAATGTCCAAAAGTGTTGTGGTTAAATGGGGTTTTGAGTATGTATTAGTAAATGTTTCTATTAAAACATTTATTTACCATTTTCACTTTTATGTTAGTTTACCTAATTTCAAATTTTATTTCTTTTGATTTCTCTTGCGTTTGCATATTTATGTATAAAAATGGTTAGATACAAAGCTTGATATTTGAATAATATGTTAAAGATTGTAGTATTTATCTATAGTTATAACATTGATATAAATTTGAAACATAATTAATTCTTTAAAATGTATTACATTTATAAATCATATTTATAAGGGGCTGTGATTATATCAAGCTTCGGGACAACGCAAACAAATGTTAACAGAAGCCTCACCTTAACATTATTTTTCTTTAAATGTTTACAAAATTATTTTTCCGAATCACAAACACTAGTGTAGTAAACATAGAGAAACGTCAGTTAATGAATCCTCGTTTATCTTCATTTGGTGAAATTGGATTTTATGAATATGATATTTTGAAAGCGAAATTATATATTGTCAATGGTGAAGAACTAATTTCCATATTTTCAGTTAACAAATCTTTCTTCTTCTCTTAATGTATTTAAAATAATCTGCGTTAGGCGTAATACCTACCTGGACATAAGCTATCTTGAAAATTTTTCGTTCCGTCAAGAACTATTTTTGCGGATGTTTTATCGAAACCATTAGAACAAGTAAGCAAGTCTAGATTGTAATTTTTTAATTGGACCTATCTATCCACTCCCATTCTCTAGATGATAAAGAAAAGCATCCTATCTGTCCGGTTTATTATCATAAACTATTAAATAATTCCATTATAGAATATTTATTGCAAACATAATTACTGTTTGTAGCCGATTACCTTGAAAAGACTCACGTTAATAATTATAGCCATCTACAAGATTTTTCATGGGTTATTTTGCACATTCCACATGATCTTTTCACGATTTTAATGACATATTCATATAAATCAATGGACCCACTACTATTATTCGTAAAAATAATATTCTGATAAACATTTCTAAGTCAAACTTTTTCAACCTGATGCATATAGTAAATATATATACATATATATATATATATATATATACTATAATATGTATTCTTGTATATTAATAAGGAATTAAAACAATTTACAAATACAAGAATAATTTATTGAATTTATATTCAAAGTTTTTCGTTGGCAAACAGTACCAACATCTACAGGAATGCTAGAAATTTAACCATTAAATTAAATTTCTAGTATTCCTGAGGATGTTGGTACTGTTTGCCAAAGAAAATCTTTGAATTGTAATTTCAATAAATTATTCTTGGATTTGTAAATTGTTTTAATTCTTTGGTATATATATATATATATATATATATATATATATATATGTGTGTGTGTATTTGTAGCTTTGCAACACTAATTTCTTGTATTCACTTATCACTTTCACTATATGTACTTAAACAAGAATCTTACTTGGTATTTATGCAAGTTAACTTTCAAAGATTGGTCTTATCTCCATCATCGGGCATCACTGGCCGGAGGTTGCCCGATGATGGAGATATGACCCACCTTTGAATGTTAACTCGCATAAATACCAAGTAAGATTCTTGTTTGAGTACAATATGGGGAAAGTGATATATATAAATAAATATATATATATATATATAATTATATATATATATATATATATATATATATATATATATATATGTGTGTGTGTGTGTGTGTGTGTGTGTGTGTGTGTGTGTGTGTCTTTTTTTGTAATAAATGTGTCACGAAAATCATATTTTAAATTGGTTGTAGTGCTCGTCTTTTGTTTTTATATTACATAGAATAACATTTTCCATTTATATTGATAGTAAATAATGTTTTATGATTTGCAACCAATTTGTCTTTGTTAGATATTTTGACTGCATTTTGAGATGAGGGAAGAATTTCCATTAATTGATATACCGTCGGTCTAATGCAGTTCAAACCTTTATTTCACAACATGGAGCAACTAAGCTTGTTAGGAATGAACTTTATATCTGTTCTATAGTCCTGGCCAGAAGTAAGTTGCGTGTGATTTCATCTCTAATAGCTTACTGTTAAACACTTAATCAGGGAAATAGAGCAGTAAAGTTTATTCTCCAATACAAGTAACTATAAAGCAGCAGCCTGCAACACGTTTATCGTATCTAAGGATACGCTCTTTATTAACTGTAGATAATTTATATATATATATATATATATATATATATATATATATATATATATTTATTTATTATAACTAATCTTGGCCTTTACTCTCTCTCTCTCTATTTATCTCTTTAAATATATATATATATATATATATATATATATATATATATATATATATATAGAGAGAGAGAGAGAGAGAGAGAGAGAGAGAGAGAGAGGGAGAGAGATAAAAGGCCTAGAGTAGTTATAGGAATTTACAGACGATCGGTTGTTTCTTCTAACAGTCTATGTAAACATACAAAATTATAGAACCCAATTATGGTCTTTGAGCAACGCTAAATAATTAAAGACTTCTTGAATCCTAGTTATGTAATCTAAGAATCATTTCCGTCAACAAATACATATGGTTTATAATCCAAATATCTTTACGAGTTCATATTTAGTTCAATATTTTATAAAATTAACTGATCCTTGGAAACACACTTTGGCATACTTATAAATAGGACTTTTTTGCAGGTATTCTGTAAGAAATATAACAGAATTAAAAATATTGATATTCCAAATAAAATGGTAAACATAATTCGCGTTCCAGTAAATAGATCAGATAATATTATTGACTAGGTAAGATATTGAATATAGTATGAACTCGTAAAACTGTTTAGTTTTAAACCATATTAATAAAATATTAGGTTATTGATTAGGCTAGTTTTCACTTCTGTTTCTCAGTATAATGTTTTACAGAAAGATAGTAATGAGGACTGGAAAATTGGAAACCTTTTCGTTTATTTTCTTCATTACTTATTGTTACATTTTTCTAGAGATGTATTTATTTTTGTCTGAGTTGATTAAAGCAGAAAAACAAAACGTATTCCGTTTAAACAGGATAGTTACTCTATGGAATTGTATTGATTACCTGGCTTCTAGACAAACCGGCGACATATTGCTCTAGTTTACTTAGTTGTATTTGCTTCCCACATAGGTCAAATTTCGTTATTTGAATATACCACTTATAATAAAATGCAAATAGCTGAATTTATTAGTTACATTTTCCTACACAAAATATTATTCCCATTATTATTTTAACAAGTACCTTGAAAATAATATCTTCTGCTACCATTTCGGTATATATTATACGTGCGTTTGTTTAATAAATATTTGTTGCGCGTTATAAACACAATTTATCATGGTTTATTAATTTCCAACACTGTGCAAGCAAGTAAGAACAATTCACAACTGTAAATGTAAAAAAAGATTACACATAACTAACAACAAATGAATTTAATTATATATACTAACATTCTTAATATACTCATTTTCATTTCTGTTAGAAATATATCTACATATTTAAGTACAGTTTTCTGCTTTCTTAACGTTACAATATTTTCCTCTGTTGACGTGTTTCGGAGTAACTCCATTTTCGAAACCTAAATCACAAAGACTACGATTTAAGTTTTAATAATGGAGTTACTCCGAAATGCATTAACAGAGGGAAATTTTGTAACTTTAGGGAAATCTGAAACTGTACTCAAATATATACGTACTAACTGCATTAGCCAATAACTGAGGAAGGTGTTGTCGTCGCTGAATCTAGTAATTATTAATACACTAGTTTGTAGTGAGGTTAGAGTAATCTCGTTTAGCATTTACCTTTATAAATTTTGTGAGTATTATGATTAGAATGTATGTTTAGAAACGGGAGTGATAAAGTCTAGAATCTGGGTAAAACCAAAGTCCAAGAGAAACCTAGCTGGTGATCTGAAAGAGGGAAGCCATGCTTCAGTCTATATTCAACAAATGTCGTTTTATAAACTATTATGAATATTAAAACATGAAAGAGATTTGGAGGTGTTCGTTAGAATATAGTTTTTTCTCAAGAAAATGTTTTTCTGAAGGGTTGAATTCTCCCCTCTACATTGGAAAATTATTTTATAAAAAAATAAACATTCGTTAAAAATATCAGAATTAAAAAAAAATAGATTATTTTACTATCTTATTCTATATATTTGAAGTGATACTGGTTTAATTGTTCTTTACTTAGTCACACAGGAATCCCCCTTCAAGACTAGCCGATATCCCGATGTCCACGGTGTGTGATCCTCGCCCGCCATTAGAGATTCCTGTTCATGAGAATGTTGCTACTTTGTCAATTCGGCCCTCAGGAAGTTCCTAAGCATGTACGAGATACGTGGAGTTGAACAATATGTAGTTTATGCTTTCATCTTTTTTTCTCAAGGTCCAAAAATTGGAGAATTCGAAAGGTTAAATCTACGTAAGTTTTCTCAGTTACTAGATAACCATATCGTTCTCGAGTCGCAATCGGACGCAAATCTTCCCTCAATTCATGGTTCAGGTTGATATTGAAAAATGTTACGAACTGTGCATATTCTCTCCAAGATGCAATCCAAAATTTAAGAAAGTACTTATTTTCCAAGCTTTTACAATACATAAGTTAATACTTGACTTTAGATGCTGGTTACTAATACTATGCCATCTTAGATGTTTCGCCGTCAGGATCATGTTCTTTTATTCCACAATACGCGGGTACCCATTGAAGAGTTATGCCCTACCTCCTGTCCTTCGGATCGTTTGCAAGTATTTTTACTTCTGTTATGCGAAAGTAGTAGTCCCCTGTGGATTTAAGAGAGCCTGGAGAGCAGATCTGGAATTAGTGAATATATGCATATTTCTCCTCCTCCGTTTCAAAGAAACTTACCAATACGGGATTTAGAGCCAGAAGTTCTGAGTCCTCAAGTGAGTGCTTGCAGGTACGTAAAAACAGATATCAGTAGATTCGTTGAAAAAATCTGTTCTGGATGTTCTCTTTTGCTGGCCAAGCAAACCATCGGTGTAGAATCTAACATGATCATCGTAGTATCCTTGTATCATTTCCAGCGTTTCAGTATCAGTATTACTGGGTTGTACTGATTACTCTATCTGAATTGATACTAATCAAAACCATTAAAAATATGGTGAGTAAAACAACTTTAAAAAATATCAGAGAACAATCTCCAACAAGTGTCCAACAACCCTGTATATAGCTTAGCTAAGTCCATGAGAGATATAGCCATGATGTTATGCCCATTTTTAATTAGATACTGTAGAAGTTGAAAAGGTGTTTAGAGTAGCTGAATTTGGAAATGATTTGAAACTCCATTGATATGACGATTTTAGCCCTACAAAGAAATTACTTTATATGTTCAAAACATCGTTCTCGCTTACACTTTTTAAATATTATCAAACATAAAATAACAACGGAAATTATTGTTTACATCCTGTCGATTGTTTTGCTATAAATATATCTTTTGTAGACACTTTGGTGTTAATATTTACCTGCAGAATTAGTCAACGTAAAGGTTTCATTATTTTCTATTAACAAGCCTCTTTTGTCAATTACGTATGGTTTTTAATTTTAAGTTTTATTTATGAAGATTAATTGTTTGATAACAATTAATTGTTTGATGATTTCTGTTTTATTTTTGCAAAGACACAAAATTGTAAGTTCGGTTATTCGTTTTTTACTAAATATTATAATTACATACACTTTTATGCTCACAGTTTATATTTCTATCGCGTTTGACAACTCTATTTATGTCCCTCACAGTAAACGACATTGGTAATGAAATTTACTTTTCATTGTCTGTTTTCTTTTTGACACGATCGATTTTGTTTGTAGCTCCTCTCATTCTATCTTCATTTCCTTTCTTGTAGACAGATAATTCTATCTTTCAGTTTTTCTGAGGCAGTATAATATTGAAGAGGTGACGTCTCTAATATACTGTAGAAAGCCAAGAGTTACACACTCACTAATTAATAAATCTCATAAAAGAATATTTTGCTTATACAATTTATTGTTTAACGATCTTATATTGGAGAACAACACTCAACAAACTTGTACGTCCCATGGAAGATATCGGTACAATTAGGTTTTAGTAATACAAGTAGTAAGTTTTACAAATTCTGTTTTGGAAATAAAATAAAATAAAGGTTTCTAATGAAGACGAACCGTAATGTTCAAATACTCGCATCCAAGTAATCTATTTAAAACTTGTCTAAACCTTCAATAGTAGATTTTACTGTACCTTGTATCACCAATAAAATCATATATA
>JBAIZL010000002.1:6385793-6435793 GCA_036971475.1 Prosapia bicincta
AAAGACATCTTACCAGTACAAGCAATTGTAACGCATAAAGGCAAATTAAACATTGACGATTTTATGTGCAAATAAAGAGATTTGTTTAAATGACAATAAAGCTTTGTGTTATACTAATAATGACCAATTGTAAAGCCAAACTAAACAGAACTGAAATAATGATGTGGTAGGAATAGTAAAGGCGATGAACATGTTTTATCTTTAAAAATAAAATAAGAACTTCAGTAATTAATTAGCAATAAATTTAACTTCATATTTTAATTTCGAATATGAAATCAAAATATCACATCATCCTAAGAATGTATCAACTACCCTATATTTTTTCTCATTTGTCAATATCGAACAAATACTCACTATTCCTTTATTACATGCAAACGTTAGGAAGACTAAAATCATATCTACACTTGCAAGTTCAGTACTTCAGGATTAACAATAAAAGCTAATTATTAATTCCCACATATTTATTGGAAACGTTAAATATATATATATATATATATATATATATATATATATATATATATATATATATATATATTATATATATATATATATATATATATATATATATATATATATATATATATATATATATATTATATATATATATATATATATATATATATATATATATATAATGTCTTAACGTCATTGAAATTTCTATAAACAGACTTGTTTGTAAAGGAAAATAGAACAAGTCATTGAAACTCCTAAAATTTCTAAGTGCTGTAAAGCCGGGACCTATTTTTAAAACACAATGTGCCTTAACATATATTAGAAGAGACTTTATAAATCAAATCTCTCTAAACAACTAAACTCTCAGATGAAATAAGAAAAACTAATGCACAATATCCGTAGTAATAACGTATACTGTTAACGTAACAAGGTTAACAATGCTACATAACTAACAAGGTAAACGTTGCTAACAAGTTTAAAGGGCGTTTAAAGGGGTTTAAATGTAGGATATAATAGCACAATTTAAAATATGAAAAGATATATGTAGAAAAAAAAAGTTTCACAATAAAAAATACATTTAAAGGGATTTGTTATGAATGTACTATAAGGCATTCCCTTGCTATCTGCATTTTACAACGTTGGTAAATACAAATCAACTCTGCTGTCTCCCCCGAGGTGCTGCCGCCAACACCTGCGGACAGCAGAGAGGCTGCGTCGTCGTCGTCGTCGCCGCCGGATACTGTTGCGGTATCAAAGAAGGCTGCTCCCCCTCGTAAGAGGAAGTACCGCAACACGGAGTACAGGGAGGAGCCCACTGCTGTGGCTACCGGCTGGGAGAGAGTGTGGCGTCGCCGCCGTCGGCTGAAGACCAAGCCGGCACGTGTCGAGGAGTTGAAGAAGAAGTACTTCTTCTGGGACTCTGAAGAAGCCAACGACACGTGTACTGAGCTGATCCCACGCGACGAGCTCGCTACATCGTTTAAAGAAATAACCGAGCTCGTCCTAGCTCCGGGAGTCTGCATCCCGGACAAAGACTTTGCAGTGGGACACATCGACTTGTACGAAGACCTCATGATGAACGAGGAGGAAAAGGAGCTCAGGGCTAAACGCCGGTGGCGCAACAAGCAGCGGGCATGGCGACGGCAACGACGCAGAGAAGCGGAAGCAGCCTCCCTATTAAAATAAGTTAGTCTTTGTATTAAGTAAATTGTAATTTTTTCTAAATTTGTAATGTTTTTTTGTAAAAATTCTTTGACAATAAATTTCTATAAGGCATTCCCTTGCTATCTGCATTTTACAAAGTTGATAAATACCTTGCCAATATTGTAACATAGTATCTAAATTATATTTTTTTATTATATAAAATAAAATGAACGAAGAACTGAGTCCAACAGATTTTCCTTTTATAATTTGTCTCTATAATTGTCTATAATAATGATTATTTTGGTGAATTATGATCAATCACAGATCAAAATATTTGAAACAATCTTTAATTAGTTTTAGAACATTGTTCTATGGACGGATTCGAAAAGCAATCGGAAGGTTATACAGGAGGTTTGTTTTTATTTTATATAAATGTTATAGCCTCTAATGAAAATACCAGAACACAGAGTAATATTTTATACCTTAGCTACAGCGCTGCAGGTAGCCAGATGATCAGCGGCACCTTCATTAGTCTAGTCTAGAGGGTCTTCATCAGTCTAGTCTAGAGAGACAGAACGAAAATGTAGCGCAGTCGATGTAGGTTTAAAAACGATTTATAACATATATATATATGATGATGATGATGATGATGATGAATAGTTACTATCTGGAGTACATCCGATCATTCTGCAGTCATAAATTCGCAGTTCCGACGTTTCGCTAGAATCTCATCCAGCATTGACGAGGTGAACCCAACAACAGTAAAAGGCTCTTCTAATGTTGTTCGGTTCACATCGTCAATGCTGGATGAGATTCTAGCGAAACGTCGAAACTGTGAATTAATGGATTGCAGAATGAACGGATGTATTTAGATAGTAACTATTCATCATATTTTTCCATCCGTGAAGGAATACGTATCAGCATATATATGTATATATATATATATATATATATATATATATATATATATATATATACATATGTATAAATATATGTATTTTGACGTATTTCTTTATAAATAACAAGAATACATATTACGATATATATATATATATATATATATATATATATATATATGTATGCGTTAAAAACCATTAATTATATATAAAGATAGAAGATTCAGTTACCGGTATTATTTTTTATAAACTAGTTTTTCTGGAAGAAACCACCCCGATATCTACAGGCAACCTAAACCAATAATATACAAATTGTTTATTCGCACAGATTGTTCCTAATGAAATATATTAAGGCAAACTAAATTTTATTAATAAAGGCGTAAAATAAGTGACATATTGTCAAGAGCAAATACAAAGCTCACCGCAGAGGAATATCGCAGGTTTACCAATTGGGAACTAATCAAAACAATAAATTTCCCTGGGGTAGGAGATGCATCAGAATATTATTCCAGGTATAATTTTAAGGCTTTTCAATATATATATATATATATATATGTCGATACAATCATAATTAACATTTTAGTGTTATTTCGTGTTACCTGTAAATATACAAATAGATATCGGTACCTGTATCACCGTTTAAAATCGTAAAAAATTAAAAATTGTTCGTGACAAACATTTAATCTGTTTAATTAAAATTGTATTTATTGATCTCTTAAAGCCATTGGAATCTAGAATACTTTACTATAGAACGTCCTATTTATAATTTGTGTTTAACGTGGTTTGTAATTGAAATAAATAATAAGATTTAGAAAACGTTTCGTACCAGCGATTTGTGAATGAAATCACAAACATAACTATTTGTAGGTTTTGCTACATATTCTTCTTATCTTTAGAACCTTACTACTTATAAATATTAAACGAAATATCCAAAAGCGAAAAAACCTAGAAACCTTTTGTATTCGCAGATACGTATTAATTTTAAGAAATTATTGTGGTATGCTTCTAATACATTCTTTATGTTTTGCACTTTAGCCTACAAGGTATCACGGTATGTTATTGTCATTTTAATTTGTTTGCATCTTTCACCATATATATATATATATATATATATATATATATATATATATATAATACGTTGAATAACTTATGTTGTTTTAAAGTATATATATATATATATATATATATATATATATATATATATATATATATATATATATAATACGGTGATATGTTTTCTTGCAATATAGTTAATAAATAATAATATAATAATAATAATAATAATATTTATTTTCCTGAAGATGCTGGTACTATTTTAGTGGCGAAAAGCTTTGAATAAATATATTCATTAAAAGTATTCTTGCTTTGAAATATTTTTAATTTATTATATATATATATATATATATATATATATATATATATATATATACATTCGGATCTAAATATATTTCAAATCGTCCACAGGGTCTTTAGTAATACTGAGATAGTATTACTAATCTCAAATATAGCCTAATCTGCAAATTTTTATTTTTATGGGATTAATGAACGGTGGCCCATGCCTACTTTGATTACGTATAGTACTTGTTTTAAATGATTTATTGTAACTGTTACAGCAACTGATTTAAATCTAAGATAATGGTGAGTAATTAAGTAAGGATTCCTTCAATAAGATTAGGTAAGCTTCAATTACTTATTGTGATCCCGTCTACTCTCTCTCTCTCTCTCTCTCTCTCCTCCTCTCTCTCTCTCTCTTTCTCTGTCTATATTACTTCTAGTCATATTCAATTCATATTACAGAGATAATTATTTACGTTATTGTACATATTCATACATAAAATAATGTCTAAAACTTATATTAGTCTGAAAAGATAGTTTGATTTTCATAAGATATGTATTTATTTTGTTTAAAATGTAAAATACTAAATAAATGAGTCTTACTTCTAAGACTTATTCTTATTATATAATGGATAATTAATTTATTGTTATAAAATGTACACAAATTATGGTGAATAAACAAGTAAAAGCGAGAGGCCTAATTACTACATGAAAGTTACGTTTGTTTTGCGGCTTCTGATCGTAACCAAAAACCCGGACGTCAAACGCATTCAACCCCCGTGATAACCCGTCAATAAAAGTCAGGGATTCTCTCTGTTCAGAAATATTATTTCGATCACTAAACGACTCCATAATAGAGATTACATTCAACGTTCTAGAGATAATAAAAAAAAACTAGGAGGTTTTGCAACAATTGTTAAACAAAAATAATTGTAAGGAATTTTACATTATTACAAATAATAATAGATTATTCTGTAACGGATTTCAACTATTTAAAATGTATATTTACGTATTTTGTTCATTGCGCGCTTATTTTATTATACATTTTCAAACAGTCCCTAACTGATTTCACAAACCTAAGCTTATATAGTTATGGCATTTCCCAAAATATATTTAAATAGTGTTAAAACAATACACACTAGAAATTGTATACAATATTTCTTAAATTAATTTGTAAAACCTTTCACGACCTACTACTTACATTTAAAATATTATATTTAAAGTTTTAATAACTTTATTTTCACTAGTTATCCATGCTACACATGCGACATATTTGCATTTAACATATTAACAAGCTGCACTGTGCACTTTGCCTTTAGCATAATTACATTTACCTTAATGCTTCTCTCTGTTAGAGTCCTTTGAAGGGAATAGTACGTGTTAATCCTTCGTTTGTATTGTTTGTTAGTGATAAACATCATACATATGTGTTTTCACATTAGCAATTCTTTAGGCATTAAAATAAGTTTAGAAAAACAAAAAAGTTTCTTTGTGCACTTTGTGTTATTTTTATAACATTTGGGACTTGTATTCGGTTGTATAATTGCGTTAGCTAAAGAATATTTTTAATTGAGAAACGTGTTCGCCTCTAACATTTCAAACCACGGAATTTACTCTTGTACTATTCACTCAGAAACAGTTGTTTAAAAATTATTTGATACATTAAAAATTACCTGTCAAAATATTCGATCTAATGTCAGAAATGCAAAACTAAAATATTTATGTTTCCAGCTCTACTCCAGACTGACTTTACTCCAGCATTTGTTCTCTTAAATTCTTTACTTTTCGATTGAAAATGATTTAATATTTGTTTGAGTCATATGTAACTATTGTATTACTCGTAGCTCATTTAATTTTGCAAATTTTTATAAAGTACTTTTTCAAAATAATTGATATAATTATTCAGTGATATAACCCCACTATCTAGGTCTTAGTACTTAAATCGTAGCCTCAATTCAGTGTGTAGAACTGAGAATTAATTACGGAGTACTGGAGTTTAATTAGTCAATTCAATTTCACAATCGCAGTCTATGACACTGCAGGAAGAGGAATTGTGGTAAAATACTTTTGACAATACTATTAGCAAGTAGGTAATTGCAAAAACACAATTTAATTTTAAAACTGAATAACTGCAGATTGAGGGCAGTTTTACGAATAATAAATCTTCAATTAAAAGTAAAACAGTAACTATATGTTGTTTTTATTTAGTTGCTAGAAAACTAATGAGATTTTTTATCTTTGCAAAATGATATTATTTTATAATTTGTAATAATACATTTAAATATCTTTGAAATTAAATAAAATGTTCGAAAAAATGTACATAATTAGTGGTATGTAACTTCTTTAGAAGATTTAAAGTGTTTTTTAACATATAAGACTTGTAAAGATTAACGTCATGCACCTTGTATAAGTTTTAAATATATATTTTTGAGAGACCTAGTGTAGTAAGACCTCACAACTCTAAGCGTCCCCTTTCTTTGGAATGAAGCAAATGTAGACTGAAATCTCTGAATCTTAATTACGCATGCCTACCTTTCGTATTGTAGAGCCTGTTAAAAATGCACTGTGATCATCACAAGCTAGCGTTTGTTCGTAAACGTTATCCATCTGTTACTGTCTCATAACACTTGGTTATGTGACATCACTTACGTAAAGCGATTTATTAGGATTTTCTCGTTCTACTATAATTACATAAGATGGTTACTTTTGTAAATCACTGCAGAACACAACCTCTGTATTCCAGTAGCTGATTAAATTTCTTTCTTGTTCATTCATCTATCCCAGTTCCTACACACAAACCTATTCAATCCCAGTTGTGGCTCATCAGAATATTGGGATACAATTACCGCTTTTGATCCTTAACATAGGCGTCCAGACGCGGTGAACAATCGCTGGTATTTCCGATCCTCATATGTCGGGTTTCACAATTTGTTTCCAATATTAAACACTAAGAAGACTAGCTTATCCTTTAATATTCACCAATTCGACAGAATTCAAAGATTTCTTGAACCATCTTTATCTCAGTCAAAGTATTTCTGACGTACCAAAAAGAACTGTGGAAACATTTGCTAAATTTGTTCGGCGGACAGCATTCATTAAAATCAAACCATAAGAGTCAAACTCCATTTTGCACACTATATATATATATATATATTTTTTTTTTTTATACTAACTTCAAAAATATGTAACAATAAACTACACTGCGAAAATGTAGGCCTAAATTTGTATTTATAAAAATTGGGAAATTTATTCGTTAACATTATCTACGCAAGGGATTTTATAAATGCTGTAAAGTGTATAATTTTTATATTTATAAGTGTTGCTAAATTCTTTTAAAACTAAAACATGATAATAATTTTCGTAACTGATGAGAAGTATGTGACAATATGCTTTTTTTCATTTTACATTATGTACATATTTGACATGAAAAATAATTCTTTGAGCCTATTGTAAAAAGAAAAAAATGCGTTGAGATAAATTTCTGTACGATTTCCCATTTGAATATTAATTTAAAGTATATTTTCGAGTAGCCTAATATCTTATCAAATATAAACTGGCGATTTACTAAGCAATTGTTCCGACAGTTTCTTTCTGTAGTAGGGAAAATGTTTAGTGAAACAAGTAATTTGGTAAATAAATTTTAAATGTTCATACCTACTGACGTCAATAAAGAAAAGTTTACTTTTCATAATATTATTTATAATTACAAATTAGTCTAAATATGTACAGCTCCTCTCTAAACACGTGACATATACACAATATTAAGTGGCAAAAGAGAAATTGTTTTCTTTGTAATTTTCCTCTTTATACAATACATGGTGTTGAATATTAATTTGTTTGTTACTATTTATTCATTTTCTTTTTTTTCTTTGCTAATTTATGAAGTTGATGGTGGTTTATAACTTTTTATTCTATCCACCTTTTGTAATGCTCATCAATTCCAAGGAATCTTTCTCTTATAACTTCATATCCATCTTTAAGTAATTGATTTTTAGCAATGAGAAAGTTGGTTTAGTGCCAAAGTGCTAGATTTCGAACATGTAATTTCTCACTTCGAATCCGACCGAGACATCTAGTTTTTAAATTTCAGTTCGTGAATACGAGTTTGATATACAGGTAAAATACAAGTTTTGAAATATAGAATACATTCGAGCTTGAAAAAATTGTATTAACAACAATCATCCACTATAGATTTAAAAAAATGTATGTCAACTTATAGTCACATTGCATCGTTAGGAAAGAGTTTTGTGAGATAAAAGTAGCCTGTTTATATTTATACCTAAATAATCACGCGAGCGGAAGAACTCTCATTGTAGAGCAAACGCCGATATTTATTGCCAGGAATTCATCCCCTTACAAAATGTTATCACGTGCGAGAGAAAATTAAATTTTGTTTTCTAGCGTTCGTTTCTCCGACACGTCGAGGGTAATAAAATGAGATTTTAAGATTAACAATGATTTTACAACAAAAATGTTTACAAAAACAATCTTATTGATTACCAATATTCATTGTGACTACCAGAATTATAGAGAAAGCAAAACAATTCTTGGAATTAAATACGATGTGTTTCGAATTGCTAAAATATTCCTCCTTTTAGGGGAAAATAATTACTTTCATTATACCATTTTATAAATTCGTTTTTTAGCATAATTACTATGAAAATTTAATTTTGATGAAAATGTATATTCATAAAATAATAATTATGATCAATTACATATCAAGTCCTGTGGCCATAATATTAACCACAGGTCTCGCATGATGGCGCAGTTTTCAGTACAATAATCCTTTCCTTTCAGTATTATTTGTACCATAATTTTGTAATTGAGTGTATACAAATCATTTTCCTAAAATCTCAGTAAATGTTCTATTACCATATTGAAGTACATAATTGATACAATATTTATTAGATTTTACGTACTTACTACTTCATGTAGGGATTATCTTTTGTTATTTAATCGTGAATCTAAACGTCGAGTCTAGTATTAGTTCTATAAATTAATTAATTTCAAAAATATTAAAAATATCATATAAAAAGAATTAACACACTTAAAAATATAACTTAGTGAAATAATTAGGATTTTGAATATTACTCCAGATATCCAAATGGCCATCAGCACGCTCTGAGAGTGCAAGCCCTGGAAATGTGTGTTGCAACATCAACATCTCACAAAATCAACACTATTAGAGCATAACTATAGGGAGCAACTATTTACAAATTATATTCAGTAATAATAATCATGGTCATGGGTTTTATTATATTATAATTATAACAAAATCAACTATTTATAGTTGACAGTTGTGATTCATATAATAAAACTTATGATTCATATAATTCGTATGATTCATATAGTTCTATTAGCATTTTAAATCACTAAGTAGTAAAAATTTATTTTCCAAATATTATATTTATTAAATTTCCAAAGGAAAATAAAAAATATATATGTGCTCGATTTTGTGGATGTATATGTGTATGTTCCTGGTTATCTTTAATTCATCAAACTAAACGGAATTTAAAACCTATATTAAGAAATAAAAGTATATATGTAACCAATCTCAAATCGACAAAAAAGTTAAACATATAAGTAAATTTAAACTAAGATTATTTAACAACATCATTAACTAATAAAAATTTAGGTTGACAAAGAATATATTTATTCAACGGCATAAAAACATTATTGATATTTCATTTCTTTGTTTTACACTTATATGGTCGAATACTCCTTTATTTAACTTATGCTCCCTTGGAACAAAATAAAATCAACACAATTTCATTTTCTATTTTAATTTTCGCCTTTCTAGATTCAGAAACTTATAATAACTCCGTTTCAAAATATTGTAGGCCTATTTTGACGTTTGAACAATGTATACAACTTATCCTTAATACGAAAAATAAATCAATGAGAGGGACCGGTAAAGTTAAATATCAAACGGTGTTTGAATATTTAAACAAACGAAATTTTAAACGGTTTAGAAAGGTTTTGGAGCAGAAGAAGTATAATGTTATACTTTGAGCGGTTATGGATCATGATTGGATTTCTTTTGTCTCTCAAAATACTTATGTTAAAAAATATTACACCATCCATCTTGTCACAGCTGGAACATAAGTGATATCATTTGTTCTCGAATGCTGCATCTCAGTCTAAATCCTTTTCCTCTACAATAGTGACAGCCCAAACTGCTCAGTGGTTATTTTGTGAAATAAAATATATTGCTAAGGATGTAATTCCACTGAGGCCTAGTGAGATACCCAAGGTATAGTTTTACTATTTCATGACCTATCTAATTACATTATACCGAAGTTCTAGCACATATAATATGAGAGGAAATTAAATAATCATTTCTCTTTAAAAATTAAAAAAAAACAAAAATTCTCATGAAATACATATCCATTAGCTTCTCTATTAGACATGCATATATATATATATATATATATATATATATATATATATATATATATATATATACATTTGTAGATATGTTTCATTAAAATAATGTATAAAAATTATTATATAATCGAATTTTCAAAACAACATTATAACACAAATGATTTTACCTATATATAGGAAACCTATCATAGGAAGACGACCTATGATCTGGGATTGCTAAAATGATCCGGTATTGCCTTATATACCAATTTCTAAGGAAAATTCCTTAGATTAGTTTGAAATGTTTAAACATTTTCCAAAACTTGATAAAACGATTTTCTCGAAACTTTTCTCTTTTGCTTATGTGATTGCGGAGGTCAAAACACTTACAAACCAAGTTTTGTGTAGGCCCTTAGATTAGTTTTCGGGAATAAATTATTCAAATATAGCGTAGTTCTAGCACATATAATATGAAGGAATGAAAATTCTCTAAAAATAATGGAACAAATAACTTATCTATTATATATGCATACATATATATATATATATATATATATATATATATATATATATATATAGAGAGAGAGAGAGAGAGAGAGAGAGAGAGAGAGAATTGTAGATTTTGATCATTAAAAAAATATTATGGTTATATAAAAAACCACCCTTATCGCCAATTTTAGTGAAAATTCTTAGAGTAGTTTTCAATGTTGAAACATTTTTCAAAACTTGATAAAAAGATTTTTCAGAAACTTTCCACTTAGGCTTTCGATTGCTGAGGTTAAAACCTATATAAACCTCATTTTCTGAAAACTCGTAGATTAGTTATTGGGAAAAAATTTACAAATATATATATATATATATATATATATATATATATATATATATGCATAATATTCAATATTTCAAAAAACTTGTTTAAACCGATTTTCAGCAAATTTTCACTTAACTTATTCGAATTCCGAGGTTAAAAACCTTCTATTTAACAACTTTAGTGTAAATCGTTAGAATATTTCCGAAAAATAACTTTCAATTATATAAGTGTGTGTGTGTGTGTGTATATATATATATATATATATATATATATATATATTTATATATATATATATATATATTTATATATATATATATATAATATTTTATATAATAATATATTTATATATATATATATATATATATATATATATATATTTAAGATCAAATAATATACACAAATACAGGAATATTTAATTTATTGAATAATAAACTCAAAGCTTTTCGTTGGTTTACATTACCAGCATCCTCAGGAGTTACAATACTAAGAATCTTACTATTGTAACTCCTGAAGAAGTTGGTAATGTAAACCAACGAAAAGCTTTGAGTTTATTATTCAATAAATTAAATATTCCTGTATTTGTGTATATTATTTGATCTTAAAAATATTCTAACAGGAAAACACATTTGATATTCTATATATATACATATATAAATTTAATAAATAAATATATATATATATATATATATATATATATATAGATATATAGATATAAATATATAAATTTAAAAAAATATATATATATATATATATATACATATGTATACAGTATATAGTAAATTTAATTCTAAAGTTTCTATTTCTGTAGGAATAATATATTATTCGTTTAGGAATGATAGATATGTTTAATATAAATAAACTAAAAATTACTAATACACTCATCTTCATTTCTGTTAGGAATATTTCTTTATGTTTGAGTAGATTTCCCTGCCATTCCTACTTCTTCATTATTCCCTTTTGTTGACGCTTTTCGGATTAACTCCATTTTCAAAACTTCAACAGTACTCTAATCCGATACGCGTCAACAAAGAAAAATATTGAAAAGTTAGGAGTGGCAGAAAAATGTACTCAAACATATATAAGTAAATTTATACATAACTGCAAAGTTTCTATCCTTCAATATTTACTCTCTTACAACGTGTATTTGAACGTTAGTGGATCGATAAAAAAAGGATTTTGTGGTAATTCTATTAAATATCGAGTCAAACGTTAATATAATTAGTGCAACGTTTCGGCAACTAATTTGTTGCCCCTATCAATTCAGAAAACATTGTATTGCTTGTAAACCCATATAAAATACAAGTACACTCTCAACAATAACTTAAACCTTTTAAACAAAAACCCAAATTCACAAAAAGACAAAGTGTTTAGTGTGTAAGAGATATGTGAATGATGGGGGATATGTTAATATCATTCCGGGGATAAAATAGGTGGATGTTTTTAATGCGTGTAATGACAGTTTGAGCTGTTTACACATGAGATATAAGTGGATAATAAATGGGAGATTAGAAAGTTACTAGAGAAAATGGGAATAATATTACAGATTGGTACCATTAACCTACGTTTTCTGGGTGTTTTTAATATTATAAATCACACCATCCTCGATCTTATTGGAGATGGTATGTTCTTTAAATTCCTGCTCTTGTGTCTTCTTTCTTTTTATGAAAACAATTTCCATTTAACATACATTTATTGGATAAATATTGATTATCCAATGGAATTTCTTAATTTTTATATTAAAAAGCGGGTTTATTTTAAACTGGGGTCGAATATTTATAAATATAATAAAAGTAGCAATAACTCTGAAAATCGACTACTAATAATTGGAGAGGTAATAATTTTTTGTAACTATCCTTTATAAAAGATATCTGGGAGCAAATTGCTAATCAATTAAGAAGGTTTAACAATAAAACTGTTCCTATAGTTTCGGATAGTTTAGGAAACAGTGTCAAAAGAAAAGACAGTACTGAAAGATTACGATTGAATAATGTGATATAAACAATTAGCTGTCTGGAGTGTTTTGCTTCTTATGTGAGTGAGACTAAGAGACAGGTTGGTGTCCGTGTACGTCTACAAGTTACTATTATAGGAATAATAGTAAGTAAGATGAACTTTATTTAATCTCGTTTTTTCATTGAAAATGCTGAAAGGTTTGGCCATACATTTGATTCTGAAAATTTTATTATACCGAATTATAAATCCAACTAGAGAAAAGGGGTTATTCTAAAGTCGTTCATGATAACCTACAAAAGAATGGTAACAATATTTAAAAGAATTTAAATAAATTATCTAGTATATATAAGCCATTGCTACATAAATAAAAAACGTTAAATAACGTTTATTTTGTTAAACATTTTAACTAAAAAGTCGTTGAATTTTGGTTTAAAAGTTTTATATTCTTTTTGTGGGTGTACTTGAATTTTGTATAGGGTTAAAAGCCATGCAATGTTTCGAGCTTGATAAGTGCAAGCAAACCCTCCACTAAATATATAAACTTTAGACTCAACAATCAACCTGATTATCAATTATTCAATAGTTATCTCGAGTGTTCAATTAATCATGAATTTAATGAGTTTTAACTATTGAATATTTGAAAAAGGTATACATATTTATAGAGTGTGAACCAATAAAATTGGAGATTTATTATTACAATACAATTTGTATTACAGATTCAACAACCTGAAAATGGCTTTAAACTAATTCTAATTTTATCAGGAGTACGTTATTTCCTGCATCTGAAATATGAGTTTATTTTGCCTTATTTTGAAAAACGAAACTCACTCTAATTTTAATTCCAAACATTCATAATACAAATGGAAGCTGTAAAAGCAGGGACAGATTAATCATTGTCAAGGATTTATCTGTGTACATTAATTTACCCTCTCTCCGAAAACTGTATTTGACGCCAACATTTTCCGGTCTGATCACGATTACAACTATGAAGCAGTTTAATTGTTTCCATTTCAAAAACGATACTTAGCAAATAAAATTAAAAACTTTTAATATCATCGTTTTAAAATTATCGATAGCACGTACATCTCTGAATACTCTTGAATAATTTGAAAATTTAAAACCTTCCTTAGGAATAATTTAAATTTGTATAGTTAAACCTAATTAAAACGCACCGTTATTTATCAAGGATGAACCTAAATATAGGAATTTGTGTATCATTTTTCAAAAGTATTATCTTTAACTTAAAATGAGTCTGAGATTTTTGAGTTCTTAGAAATTATGAAATAGTTATAATGTTGAAACAAAAAATAAAAATCATATGTGGTCTACATTAAATATATGTGTACAAATGCTTTTTTTGTCAAATAGGAAATCTCTTCGGTTATTCGGTTCATCCTTTGAAGCAATGAATAAAGGTCCTCTGTACTTATGAGGTTATATTGTAGGATGGTATTTGAGAGTAAACATTGTTGCTTGTAATGCTTTTGGCCTTAGAAAACGAGTAAAATAGCTCTATGAAACCATAGATTAAGAGCCGTTCATTTTCAGAAATTGGATTCAAAAGTGATACTTATAGAGGATTTTGTTTTGTTGCATATCTTCTTTAATATTTCTTTATAAAATATATAAGATTTTTATTTAAAAATTGTATGGTATTTGATTGTTAGAAAATTAAACGAAGATAAATAAAAATGAAAAATATATTGTAATTTTAAAAGTTATAAATTTCAAAATATCGGAAATTTGGCTGGAAAATGTCTTCAACTTTTCATATAGAAAATTAATACTGTTGTATTACAAAACATTACACATGTATACAAATTTAAATTTATTTTATATGCTTATAAAAAAACTAACTATTAAATTAAAATCAATAAATGTTCTAAGTAATAATTATGTTGCCAATATAAAATTCCTAAATACATTCCTTTGCGAAATACATATTTGACGTTAGATAGAAACACACTATTCTGGTTCTCTTCAAAGACACAAACATAACTGTGTATTGAATTCCACAATCTGAATTGTAAATCTTTTACAAATAGAAACAAATATATAACAATTGAAACAATAAATAATATAACGAATATTCCCGTCTTATAGCCTGAATAATTCTTCTAGACGTCTCTTAATACATTTAACAATGTTTGCGTATCAAATTGCGTACGATATCATGGTTACTGTAAAGATGGTGGAAAACACATTGCTTTGCCTCTGAATAACTGATACGTAGAAGACATCACCTGCCAATATGCCATTCATCACATACGTAGAAATACAGAAATAAAAGAAAATGGCCATGAAAGGAGAACTACCATTGCCTTCAAAGCTCTAGATCTATCATGTTTGTTTACACACTATACGAAGTCATTGAAATGAAGGGAAATAGTAGCCTCCCTGAAGTCTAAAACACATCAGATATTCGAACATGAACCAGCTGGGTTTCGCAATTATATCTCCATAGTAGACCAGGTCTTGAAACTGATACAATTTATAAAAAAGCTGATACCAGAAGGAAAATGACGATACTAGCCAGCTATGTTCAGTTACAATGTACATAGGACAGTTAGCAAAAATAACCTTATAGACAACTTGGGAAAGATCGAGAAGAGTCTAGACCATACGCGAGCTGCACCCACCCTGTGCGGGTTGAAGTGAATCAAATCAGGGAGCGGGGTTGGTGAGTTACGTTGGGTTATATTAAAAAGAGTGTATTGGATATTTCATCCTATCAGGATATTTGGTGAGTCTTTTATCGACAGTAATGTTAGGCTTGGGAGCTGTGAAGATTATTTCGGGCATAGTTTTATAAATAGTAGTTGAATTAGTCCTACATGTTTTCGACATAGAATACAAAGGTTTCACTTCTGGTTAAGCCCATGCGTAGAAGAAGGGGCAAAGGTAAGGTCAAAGGCCAGCCAGGCGAACGAGTTGGTTTTACAAGAGTATCTTAGACACCAGGTCTAAGCGCTGGAGTGGCCTCCGTCTCATTATCTTACTCCACACTTTCATCGAGAGTGAGGGAGAGATAGGCGGTTTACTGACACTCTGTCCAGAGATCGGGAAACTATCTCGCTACCCTCGTCAAACCAATGGTTGATTGGGTCACAGTCCTGAATCCAGATATTCCTGTGAACCGAGAAATGATCCAGTCAACACTGAGTCGGAAGCAGATACTCCGCACTGTCTCTTAAACACAAATATACTGGAAACGACGAAATACCAGATGTATTTCATTGATCATATATTATAATCAACTTACTTCGATCTAAACAAGATTTGAATGATTTAATGAAAAAACATGTAATGCGACAGGAGAAAAAATTTATCAATAAATTTGATAAGGCTGAATGAAACGGCCACAGGAATGTACACCACATAGCACAGCTACAATAAACTATTTTCTTCTTGCAAAAAAAATTCTTGTGCTACTAATATGTTACTACATGCGACGATGGAACAGTTAACTTTCACTTAAAAATAACTTTTACTATACAAAACTTACGATTTATAACATAATATATTATATAATAAACTAAAGTACGATTTATATACTAAGAGGTTATTATTTTGTAAAAATATTTGATGTGAGCCTGTCATGGCTTAAACATGTGTATGAATAATAGCAAAAGAAAAGGTGGGATTTCATGTTTTATTCCTTTCTCTCGCTGTGTGCCTGCAATTAATATCTTACGACTAAAGTATCTGTACAAGTTTAAAAACAAAATGATATTTGAAAACAGTCTTTTGCAAATGCTTTTACAACCTATCCGTTTTAACTGTATAAATGAACCGTGGCGTCAAGATAAAATTAAATAAATAAAACCTTTATACCACAAATAACGTTTTCATCTATTCAAGACATTATGTACATTTCAATTGCAAAGATATCATCCTATGAGGTAATTTACAAAACAATTATCTTGGTTAAAAGTAGTTTGTTTTGAAAATTACCACTGAGGATGATTTCTGTGCAATTGAAATGTACCTAAATGGTTGATTAAATGAAAATGTAATTATTTACAGAAGTAATTTCTTTGTAAATATCATAAAGAGGTTTTATTTAATTAAACTGCACTTTTTAGTTATTTTGCAGTAGTTAATATTTGTGTTTCATGATAAAACTTTTCTAAACAAATTTTCCAAATTTCCGAACTGGCTCTTTGTCTAGTTTACATACTAATGTTATTTTTTAAGAAATTATTAATATAATACTTTAATTAAATACTACATTTAAGTAGACCCACTAATTGTTTTACATCAAGCATGTGATTCACAAATATTAATTGGTAAAATTGTTATATCTATTAGTTAACCTGTTTTACTTTAATAAGGACAAAGTTAAAAAAGAATTACTACATTATTATATCCAGTTTAAATTATTTAAAATTTATATTTATGAAGTAGGATTTCTAAATACTACTTTTTAAAACCGTAAAGCGTTCATCAACGTACAATTATGATCACGAAGTTGTACTTTTTGTAAGATTTGAAAATTAGTGTTAAAAGATTCATGTAACTTCCTAAACGGCATCGCTTTTAAAAGGCGTTTTCTTTTTGTTTTCACTTGTTCACTTGTTTAAGTCTTTACATATTTGCTTATCTAGCTATCAGTTATACTAATGGTGTATATGTTTCCCTACATAAAGGTCAAGAGAGTATATCTGTCTAACTAAATATATACTTTTACTATCAGTTTCTTTTACAACATGTGTTTAATATAGGGTCATTACCGCCTAGTATGTACCGAACCTAACCCCGTTTCAACATGTACAGTAAAGTCTCAGTAGTCCGGCAGATTTGTGGCTGTGATACTGTCGGATTGCGGAAAACAACGGGTTCCTGGGGGAGGGCATTATGAACACAATGTACGTTTTACAATACTTATCTGTTTGCCCAAAAATAAAGATAAGGTACATAGGAAAATAGTCGTTTACTATGGGTGAAATAGTAAAACGAGAATTAATGTACTGGCCTGTACTTTACAATACAATGCTACCTTATGTTTAACGGTAAAAACAAAAATTAAATTGTAGTCACACATACACTGCAACAGCATTGTTCACTTGTACTTCAGCAACAGTCACTGTACATTACTGCATCAACATAAGGCTCGAAATTCTTTATATATCATGAGCAACACAATTAGAAACGAGCGGTCGCTCAGTCACTAAGATCGACAAACAGTGAAAAATATATAAGCTATGTTTACATATTGATTTTGTTTACATCTTCTGTCCTTGACGAAAATATCGAAATACTGGGGTGGCCGGATGGGTGAAGGGCCGGAATATAGAGGTTTACTGTATGCCATTTCTGTTTATGATTAATATTCGTTACATATCGGCCGGGAAGAAATAATTTATTTAACAAAATATATTTTTATAGTAGTTTCTCTTTTAATATGTTTTTTTTATTTTGTAGTAACAGCGACAAGCTTGTTTCACACCTAATACAATTTACAATTGATTTTTGCTCAAGTAACTATCATTTATGTCAATTGCATGTAATTCTAGTCTACGTTTAAGATTTTAGTCAAGATAAAACAATTTGTGGGCATAATATATATATATATATATATATATATATATATATATATATATATATATATATTATTAGTTTTATTTACGTCTCAAATGCAGTCATTATCGCCGAGTATATCCCAAACTGGAACAATTATCAAATAATTAGGATTACAGTAGTGAAAATAATAGAGTTATTGTACACAGGCACACATTTACACATACACACTCACACACACTGCAACGTCCCCCCACCTCTCCTTTTTACCGTCCCTACCACCGCAACTCCACGCAGTCGTTTGTTGTTTAAATCCTTTCTTGCAGAATACTAAAATTTAATTGTTTACAAGAAAAACATATGTATAAACAACCAAAAATCTGCCTATCACCCTGCTGGTAAAACCGTGCTAAACTCCCAGAGTTAAGTGTATGTTTCCCGCTCGTGGGGCCAAGCCCACAACAAGCCTATTCCCGCTGACTACTATTTAAAATCCGTATAAACACTCCTAAATAAGTTTATCAATGGTGTGTGGTCTAAGTATAGTCACACATGTCAAATTAATAGTCAGCTGGAAAGAAACACATTTAGAATAATACACATAATAAACACAGAGTCTTACCACCTGATGATGATCTGCAGAAACAGCAAGGGGACGTGCAAAATATGATTGTGTTTAAAAATACCTATTTTAAAAGGCTCCTGTGCCCTCTTAAACACAATCTGCCAGTAGATAAATCTCTGGACTTTTATTACAAAAAACCAACTAATCTTTAGACTAGCTCATGAAATTAGTAGAGAGAAACTCTTTAAATCATTAGGCTTTATCTATTGCCATTTAATGAAATGTAATTAAATTTGTTTACTGATTTGATAATCATTTTTATATTAGTTGGAAAAAGCTAAACAGTTTTTATTGGTTATTTGACACAGGATGGAATGCAAATAATGTTGATTTTTATGACATATTTAACTCTATTTATTGAAATAAAAAAGAAAATTTATCCTTCAAAGTATTACACAATTATTTTAGCAAAACAATTCACTGAATTACTTCTTGTTTCTTATGCTTTAAAAAATTATACTTTGCATATAGATTGAATACATTGATATAAACATAAAATTATTTTCAAAATTACACATAATAATATTTTATCTCCTATATGGAATTGGTAAATTCATATTTTATGACCTTTAATTTTTAAATTTATAATATTCGAGAATTTCTCATTTCCTTTAAATAAACGGCTTATAGCCAAAAACCTTTTGTAATTTTAATATTCATTATTTTAGATATTCTGAACACATAAATTCATTTACTTAGCATACAATTTATTAAAATTTTATAAAGAGTCATCATTGTTTTAAGCTTGCAGATTTGTTTGAATTTAATAAAATTAACTAACTAAATTTGACGTGACGGTATCGAATAAAGAAAATGACTTGCCAAAGATGTTCCTGCCGGTCCTCGGGGTCCCTCGTCTGGATTCCCTGGTCCTTGGACACCGGAAGTCGCCATCCCTGGTTCGTCGGTGGTGGTTTCCCTCTATTCGAGCGTCCTGGAGGCTGAGTCTGGAGCCTTCATCCTTGGTGGTCCTGGATGTCGAAAGCGCTGAGGTTATGGTCCATCTGGCCTGCTGACGGTCTCTACTCGCGGTCCAGCATAGCGTCCCGCGGCACCTCGTGTTAGAAAATTTTTACAGACTGTCTCTAAAGGCTTAGAGACCAAGTATATATAGCGGTGAATTTAACCTACCGCACCCCGCCTGCAAAGTTTGCTATCGCTCGATTTATTCCTTGTACAGGCAAGTCGGGCAACGAATCTGTTTTAGCTTGCATAGTTTGATAATTAATTTTAGAACACTGAAAAATGTCTATTTTATTTAAACGGCTGTAACTTTTTTGTTTCTTAAGTTTTTTGAATTCTGTTTTCTCTAATGTTCATTCTAGGTTATTGTGGTTCTTTTAAAATGTCGATGAAAGTTCTACGTGGTTTGGTTCGAAAAATAGCTTTTTTAGGCACTTAGAATTTTTTCGCTTCACTCTCGATGTTCAAATTTAGTTAGTTATTACAAATTAATTTTATAACATTCTTTAATTTAGCTTAACTATTCTATTTACTGTTTTATTTAATTTTTCCCTCTTTATTAATTGTATAATTCCCTACTTGATTATTTTAAAAACAGCTTTATTTCTAAAAAACAGGAAATTACTTATTTCCCACTTGCGACGGTCCCCAGCCCGTTGCAACACACACACACACACACACACACACACACACAAAATATCTGTAGAACGTGTTTTAAATTGAATGGAAATATTTTTTCGTATGAATCTTACATTGAACTGTAATTGATTTGTGGTATATACAAATTATATTTGGCTGTCTATTAAATGAAAATTAAAAACCTCTGAATTAAAAATAAAGGTACAGATTCATCACCTGAACTAAATATACCTGTATGTGTTATGTTTTGAATTGAATTTTTAAAAAATACTATAATATATGCAACTAACGATATTTCTATACATTCTAGCTAATAGGATACTAATGTTTGGTTGTAGGTATTTTCTAACGTTCAGTCATGGAATTAATTATCGTCGTACTTGATGAAAAAAGTCATAGTCTAAGACAATAGTATTGGTTATTACAAATTTAAAGATCCATAGAAATTTATATGTAAACAAAATCAGCCAAGAAGTAAAAAGAAAAATACTAGAAATATATTGAGTGTATATTCAGGACATATTGTGTAACTAAGAATAACAGATGTATATTAGGCAACATCGCAAGCCATTGTGTATTCTTGGGAGTTTTCGATGGTCGGATCTTTACCAAGAGTCATTAACCGGGATCGTTTATCCGGGTTTGCAGCAATATTTAATAATGCAAGTTGACGCTCAGAATTCTTAACAATAGTAACAGAAAAATCCATTCAACTCTTCAGTAATCGTAATTGCTTAGTTTTAGTAATACAAAGTTACAAATGGCTTTACCTAGAATATATACAAAAAAAGTAAAAAAAAAATACTTTTGTATAAAAAATTAAAACTGAAAATGAATATTTGAGGATAACAACGATGATTCGTTTAAACGTGTTTCATTACCAATAAAATAACAGGATGAAGTAGATATCTTGAAATAAATTTATATTTTGAATTCTCTAAATGTGCAAATTCTGTCACAATAATAAATTAATGTAACGTATTTTATAAAAAGATGAACTAGATTGTACTTATTTAAATATTGTTGCTGATAAAAAAAATAAATATTTAGGGCCTACTGATAACTCAAATTACGTAAAGGTTTAAAATTTATTTTTTATGTAAAATTTAATTTTGATAAGTATAAATTGATTTTGTTTCACTTAGGTTTCAACCTATGTATAATATAAAAACCGTTTAGCTTAGTATGAAACTGCAGTATTCGTAAATAGTGAAAATATTTTAAAATCAGAAATAACCTAACTTAACCTAACGTATTGCCTAAAACCATAAATAATTATAAATATTATATATTTATTTTTCCAATTAAGATATTCATTGGTTATAAACACTTAAGCCTAATTACTTTTTACGTGTGCTATTTTATATAAATTATTAAGCAATAATTTTCAACTCTGTAAAGACTCAGTCATATGAACAAATATTTAAATAACGAGTTAATGTGTTTATCAATAAAGTGCAGAGACAAGTTCCACTGGAATATTATGCTTAATAAAACACAGAAGCCTATAAAGTTAGGTTGACTATAATTTGGTTGTTCAGACGAGATGGTTTTGGTATTTTAAAGGTCATATTGAGTAAGAAGCTATTATTAGGATTTTTATTACGGGAAACATTATGCTTTGTGTCCAAATCAGGGAAAATAAATGACAATACAAACGAATATATCACAGTAAACAGACACATTCAGATAGCGAACATTAAAACAAGGCGGTACACCCACACGAACAGACTAGAAGGTAACTCGCAGCAGAATAGAACAAAATCGCAATAGTAAATGTATGACGTGTTCAGGTAATGTTATAAGTGCAAACAAACATACTATATCTGTGTACAATAACATGTTCTTATGTTTAATATGGTATTATTATTTAAATGATTATATAAATTTCAAAAGAAACATGTAGATTAAAATATTTCGCTATAAATATATAAAGCAATATGTTTCAATTTCCCAATGGCCTTATAGTATATTTCATTACGATTTAAAATTCCAAACTTACAATAATATGTCAGGCAGAACTAAGTAAAGGTAATAAATGAATAACTACATTTTAAATAAAATTATAAAGTATTCCAAATACAACCCTACTTTTAAACGTTTAATTTTTTTATAATTTTATTTTAAAGACAATTGGGAATTTTAATTTAAATTGATTAAGAAATTATATTTCTTATATATACGCTTTCTGATTTTTAAGATTTAAAGTCAAAATTTTTGTTCTATTTTTGAATTTTATACATAGTTTCAGGACATAAAGTGTTACAATCCTTATGCTGTATCTATTTCTTAACACAAGCTGAGATTAACCTGATTCTTACATTGAATAAAACAACATTCAGGACGACAATTCTAAATGTTGTCATCATGAACAATTTAGACAGACTTCGGTATTATGAATTCCATCACCGTGACGTAATCAAAACTGACTGCTATAATACAGAGTGCTCTTGTGTAATGTCACTTGCATGACGTCATCATTCACTAAAGATTATAAATGTAATTACAGATCGTTGATTCAAACCGTTCGTGTATTTGTTCCAAACATTAAGTGCGACAAACGCTTAAATCATAGATAATATAGTAATTGCTTTACATAAACATAGTTTAGAAGAATATTAGTATTTATTATAAAATATGCATAAATATGATTTAGTTCCCCAACAGTTAAGAGACTGTCACATTTCTTAATAATTTAAATTTATACTTCAAGTATTATTATTATTATTCAAGTGAGTATAAAGTATAATGTGTTCTCTAATTCAATTAAGAGATAAATATGAATTGGCTTAATTTTAAAAACAAATATTTAAAACAAGGTTTTAGAAATTTATGAAATTTTAAAAAAATAATAACGAAATGACTTAAGTATCATATTTGTATTCAAAATAGATGATTTATTGATCATATTGTTTTGTAGTATATATAATAATATTTTTTTTCAAAAAAAAATATATATATAGACTATATATATATATATATATATATATATATATATATATATATATATATATATATTAAATTTACATTTAACACAAAAATATTTTTGTTATTAGTTGTAAATCATAGATACTATATTAATGGTTTTAATGTGATATTACGTTTAGAAAAATATTAACATTTATTATAAAATATTCAATAAATTTTGATTTAATTCCACAAAGGTCAAGAGACTAGCACATGTTTTAATAATTTATATTTATAATTTAATTATCAATATTATTGTAATAAGTATATAGTATAATGAGTTCTTAAACTGAATTAAGAGATAAAATTAATTCCCTATTTTAAAAACAAATATTTGAAACAAATTTTAGACATTTATGACACTAAAAATATATTAACGAAATATATATACACTTACACACACAAACACAAACACACACACACACACACACACACAAACACAAACACACACGCGTTGAAATGGTCTGATTTAATGTTTCAATTAGGAAATTAAATATTTCTAATTTTTTAAATAACAAGTTTAATATTTAAATAATAAGGTTTTAATTTATGGTATAATAAACATAGTAAAGAATCAAGAAGTCCGTAAAATTTTGAATAAGTATTATTAAGACAAATTAGAAATTATGATAGCATGAAATTGTAATAACTAACTAAATTTGACAAACGAGAGTGAAGTGAAAATTCTTTAAGTGCCGAAAAATGCTAACTTGAGAACTAGGCCACGTAGAACTATCATCGACATTTTGAAATGACCAGAAAAATCCATAATAAACAGTAGTGAAAACAGAATTTAAAACTCAAAGAACAAAAAAGTTACAGCCATTTAAAAATAATAGACATTTTTCAGTGTTCTAAAACAGATACCAAAATTATGCAGGTTAAAACTAATACGTTGTCCAACCCGCCCGTACAAGAAACAAGCACGGAGATAGCGACGAGCGATAGAGCGGAGGGGAAGGGTGACACAGCCGCAATAAATACAGGAACTTATGGACCTGTAAGGCAGTCTGAAAAACGTTTTTAATACGAGGTGCTAACGGCCGCTATGTCGTATCGCGCATAGAATCATCACCAGGCCAGATGGGACCAAAAAAGCCACGTTCCTGCCATCTACTTTCGTCCATGGACGAGGGCTCTAGACTCAGCCTCCAGGACGCGGAAATGGAGAAAGACTTTCATCGACTGACCAGGGATGGCAACTTCCGATGTCCAGGGACCAGGGAATCCAGACGAGAGGACTCCAGGACCGGCAGAGAAATCCTTGGCAAGTCATTTTCTCTATTATAAACGAATTAACGTCAAATTTAGTCAGTTAAATTTATTAAATTCTTATTACCAATTCAACTTAAATAATGACTTCATTCTATGTTGAATAATTACATAAATCTTAAAAGTACTAAAATTAATTAGTATAATAAAAATGTTGAAATGATGAATAATAAATTTTAAATTTACAAAGTAGTTTTGGCCATAAGCCAATCATATTCAAGAAGACCAGATTTATTGAATCATACAAACTTTAAAATCATTTTTAATAAAATGTGAATTTACCAATTTAATTTGAAATAAGAAGATCAAATATTTTATTATGTTAAATTTGCAAATAATTTTTTTTTTATGTGTAAATGTAATTAATGAATTGTATAAATAATGTAGGATTTAAATATGTGAAAATTAACGAACTTTTAATTAATAATTTGCGAAGAGAAAGAGAGAGCTAAATATGTTTTATTTGAAACGAAAATTAGTTTAGTTTAAATCAGTAATTAAATGCATTATAAAAACTTACAGTATTTGAATTTATCCTGTGTTGAACAACCAATAAAAACTTTGAGGTTTTTTCAACTGACAAATAATGATTATAAAATCAAAGTACAGTTTTAATTAAATTTCATTAATTAATAAATATATAAAATTCAGAACCTAATGCTTTTTCAAACGAGTTCTCTCCTGAGAACAATTTTATTGAGCTATTCTAAAAATTAGTTGGTTTTTTGTATTGAAGCCCAGATCATGTTTAAAGAACACAGGAGCCTTTTAAAATAGGTATCTTAAACATGATCATATTTTGAACGTCCCCTTGCTGTGCCTGCTCATCTCATGAAGTGGTAAGATTCTTTGAAACTTTTGTGTGTTCATATAAATGTTGTTTCTTTCCATCTGACTATTTTACTGACATGTGTGACTAAATACAGACCTAACAAACCTGCCAACCAACCTAGGGGAGGTCATACAATCGTTAAGGTAGATGTCAGCGGGAATAGACTTGAATTTAGGGCGTGGTATTTTACGCGGAATCACAAGACAAAATTTAGGGATCCTAACACGGTACACAAAACTGTGTGAGCAGCAGATATATAAATATATAATAAATATATTATTCTGCAAAGTGAAGAAGAGGGGGACGTTGCAACACACACACACACACACACACACATATATATATATATATATATATATATATATATATATAATTCTTTTGTTTTTAGCTGTTTAACTTCTATTTTAATAGTCCTATGGTTGTTAAAACTCTCCTGTTAAATACGAGTATGAAGGTGAATACTAATGGGTATGTATGTAGACGAGACTAATATTAAAAATCCATATTTTCCAGGTGTATTGAGGCGAATAAACATAGGCGATGAAATATAACAACAAATAATTACAAAATTAAAATAGGTGTTGGAAAAATATTAGGCCTATGCAATAAAGCGAGGAAAACATTTTCTTCTCAACAAGTTTTAAATAATTGAAGGAACATTAAAAGTAACGAGTGTTTAATTTGCATTCAATATCGCTTAAACATTCGTACTGACTAAATATCGTTTGATGATTTCCAAGAAACTATGACTTTATGGTGGTATAACTCACACGGTAATTGTATGTATTGGGGAAACAAATGAAGCTAAATTGTTTAACATAGTTTTTAAAAACAGGATATAACTCACACTGTAATTACATGGTGGGTATAACTCACACTGTAATTGTATGTATTAGGGAAACAAATAAAGCTAAATTGTTTAACATAGTTTTTAAAAACAGGATATTTAACCTTTAGATAAAATTTGAATGAAGAACGTTGCTATTAACATAAAGATAAAGTATTTTTAAAACAATAAAAAGTCCATTATGTTAATAATTTCTATTCAATAATTCATTATTTTCCTTCTTTTGAAGAATTCTTTGTTTTTAAATATATACAAAGCAATCAAAGAAAATATTCCCAAAAGATGTAAGTAGGCTATTCCAATTTCGGAACAAAATGAAATGAAACATTAAAAAATCTTACAGTCCACAGAATGGAATCTCCATATGTAATATTTTACTTTATAAATTGAAAGTTATTCAGCAAGAGAATAAGTTATTATAAAATATTTTTATTTAATTTATAAGCAATTATATTTATATTACGTATAATAGTAGTTGTCAAAAAGTTGCACATCATTACAAATAATCAGTATTACTTTTACTAATAATATATTTTTCGGAAATATAAATATATAATTTTATAAGTTTCAAGATAACTATTCCCCATATGAATTAAATATTTCGGGTGGTAATTTTTACAAATGTTTCCATACAAATTAATAAATTTTTAGAACTACAGTAAATAAGAGCTATTCACTTTCGGTTGTCTTAGTAGTGGCATTAAAGCACAGCTCAAACAAAGGGCTGAGTTGTCCGGGCAAGTGGAGCAATAAAATGCAGTATGTTTCCTTTCAGCATATTTATTTCTTTCCGCGTCGCTCATCCCCGTAAAGTAAACGACCGCCTCAAAGCAGCACCCTTTTGTATATAAAACGATGTTGGGTTGACATATCTAGGCTGTGCTTTGTTGAGTGAATCGTGTCAAATCCAGATTGAGTTTTGTAACGATATTCCAATGTTAACATGTCTTATGTTTACAATATTAGGAAGTACAAATATTGTAAAATTACTTCAAATATTTTACTTCCATTCAGATTCAGGATGTAAAATTTGTTTTAAATTATTTGTTTTTTAATTCAGATAATATATTAATTTTAGTTCTCCTGATGATAAAAAGATATCCAATCTACTTATTTTATTGCTTATTATCTTTTATTTACTCATGTGTCCTTCAATATTTTTTTCAATTACCAAAAATTTAGAATTTAATGGTGAGTAATATTCCATTTATAACTTTAGGTCTGTCGCTTTTAGGTACCCTATAGAGGAAAATTCTTTATAATTTCTAATTACCTAAGCAATTATCGGTGAAAAACTTATAAAGCGTAAAATCATTTACAAAAAATTCATTTAAATTAATAACAATAGCAAACATTTTTACATATTATATCTATACAACTTCTGTTACAATTAGAACATTATTTATTTTTTACAATAATCCATATTGTTCTATACTTGAAATTTCATGTGGTAAAATTGAAACTTTCTTATCGCAAATTAAATAGCTTCCTGTGTGTAATGATACTGTCATTGGCTGAGGCGACTATACTAATATAGTGACCCTATTATATCTTCATGCTATTATTCGGTGGTATTATTGGTGCATACCATTACAGATGATTTGGTATCCACCTACAATGTAATTATAGTTGGGTTGGTTTTGTTTTTGTTTTGGTTAAGCTACCTAATTATTTTGCAGTGAAAACATAACAATTTATTTTATTACTATACTTTCTCTAGATTTGTTGTTATAGGATACAGATTTTAAAAGACTAAAAGTTAAAGAAAATATTACGTGATGTTATTTGGGTTATTACCCAGAGCGTTGAAAACGTTAGGCTACATTTTTAACCTTCAAGCACACGCGCCGGTGGTGGAGACCTATTTTCCTTGAAATGAACAACAGTTTTTTGTTTACATCGACGCTTTTCCAGGAACCTTTTCTACTATTCCTCCCGCTACTCACTTACAAAAAAATAACTACTATCCTTGTCACAGTCGCTTTATATATATCGTCAAAGTGACCTTGGGATGTGTTATAACCCGCGGGTGTGCTTAAGTTTCAAGTTTCAAATAGTTGTCGTAATTTTTGTTTAAGTTTATTATTAGTACTTTACCAACTATTCTTCTAGTTTATATATAGGGAGAATATATAACAAAATAAAACTCAAGCATATCAGGGAGCTCCAGAACAGCCAGAGGAAAAGAGAAAAGAAAGCTTCTGGTGGCTACGAGATCTGCCCAAAAAGCAAGAATAGAAAAACTCAGTCATGTTGTACTTGTAATAAGCTCTTGAGCAAGGTTGTTTATATACTTGTATAATGCAAAGATTACCGACCAAAATAAATTTCAGTGTTAACCGACAAATGACATTTTGAATAATAAGCTAGTTGTATGTAATTTGGTGTATTATTATTATATTTTTAATTTTATATTTGTATTATATAATATATTATTTTCTGTTTACAATGCAAAATAGTATTATTTGACTCTTCTACAGGCTATAGGATTTATATACTCGTTTTCTTAAATATTTATATTACAATTGTTTGAACGTAATTGTCCACCCCGGATTTGAACAATTACAATGGGCTTTGTTTAATAATTTCTCTAAATAACCTTTTTTTTAAACCAAATGTACTGTTTTATTATACCTTCCGTATGATCCTTTAGATCTTCCTCCGACAAGATGATATATTTAGATATTTGGTTTACCAATTTGTCGTTCTTTAAAACCTTCCGTATTATCCTTTAGATCTTCCTCCGACAAGATGATATATTTAGATATTTGGTTTACCAATTTGTCGTTCTTTACTAGTAACAGGCAAAAGTAAAGAAATAATCTATCCAAACAGTTTCTTTTCTTTACTATGTAAAAAGAATATATATGCATACATCGGAAATACGCTTAGATGTTACAAAACAAATGTCTTGATCACCAAATACAAAAAGAAATAATAAAATGTTATATAAAATGTGAAATAAGCAATAAAACATTGTGGTTGGCAAGAACCCACGCCTGTATTCTTGTTAAGAATTTTCTGGCGTGTGCTCGAGGAATAAGTTTTATTTCACTTTATCATACCATATACCTTAGATACGATCCTGACCATAGTGATCATCTCTGCGTATAGTACAACCTTCCACCCTTTCAGAAACCTTATTTACAACAATAATAGAAATAGTTAGAATACAATTAGAAAATGTTGTTAAGTTGTAAAGGAGTTTTAATATATTGAATGAGAATAGTTTTGTAGTTAAATCAATAACAGCCAAAATTGGTATTAAGTAATAGAGTATACCGAATAAAAAACCAGTTGGTTCATACTAATAATAAGTAAGTAAACTTCTTTTAGACGAGCAGAAATATTCCATTATTTGGCCTTAACCATATCAGTTTTACTGATGAAAAGAACAAACCAATAAGTAACGGCTTGATATTTCGTATAAATAATTTCAAAATTTTAGGTGGTAAAAGATTTTTATTAAATGGTATTATATTTAAAGATTTAGGGTAAGAATAATACAAAAATCTTTAAAAGTGACTTATCAATAAACATGTTGTTTAAATCATTAACAGTTAAATAAAGATAATGTAATATTCTTTAAAGTATGCTTCAAAATAATAATAAATTGGTAAAGAGTTAGCTTTGTATGTTTCACTTTCTCGAAATTATGAATTGAAAAAACTTAAGTGAAACTATCAAAAATCAGCCTAATTTAATCAGGATCTTACAAGATATATATAACCGATGCAGGTGCAAAGATAGAGCAATAGTTAAATACAAAATATAGCCTATACCTAGTATCGTGTAATTCTATCTAAACAGAAAAAATCCTCCGAGGCTGAAAATGTTTTGCTCTAAACTCATGTTGCAACGTCCCCCCACCTCAATTCGTCCTTTTCTACCACCGCAGCTCCACGCGGTCGTTTGTTGTTTAAATCCTTTCTTGCAGAATACTAAAATTTAATTGTTTACAAGAAAACATATTTATAAACAACCAAAACTCTGCCTATCACCCTGCTGGTAAAACCGTGCTAAACTCCCAGAGTTAAGTGTATGTTTCCTGCTCGTAGGGCCAAACCCACAACAAGCCTATTCCCGCTGACTACTACTTAAAACCCGTATAAACCCTCCTAAAATAAGTTTATCAATTGTGTATGGTCTAAGTATAGTCACACATGTCAAATTAATAGTCAGCTGGAAAGAAACACATTTAGAATAATACACATAAAAAACACAGAGTCTTACCACCAGATGATGATCTGCAGAAACAGCAAGGGAACGTGCAAAATATGATTGTGTTTAAAAAAAACCTATTTTAAAAGGCTCCTGTGTCCTCTTAAACACAATCTGCCAGTAGATAAATCTCTGGACTTTTATTACAAAAAACCAACTAATCTTTAGACTAGCTCATGAAATTAGTAGAGAGAAACTCTTTAAAACATTAGGCTTTATCTATTGCCATTTAATGAAATTTAATTAAATTTGTTTACTGATTTGATAATCATTTTTATATTAGTTGGAAAAAGCTAAACAGTTTTTATTGGTTATTTGACACAGGATGGAATGCAAATAATGTTGATTTTTATGACATATTTAACTCTATTTATTGAAATAAAAAAGAAAATTTATCCTTCAAAGTATTACACAATTATATTAGCAAAACAATTCACTGAGTTACTTCTTGTTTCTTATGCTTTAAAAAATTATACTTTGCATATAGATTGATAACATAGACATAACATAAAATTATTTTCAAAATTACACATAATAATATTTTATCTCCTATATGGAATTGGTAAATTCATAGTTTATGACCTTTAATTTTTAAATTTATAATATTCGAAAATTTCTCATTTTCTTTAAATAAACGGCTTATGGCCAAAAACCTTTTGTAATTTTAATATTCATTATTTTAAATATTCTGAGCACATAAATTCATTTACTTAGCATACAATTTATTAAAATTTTATAAAGAGTGAAGTCATTGTTTTAAGCTTGCAAATTTGTTTGAATTTAATAAAATTAACTAACTAAATTTGACGTGACTGATTTCGAATAAAGAAAATGACTTGCCAAAGATGTTCTTGCCGGTCCTTGGGGTCCCTCGTCTGGATTCCCTGGTCCTTGGACACCGGAAGTCGCCATCCCTGGTTCGTCGGTGGTGGTTTCCCTCTATTCGAGCGTCCTGGAGGCTGAGTCTGGAGCCTTCATCCTTGGTGGTCCTGGATGTCGAAAGCGCTGAGGTTATGGTCCATCTGGCCTACTGACGGTCTCTACTCGCGGTCCAGCATAGCGTCCCGCGGCACCTCGTGTTAGAAAATTTTTACAGACTGTCTCTAAAGGCTTAGAGACCAAGTATATATAGCGGTGAATTTAACCTACCGCACCCCGCCTGCAAAGTTTGCTATCGCTCGGTTTATTCCTTGTACAGGCAAGTCGGGCAACGAATCTGTTTTAGCTTGCATAGTTTGATAATTAATTTTAGAACACTGAAAAATGTCTATTTTATTTAAACGGCTGTAACTTTTTTGTTTCTTAAGTTTTTTGAATTCTGTTTTCTTTAGTGTTCATTCTAGGTTATTGCGGTTCTTTTGAAATGTCGATGAAAGTTCTACGTGGTTTGGTTCGAAAAATAGCTTTTTTAGGCACTTAGAATTTTTTCGCTTCACTCTCGATGTTCAAATTTAGTTAGTTATTACAAATTTATTTTATAACATTCTTTAATTTAGCTTAACTATTTACTGTTTTATTTAATTTTTCCCTCTTTAATAATTGTATAATTCCCTACTTGATTATTTTAAAAACAGCTTTATTTCTAAAAAACAGGAAATTACTTATTTCCCACTTGCGACGGTCTCTCACCCCGTTGCAATGTGTAACACAAAATCGTAAGTATTTTCTTAACCTCTCCCTCATTGAAACATAAATACAAAATTTAAGTAATAAAATCTTGGTTTTGATTCAAATACCTACTTTTCCAATATCACCATAATTCCCTTTTAGTAGTTACTTTAAAAAGTTTATCAGTATTCCATTCCAGTTAGGTGGATCATTTTAGACGATGGTTTTCAATAGTAAAATAGTAAATGCCTGCACTGTTAGCAAATGGGAATCAGGTTTGCGTTCCTAATTCGAGATTTAATCCTGGTTTATGTTATCGTAAAATAAATCTCGTACTAACACAGACCCAACGCATACATAATATATTTAGAGATTACAGATATATTATGTAGCAGTCCCATGAGCTTGTATAATATGTACTGTATTTTAACCCGTGGATGAATTATTCCTATTGAACTGGAGTGTAATGTAACATAGGATTTTAATACCTTGCATAACTGATAGATGTAGTTCTTTTTATGTATACGTTTTCACCACAATATGTGATATTTAAATTACTGAGCATCCAATTTTCTTATTTTAACGTTGTCATTGGTAAAACGATTATTGGTCCACCAATAAAAAGCATACAGAATTGCAAAATTCGATAGGCGTTGACTGTGGTCACCCAAATTGTTATTTTATTTATTTAGCCAACGCCCGTCCGTGGCTGTTGGGCCATTCGACGCCGAGCCTCCCAGTCAGGTCGTCGGGTAGAAGGTCGAGTTCGGGGCAGTGCTTCAGGTGATTGCCATCCATTCTTATCTTGGAGGCTCGAAAGAAGTGATCGCTGTAGCAGATTTAGCGTTACCCAGGGTGCACCACGTGGAGGTCTGCTACTTTACACCCCAAAATTGTTAATGTAGGAAACATAAAACATTTTAATATACAAAATTACACATCCTTTTCTCTATAGTTAAGTTAATATTTCTTAAGAATACTTTTTGAAATGTACTTATTGGCAATTTTCTTACTCTGTAACATACAGTAATTATTTATAAAGAAATAAGAAGAAAATATAATAGGTCGATACAAGTTTATACAAGTTAATATTAATATGTAAATCAAAATGTTTTCAAATTTCATTTAGTCGTTGGACTAAAAAACTCTAATTAAATATAAATATTCTATGATTTTTGATGTAAGGCAATTCAATACAAAACAAATATATGTTTTCTTTTTTATTTGTTCAATACCAAATGTTGCATAAGTGAAGTGCTGAAATTTATATCTATCTTAATTTAGAAACTAAAGAAACCAGTTTAATGTGAAGGTACGAAAGCCTTTGAACAAATGTTTTTCCTAATTTAGAACTAATAATAAAATATTCTAATAGCAAGGACACGAAAGTGTATTATTTAAGAAATAAATAATTCGAATTATAAAAAACGTTATGACATATGCAATAAAATCATGATTTTGTGATTTTTTTTACAGATTTATTACGTGAATTTGGTTTTACTACAAAATTCAATAGAAAATTGGTTTTTAAATAATGCACACAAAAAATTAAAGTTAGATGATTTTATTTTAAAATAGTTTTTGTATTTTAAGATATTCTTCTAATTAAATAGAAGTAATTTTTAAGTTTATATATATATATATATATATATATATATATATATATGTATGTATGTATGTATGTGAAGTTATTATTATTAATTGTCGAGGAGGCAAAATTATAGCACTTTGGGGTGGAAAAAAATATTTACAAATAATAATATTAACTTCATAAAGTCAGTGCAACGAAAAAATAATTAACAACGGGATATATCACGATATATATATATATATATATATAATGGTATTTTATTATTTGCAACAGCAATTAAAATAAAGAACACAGCTGAGTTTCTCTGTACAAGTATGTATGTTTATTCCAACTATCATGTTCCACAGATTTGTATGTTGTATAACTTATAATAATGACATTTAATGTTCTTAGTTATTTTAGTATATTATTGTGTCGCAACAGCGTTCACTCAATGTTATCTATTATTTTTAATTACTCAATATTTCACGTAACAACTATATTTCAACTTTTCTGACAACAAACAAAAAATGCTAAATTACCAACAGCTGAAAATCTTCCTAAAAATAACAAACAGCTGATGCTCGCAACGCGGCAAAATTCAAAACAAGAAAATTATAATTCATATTTTTCTTACATATATATGTATATGCAAATGTTCTACAATCTGCAGATTTTTACAATTAGAAATAACAAGAACAGAAAAAACATTAAATTGAGATACATATATTTGTATTAGATGGTAAAATAATTTCTGTTCATGATTAAAAAAAAATAAAATAAAGAAAATTATGCTCATCACTAAATGAAACACAGGTTAAGGATCTGTATTAGTGTGTAACACAACGGTGTCGCTTAACCTACTTATTGATAAAATGTGTATTACGTTAGGCTTAAACGTGATTCAGATGTAAGCACATTACATCATACGGACAGCAGTGTTATTAATTTCCCATCGAGATTTACTCAAATCAAGCTGCTGCAACACATAGTACTCGTGTAAATTGTCACTTGCATTGCGTCATTAGTGAACGCATGACGTATTAGGTGTATCGAGCCTAATACGCCATTCTCATAATGTTTTTAGCAAATTGATTTACCTTTAAATGAAAGTTTCAAGCATTTTAGTTAATATAAACAGCATAAATTGGGAACACGATACATGAAAGTACATCTACTTGTAGGATGTTTAAAGGAAACACCCACAATCTAGGAATTAAAGCACAACCTTCATTCCCTGCAATGGTCAATGTATCGTGCTTTTTATAGAAATTCTCAGTTTAGCTGGGTTGGGAAACATCCCGTGGGCGTATAACTAGGTTGCCACGCGTGGGTGAATTATTACATAGTGTGGTTGCAGGAGAAGAGTTTAGACAAACTATATATTTTTAAATTCTCTATTTCAAGTGAATTCAATACTTGATAAGGAAGAACCATTGTTGGTATCGTCTACGACGATAATATATTTGTGAAAGTAGATAAGGATAGAGCGTCAAGATTATTCTTCTAATGATTAATATGTATATAGTGGGGACCAAGTAACAGTGCACTTGCCCTTGGGTGTACTACCCCTTCTGAAAGCATGTTATATATTGAGAATGTTCGATACATCAACAGTAGTAGTGTTTTAGCGGTCATCATGTATGTACGAAAGTAATTATGATGAATTTATTCCCCCTTCTCGCCTGCTACCGTCTCTCAAAATCAAATGCACGGCCTCGTGCCCCGCAATATCCATGAAGAACAGATAAATACAAAGACTACATCTTGCTAAAAGCAAGAGAATAAAGGAATATATAATTCAACTGATTATCTAACCTAGTTTTTTAGCGATTCCCTCATGGAACGTACCTTATCATTCAAAATGTATTACAGTGATAATTTATTTCGTTTGTTGAAGATAATATGTATTAAGGAAAATCCTGAATTGAATAAAAACATATCAAGTTTAAGATTATTTTATTAAAGTTACTGCGGTAGTGACCAATTGTAATATTGTAAAAAGTTTAATTGCGATAATACAGTGTGCCTTTGTGGCTGGGAAATGTTTATCTCGAGCTTCATTATATTTCATCTGCTATTTATTTTTTTTATGTAAAAATAAATTGCGTGTGCTATTTGTTGGAAGTTGTATAATCCATATAGTATACTACATTATTGGCCTACTTATATAATTTGTATAAGCAGGTTCCAAACCTACCGTCTTGTACATTCTATCGCACAATTTAATAATACTGTTTTTATGTATGCTGAAACAACCTGTAGTTTCAAAACCTGTGTATAGTACTAAACATCTTTAGATATTGAAAAGTACTTAAATATTGAATGCTTTACGTCAGAGAAGGTACTTATTTAATAAATACAGAATTAAAAGCAGAAATTAAAAATGATATTGTCCAAGTAATTGAACCAGATTAGATGATAGCACAAACATAAAACACATTAGAAGAGTTGAATTTTCTAGAACCATAGTCCGCATGGTAACTCAGTTTAAGGTAATAAACCTAATACTGAGTAAACCTATGAAAGAGAATTAATAATATCGACTGCTGTTTGGGTAAGCTCGATATCCAGTCAAATTTAACATATCCATTTTTCCGACGTTATTTAGAGGTTAGGCTTAAATAACAATATTTTCTGATGTAAATAATTCTTGATGTAAGTGTATGGCTAGTAACGATTTAGCACAACGGTTGTATTAGATATCCGTAAAATATTTGTATTTTAATTGTATCTTTGTAGAGAGTAAAACACAAAATTTCAATTTCAATTTAAATTGTAATAAGTTTAAATTTATAATTACTTTGTTTAAAACCAGCCATGAAATTTACAAAAACCCTATTTGTTTTGTTGGAAGTATAATGATACCATAACAAATATTTTTTTTATTGTTATTTTCAAATGTAAATTTTAAATTCATAAATCTTATCTATATATATATATATATATATATATATATATATATATATATATATATATATATATATATATAAATATATATGGAGCGCGTAGTAATTAATAATATTAGAAACTAATTATAATTTTGTGTCTTGTACATGAATCGTTTTAATAAAACTTTACACTAGAAAACACAAGACCAAATTTAAACACTTATTGCTTCTTACAGGTAAAAAGTATGATAATTCAACTTTATTGCATTTAAACAATAAAAACATACAATGACAATCGTGTGCTATAATAAGATCACATTCTAAAGTGAAAGATGATGTTCCTCTCAAAACATTCAGCAATAAGTTTTATAAATTTAAATTAGGGCACGTATAATATGATTCAACGTTTCGAAGAAATTACAAAATTTCCACAATAGCTATTTATTTTTATAAAGATGTATTTACTGATCTTCCAAAATTCAATACAAATAAATAGAGTTGTGTATTTACTAGCCAGGGACGTTTATCAAGTCTTATAAGTGACAAATTGTAATAGCAATAGCTTACAAAGGCATAAAATTTAAAACACATGTATTACTGATACAACCTTTTCACTATACGTGGTAATTATACAATATACAGATAATTTATAGAATGAGATTAGATTTTTTACTCAAATAAATTAGGTTTTATCTTTTAAGCTATAGAGTGAGTTTTTTATTATGTACTTAATATTATTCCATAGCAATAATATGTATATTATATTATCACAACACGACAATATTGCCATAACAAATGTATGTATATATATATATATATATATATATATATATATATATATATATATATATATATATACATAATATACAAATACAGAATAGAAAGAAAAGAGTTTTTTTCATTGGTTTTATGTCAGGAACTATTGCTTAAAACTAAAAAACAAAATACCATTATCCATTTAAATATTTAAATGATATAAATAAATATTTATTCTAATTATTTCTTTTTCGTTTCTGTTCAGGGAAAATTAAATAACCTTCTTTCTCTTATTTGAATTTGAATGTCAGCGGTATTAAAAGTATATTTAAAGCTTTATAGAAGTTTGAGAAAGCAATTAACTTGAATTAAAAAGTATTTAAAATAAAAAACAGTATTAAAATATTTATTAATTAGTTAGCTTATTACTTTATATAAATTGAAGTAATACCATTTACTGTAGTCGGGTGTTTCAAAAATAATGTTTATAAATTTATAAAATAATATTTCAAAGCAGTTATACTTAATAACTCTTAAATAATACTTATTGTTAATAAATAATGAGAGTTTAGTATAATTTTAACAATATGTAGTTCTTACCGTCTTCCATTTAAAATGCTCTTTTACCATCTTGGATCTGTTGGACTTTCTAATCTCAATATTATCAATTATGTTTATGTTTAAAGACTTTTATCAAATACCTTGTAAATAAATTTTTCTCGATTATTTTTCAAATATAAACATATGAATGTAAAAACACGTTTTCATAAAAAACAATTTCTTAACAAGAATAAATATCTCATTTTGGTCAGTAACATTGGACTCTATTCAGAGAATCAAAGTTTTACGAATGTTATTCCCACAGGAATCTGTTTCTGTGAGTCAAAAGTATTTGTCTTTTCATTTTGCCTACTTGGCTCTATACATTTTGTCCACACAAATTACTAGAGTATTTATTTATAAAATATTATATATACTCTCTCTCTCTCTCTCTCTCTCTCTCTCTATATATATATATATATATATATATATATATATATATATATATATATATATATATATATATATATATAAATATATATATATATATATATATATATATATATATATATATATATATATATATATATATTTATATATATATATATATATTTATATATATATATATATATATATATATATATATATATATATATATATATATATTTATATTTATATATATATATATATATATATATATATATACTTTTTATATATAATAATATAAAATATTAATATATAAAATTATAAATTATCAACGTACAAATAATATAACTATAAACTGAAGGGAAAAGAAACAAATAATTTAAATGTTTATTAAAATTTTGAAGTTACATACTAATTACCCAAAATAAATTTTGAAAAATTTACAAGCCCATGTATGTCAGAGAGTACTTACATGAAATTATAATTTTAACATACCTACTCTAAATTGTTAAAATAAAATATTATCAAGAAAAATTATATAATTATAATTTCAATGAAATTATAATTACAATAGCTCTAATATTTAATGAACTTTATTAACTCAACTTATATAGTTTACCTATGTTTTTAAAACCTAAAACTGCATGAGATACATAATATATAATTATAGACGTTTCATTAGTCATACCTTTTATGATAAGGCAGTTAGGTTTCGACAAAACATCTGTTTCTGTTCAAAATGGAGTCATACAAAAGGTTGGGGTAATACAAAGCCCCCTTTTTCAATTTAACGCAAAGCATTCCGTTTTAATCATTGCTTTTCGTTGCGGAATTCCTCCCGGACTTATTTCCTGCAATATTTGTCACCTTTGCATGTTGAAGGTTTCATTGTGTATTTTGCAAATATATAATGTGTTTTATAATTTTAATTTCTTCATAATATTTACTCATTTAATAGTTTATATTTTAAAATATCTATTTACCAAATACGAAAATTAGGAATTAAAACATCTATATACACAAAATTCAATATATATATCACAAAATAATGTTTAAAAAGATATTGCATTGAAATTGACCTAAAGATAGTGATATTATGTAACTATAGGTAACCAAGATCTCTTAGGGATGCTACTTCTCCCTGAGATAGTTCAGAAGGGACATGATTCCTTTATCTTTTCTCTTAGAATCATCCCTCAAATATATAAATACATACTCTATGCGAAAAACTTTGATACAGTTTTCTCAATTATTGCTAAAGAAACAATGGCGTGTTCGTCACATATTAATCTGCCGACTTTAAGTTTGGCTACCAGCTACGCTTTGGTAATTAAAGTTTGTAATAAGCTTCAATTACAACACTTCATGACGACCGATTTACATGAAACAAACATTCAATTGTTTTTTTTTAATGATATTTAAGACAGCAATATCAACGTTTGTCTCACATAATGCGTATTTATTCAATTAAAATTTTAAAGTGGAGTATTCGTATCTAATGGGATGTACTCGCCGGGGTGTCCCCATCTATTCATCGGCCGAACAGTTCCTATTCCTCCAGCTACCTGGTTTGCCTCAACTTACCTGAGACGGGGTATAGTAAGAGCCTTGCAGCCCGAACAGAAAAATCATTCCCTGGCTATAAACGTAGCAAAGAAAGGGTAACAATATTGGCTTATAGTAATGATTCATATATATATATATATATATATATATATATATATATATATATATATATATATACAGTATATATATTTCATAACTAGGTTCGTCTTTTTGGTTTTTGGTAAACATCAATGTAATAAATACAATTCAAATATTCTTTATTACTAAATTTTTACATCATAATGTTTTTAGTGTATCGTACTATTAATAATTAGCAACCAAAATGTTAAGCTTATATAAAGAACAACTGCACTAAACGTACTCAGTCCGCCAAATATTTTACAAAAGATTCTTACCACTATTAATGTTACTCCAATATTTCGTTTCTTTTATTTGATATGTTATTTAATATATTTAGTAAAATTTATCTCTTCATTTAATGTGTCACCATATGTCCTCAAGTAAAATAGATTGCTTAAATAACTGAAGTAAAGTGGAAGATCAACTAATGAAATTCTGGAGTTTTGTAGAATATATAAGACTCTCAGGTCTCCGGATTCCTCCACTTGGAATACCATGTCTTGAAATCGATTGTTTCAGTTGACCCTTATCTAATTATCTCAAAAAAGAAGAGAAAACTTAAAACAATCACCAAACTAAAATTCTTCTTGAATCACATACTTTTAAAAATCGTTATCCTAATTATTTCAAAATAAAAACCTCTCCATCTCATTAAACTTCGACATATATTTCAAATTATCTTACATAGGCTAAATTCATTCGCAGATGAAGAATCTACCCTCTTATCTCCCAATTCAAAATTCTAACCATCACTAAAAAATGAGTCAGTCAATCCAATCAAAACTTTCCTTATAGTTAATTTTTAAAATATGTCTTAGCTTAAAGTTAGCTTAGCTAACATATTCGTATTGCTACACTTTCCTCATCCTATCCTAGACTTAAAAAGATGAAGTTTCGTTTTTCAATTTGTGACACTTAATAAAAAACCTCCATGTTTTGAATTTCTTAGTTGTTTCTCAGTTTCACCATCTACAAATTATCAGTTATTACATAATTTATTCGTGTTTACACATATATACTCTCTCGCACACACACACTATCTCTTTCTAAACCCCCCCCCCCACACACACATACACACACACACAAGTACATATATATATATATATATATATATATATATATATATATATATATATATATATATATATATATAAGTAAACACTGGCAATAAAAAAAATATAATTACAATATTAAATAATTAAAATATTAGAGAAAAGTATTTTTAATCAATTATTATCAATACATTCATGTCTAAATAATTCATATTATTTTTCATTTTGGCTATTGAAAGTAAACATTGTCACTATGGACACAAAAAACAAAGTTATTTTAAAATGTATAATAATCTATAGCCGGCTAATGAAGAACAAACTCATAAACTCTTGAAAAATATCATAAATTAACAAGAGATTTCGATTACCACTATTATGTTGTTTTAAATACCGGATCAGCGACAACTTTAATTTTATACCTTTATTTCATCAATACATTCAAAAGTATTTCAAATAAAGAATGTAAATATTTTTAAAATATCTAAACATACTAAAAATTGTCTTATTGTTATAATCCTAATATTTTCAAATATTTCAAACAAAATAAAACAAAACGTGCAACCAGAAACCGATCGACGCAAAAATAAGTTATATGTAATCTAACATACTTGCTGTATTAGCTAAACTTGTTATAATTTACAAGTAAAGATTAATTGGAAGTTAAAGTGTAAAATTTTATCCAATAATGATTTAGCTAGGCTACAATTCATTATTTTGTAAACATTATATATTCTAAAGTTCCGTATGGAGAACTTCAGCCCGATTGTATTAGCCGCTGAAACATTTAGGAACTATTTGTATTACGTCATAAATCAATATTTATATCTCTTGTTATTAAAAGTTAACCAAGCACATCTTGTAGGACGATATTTACTATAATTTTTATTTCGAATAGTAAGCTAACAAGTTATCTTCAGAAGGAAAGTGTAAGTGCAAGGTAAACCTTATTCACGTAACGGATTTACTTTGTGGAATATTCGAATAGTTTCCATTAATTTCTTTTCTCTATCTCATTCTCAAAATTAAATTGTTTTATATAGAGGTATATAGGAAATTTTAATTTTACAAAAAGTAAAATACTTTCAGTAGAAATATTTAATTAAAATAAATGCAATAGTATAGAAATTTTGTTCAACAAATACAGATATTATATCAGGCTAGGGTAATTAAAAACGGATTTTAATACATATATTAGAAAAAAACCCATTAGAAAATATTGTTCATATGTTAAGAAAAGGTATAAAACAAATATTGTTAACACCATATTATTATCTAATAGAAAGCACTAGCTAATATCGGTTACGTTTAATGGAATTGCACAAAATGGTGGCCAAGTCACGTATCCGGCTTGACAGTTGTAATCTGTGTTGACTAATGGCTTTATGCGAATGACAATTTACACGAATTCTCTTTGTTAACGCAGATTGTTTCCAGCAACACATGTTATAAAACACATGACCTAACTAATTAACGATTATTGAACTCAATCTTCGAAACATATTACGCGAACAGATGATTCACAATTTACAAATATAATAAGGACAAAATGAAATGAATTCCAAGGGGTTTTCTCCTAAATACATTATATAACTAAATAATTTAACATGAGAACATATGTTTCATTGTTAGGGATTTAGCTGGCATGATTAAATCATTTATGTTTATTGAATTCCGAGTAATTTTCTTAATTTCTGAGATACTCCTTACCTTATGGTAATTTAAATGTAATTTCTATATTAATTGATGCAGAAAATTGGTCTTGAAAATTTAATGACTAATAATTATTACTATGTAATATAATAACTAAGGTAATAAGGGTTGTTTATTCCCTTTATATTAAGGTATTGTATTTTTGGATGTTGAAAGTCTCGTTAATATTTATTTCCCGAAAATAATCACCATTTACAAATTCTGAACAATAAAAGAAGCTGCTTTAATCAAACCTTATCAAACAGTAATTATTCCTTTCAAATGTCACGATTTAACCTGCCTGATGTGTTTCTTACACTGTTAGTTTTTAAAATATAATATACATCAATATAATATATATAATATATAATATATATGACAGCATACACAAAGAAATTTTAAACCTTTAGTTATGGATAGTCTATTACCATTATTATATTAAAGGAGTTCCTTAGTAATAGTTGAATTACTGAAAGAAATATTTTAAGAAATAAAAAAACCCACAATCCTAATTTGAGCTGAACAAATCTCTCCCCTTTTGTTAAAGTTTAAGCAACCAGATTATATTTCTAATTGATTTACTTAAATTTATGCCGAAGCATTTTTGACATAAGGAAAGATTTCCTTTAATTTTGGTTTCCTTATTGTTTCTTATTTGTCGGTTTAAGAACCTAACGGGACAAGGTGTATTATTAATCTACACTTTTAACGGCAACGGGTAATAGGAGTTTACTCCTTCCGCATGACATTTTTCTGCCTTTAATCTTTATCATATTTCTGAAAAATATGAATACAAACACCACACGCACCCGAACATATACAAACACAAAACACGTATACATAATACATCCGCCCGTACACCTTTTACTTAGTAAGTTTAACTAATGCTTTTGCTGTGTGGCTATATTTTCACTATAGTGATATTTTAGCTACAGTAAAACCTCTGATAGTGGGAATTTTGTAAAAATACTTTGACATATATCCCCCTGAAAATTTATTTACATTACGTATGTTTTTGTGTACGTAAATTCAAGAATTTTATCCATTGCTGCACATCATTATTATTGTACCACTATTTAATAACGTTCTGTAATGCAAGGTAAACAGCTTGGTAACAGTGAAAGTTTCTGCGTTTAGGTGCACTAAGCGTGACACTTGTGTTTGTTATTCCGTGCTTAAGTATACACTAAGTGCTATTTATGAGTGTTATTCTGAGACGTCAAGTGCTATCATTGTGTGTTGCCCTTCACTAAAGCAGCCAGGGTGGAACTGAAGATGCTGGTCCGCCCTAAAGAGCAGGCAGCGTTATATTGGTAAGTGGTCATCAGTTATACAGACGAATCGTGCTATTGATGACGTTGTTCTGTCCTGAGAGGCACGTAGATTCGTAAGTATAAGATATTCCCATACTGGGTAGCTGCAGGTGTTGATGAATATTATTCTGTGGTGAAACCTCATAAAAATGAAGCCACTAAAATAAAGTTCTTGACCTTGATTATTTCATTTCGTGTACCTAATTTCAGCGCTGATAACGCCCCCTCTGATGAATAATCCTTTTCTATATAAACAGACTTGGATATATTTGTATCTTCTATAATATTTGTATATTATTAGAATTTCTTCTAATTGATAAAATCTATATCTTTATAATCAATTTTATTAGAGTAGAATAAGTTGAAGTTAATTCCTTGTTTTAAAATATTTAGTTAAAAATTACGTAACAATATGTATTATGATATCCGGAAAAAATTAGAAATTGAGAAGTTTCAACGAAAACATAGAGCGAATGAGATGTAAATTTAGATAAAGTAAAAAGAGTTTGTTAAATATCAAATTCTATAAAACAATATGTTTCTATGTTTATGGAGATTAGAGTGCGAAATAGAAAGATATATTTGACTACTTATTAAATTTAAAAGATGCTTAGGTATATAGTTTACACAAAACTCCTTTCAATAAATTTAATACTATAAATATTTACATATAATAAATTAAAGCCTAACTAGTGCAAACAATTAGCAACTGTAAATATTATAAGTGTTTATTTGAAACCACATTACACAATAATTCATTGACAGATACTTGTTTCGACAACGATATCACCCTCCTCAGTGATTGTATAACACTCACAATTATACCGTTGAGGAATAAGAACGTTTTGCGGAAACAGAAATTAATTTTTTAAATCTAGAAAATATGATATTGACATATCATTTTCATTATGATATTTCGTAGATATATCATAGATGATCAAGGATGACATATAGATATTTTTATTTTATTATTAATTGAATTAACATTATTAAATATTTTTATTTATCTAATTATTCTTATATCTGAATATTCAGTTGTTATTTACACACACACACACACACACACACACACACACACACACACATATATATATATATATATATATATATATATATATATATATATATATATATATGTTTTCTTGTAATGTAGTTAATAAATTATAAATATTTCAAAAACAATAATACTTTTAATGAATATATTTATTCAAAGCTTTTCGCCGATACAATAGTACCAGCATCTTCAGGAAAATGTGAAGTATTCATTGAAAGTATTCTTGTTTTTGAAATATTTTTATTTTATTAATTATATATATATATATATATATATATATATATATATATATATATACATATATACACACATTTATAATATATATATATATATATATATATATACACACATTTATAATATATATATATATATATATATATATATATATATATATATATATATTTTAAAACAACACAGGTTATTCAAATACAAGAATATTTATTATTTTAAATCCAAAGCTTTTCGTTGGCAAACAGTACCAACATCATCAGGAATGAAAATTACAATAATGTAAGCTATAGGCCTAGAACATATGTTTTTTTAGAAATAGAATTGTTGCTAAATTTATACAAATTGCCAAATTTATTTTGTTGCTGTAACATTATAGACATTGAATATAGTATCAAATTTAGAATGTAACTGTATTTGTTCTTTTATTAATTTGTTATTATTATTGTGTTTATATATTTCGAATGCTTCATATATATTCATTCTTAATCCCTTATTAATTTCTTTTATAAGTCTCATATTTTCTATATTTGGAAATTGGTGCTTATTATTAATACAATGATTTGCGAAATTTGATTTATATATTTCTGGATTAATGTAGGCATTTAAATGTTCTTTATATCTTTCTTTTAATTTTTTCTTTGTTTGACCTATATAAGCTTTACTACAATTTTTGCATTCTAATTTATAAACACCTCCTTTTTCATGCATATTAATTGTTTTATTATTGTTATTTATTATGTTTATTATTTTGTTATTAGTTTTGTATGCAATTTTGATATTTGTATTTCTAAATAATTTGGTGATATTTTTTATTTCATGGCCTATAAATAAAAATGAAGTCCATATTGTATTATTATTATTATTATTATTGCAAATTAAATTATTATTTTGTTTATTAAAAATATTATAATTAAGTTTGTCAACAGTTTTCTTTTTATAACCGTTTTCTAATGCAATTTGATAAATTATGTTTTTTTCTTTTATTTTATTTTCTTCATTCATGGGTATTTTATGCATTCTATATAATAAGTTATATAAAGCAGCCATTTTTTGATTATATGGATGATTAGATTTATTTGGTATAATTTGGTTTGTCAAAGTTGGTTTACGGTATATCATATATTCAAATTTTTCATATTTTCTTATTATTGTTAAATCTAGAAAATTTATTTTGTTATTTGTTTCAATTTCATAAGTAAATTTGATTTTATTATTAATTTTATTTATTTTATCCAAAATATTTGTTAAATTTATATTATTATTGTTTGATATATACATTCCATCATCTACATAGCGAACCCAATAACCATTTTTATCATATATTTTTATAATTTCATTTATTTTATTATCTAATTGTTGTAAAAATATTTCAGATAATATATTTGATAATGGCGAGCCCATAGCAAGACCATCTTCTTGTTTATAAATTTTGTCATTATATGAAAAATAATTTTGATTTAATATTATTTTGAGTGTATTTAAAATTTCTAATGTTAATTTTTTATCTTTCTCGTGTTCCAATTTAGATTTTATAATTTCAAGAGTTTCATTTATAGGTATGTTTATATATATATATAAATATACACATTTATAATATATATATATATATATATATATATATATATATATATATATATATATATACATATTAATGTTTATTATGACAGAAATATCATGAAAACATATTTAAACTTTCGATACAAGATATTTATATTATCTAGGATTAAAATAGATATTTAAAAAGACTATAGTTGATGAACGTGTAAAAAATGTGAATTTTTCTTGGTTGTGTTTGGAATATTTTGGTATTTTGTATTCTAATCAGGACGACCAATTGTTCAAATATTTGTTTGATAACCATTTAAATGTAAAACGAGTGAAAACAGTTCTTCTTAATTTATTAAATATGCTCATATAAATTAAAAAGAAAGTAGAAATTGTAATTAATAAAATTAATTGCCCAATATTTAAAACTATACGATAATAAAACTAATAAAAATTTGATATTCTACGATAAAGAAGTTATGACAAACAAATAAATTTAATCATTTATTACAGAAAATCAGTCTATTATTATATGTACTCATATATATTTTATGAACTTATAAATAATCAGTGTAAGTAATTATAGGTAATCAGTATATTGCGTGCAAATCAGACTAAAGAAGTCAAAAACAAAACTCAAAACGAATGAGTCATTAGTAGTCATAAACAAATTGAGCTAGACTATACTAAAATATTTTTTTAAACTCATGTTTGTTATGCATAGTAACAGTTCTCCATTGAACATTTTATATGTCAATATATTCAGAATAAATACACCATACACTTTTGTTTTTGAGTTAATAGTGTAAGTTATCTTTCGGTATACCTAAACATTTTAACAAATAACATAATTCTAAAGATACACAACTGAGTTGTTGTTTGGTAGGACCCCATTGTTATTAGAGGAAATCCCGATTAACTGAAAGGGTTAAATGGGACGGGATTAACTTTATGAAGACAAAATAAAGCTTTTGCCGGATATCTCTTCAGAAAGCACTTCTTGATAAAATCTCTATCCTGTAACTTATAGGAAAATACATCTCTCCTAAACTACTTTAAATGAAGTGATTAATGTTGTTACTGTTTTGTTTACTTGAAATTCGAAATAGGAAATAACATGTAATAAAGGAATTTATTTAGTGTCCACTATCACCACATGATAACTTATTTTGACAACCAGACATATTATTACTGTATTTAGAAATATCTTTGTTATTTTACAACATCCGGAACCTAACAAGACTCTTTCTGGTACAGAACTATATTTCATGAAATATTTTTATAAATAAATTAATAAAATTTACAATGTTTGCATTTGTTAGTATAAAAACAGAACACCAACAGGAATTCATGTAAAGCAAGTACATGAAATGTATAATCTTATAATCTTATAATATAATATAAGAAATCTTATATTATAAGATGAATTGTAAAAATGTTTCATCTGTAATATGAAAAGTCATGTCATAAACTGTATCCATTAATTTACACTATTAAAATATTCTTTCAATAATCCGATTTTATTTCGAACTCTTTAAATAATATAGATACTTAAAACCATTTAATCTCAATCTCTACAGTTTGTGTTTTTATAGTTTGTGTTTTTATAGTTTGTGTTTTTATAGTTTGTGTTTTTATAGTTTGTGTTTTTATAGTTTGTGTTTTATAGTTTGTGTTTTATAGTTTGTGTTGTTATAGTTTGTGTTTCTATAGTTTGTGTTTTTATAGTTTGTGTTTTTATAGTTTGTGTTTTTATAGTTTGTGTTTTTATAGTTTGTGTTTTATAGTTTGTGTTTTATAGTTTTTGTTTTATAGTTTGTGTTGTTATAGTTTGTGTTTCTATAGTTTGTGTTTCTATAGTTTGTGTTTTTATAGTTTGTGTTTTTATAGTTTGTGTTTTTATAGTTTGTGTTTTTATAGTTTGTGTTTTATAGTTTGTGTTTTATAGTTTTTGTTTTTATAGTTTGTGTTTTTTATAGTTTGTATTTTTATAGTTTGTGTTGTTATAGTTTGTGTTTCTATAGTTTGTGTTTTATAGTTTGTGTTTTTATACTTTGTGTTTTTATAGTTTGTGTTTTTATAGTTTGTGTTTTTTATAGTTTTTACTCTAAGTCCATTCTTCTTTTATTAATTACACTTTTGGTATCACTTGGCTAAAAAAACCCACTACCTACTTAAATATTTTTCAAAGAACGCGTTTCGCGTTAGATCAGTGCATTGTTCTATGCTGAAAGTCACAGACAAGACTGTTCAAAAGTGTAATTTATAAGAAACACCTCAATATAGTAAACATAATGGGTTACTTGCTAAAGTAATGCTACAAAACAATATACATAAATGTTTGATAGACTGAGCCCTTTCGTGCCCGAGTATTAGAAATTTACGCTCATATCTAAATGTTTAACTAATCTATATAACTTTCATATAAAATGTAAATTATAGTATTGGCATTTATTGCTAAATTTTTATATTTTAATATAATAGCTGAACTTTCCTTTACAATTAAGATTTTTTTTTTATTTATTGTTCTTCATATTCATTGCATACATCACAATATGACCATAATAGATGATTGGCTTCCTATGAAACCTTTGGACCAAAACTAGCAAGTAAAGTCTGATCTGGAATAGGCACGTGTAAATTGTCACTGATTAAGAATCCGAGAAAGTCACTAAACCTTCCAATTCCCTTTTATGTTCGCGATGTTTCTAAGTCAATTTATCATTGTAGAGAGGTAAAAATTAATTCATAAAAAATGCAGTGTCGTGTTTTACATATAGAATTAAACCAAACACA
>JBAIZL010000002.1:6438293-6480793 GCA_036971475.1 Prosapia bicincta
ATCACTAAATGACACCGTTAGGAGTGAAGACTTTCAAAGTTCTAAAGAAAAGAAAATTGCAACAATTGTTAAACAAAAATATTTATTAGCTATATTCGATCATTAGAAATATTAACAGATAGTTCTATGTATTAAAAACTATTTAAAATACGCATTTACCTGTCTAATCAATGGCGCGCTTATTTTATTATACATTTTCAAACGGTCATAAATTAAATGGTACAATTTTCATAAACGTAAGTTTCTATAGTTATTAGATTTTCCAAAATTAATTTATAAGGTGTTTAAACATATTCAAAATTGTATAAATTATTTCGTTAGAAAGCATAACCTATATACAAACTTATTCGGCGTACTACTTGCATATAAAACATTATGTTCAAAGTTTTAAATAATTTTCTTTGCACGAGTTATCCATGCTACACATGCGACATATTTTCATTTAACATATTAACAAGTTGCACAGTGCAATTTGCCTTTAGCATAATTACATTTACATTAATGCTTCTCTCTGTCAGAGTCCTTTGAAGTGAATAGTACCTGTTAATCTTTTCATTTGTAATGTTTGTTAATGCTAAACATCATAGATATGGGTTTCCATTGTATTAGTGATTTATAAGATTATTATATTTTACAAATAGTTTCAAGCAATTCCTAAGGTATTAAATAAGGCTAGAAAAAAATATGTTTTCTGTGGAAGTTAGTATGTTTTTTATAACATTTTGGACTTGTATTTGGTTGTATGATTGCGGATGTAAAAGTATATTTATAATTACGAAATGTATATCACTTGTAGAGCGTTTAACTTTGCAACTTTTTAAACAGTACTTAGAAATAATTGCTATAAATTTTCAGTGATCTAATCCCACTAACTAGGTCTTAGTAATTAAATCGTAGCCGGTATTCTGTGTAGAACTGAGAATTAATTACGGAGTACTGGAGTTTAATTAGTCAATTGATCTTACAATCGTACAATCACAGTCTATGACACTGCAGGAAGAGGAATTGTGGTAAAATACCTTTGACAATACAATTAGCAAGTAGCTAATTGCAAAAACATAATTTAATTCTACAACTAAATAACTGCAGATTTAGGGCAGTTTTACAAATAATAAATCTTTATTTAATGTTAAAACAATAACTACTTATGATTTTTCATTTACTTGCTAGAAAATTAGTAAGATTCCTTTTTCTTTGGGAAATGTTATTAATTTAGTAATAAAAAAAGATATTTCAATATATTTAAAATTGAATAGAAGGTTTGAAAAAAAATGTATATATCTAGTGTAATGTACCTCCTTTAGTGATTTAAAGTGTAGTTAACGTGTAAGACATGTAATGATTAACGACATTTACCCTGTGAACATTTTTTCAGAGGCCTAGCGTAGTAAGACCTTGTAACTGTAGGCGTTCCCTTTCTTTGGAATGAGGTAAATATAGACTGAAATCTCTGGAACTTCATAACGCATGTCTACCTTTCGTGTCGTAGATCCAGTTAAAAATGCACTGTGAACATCAATATATGGCGCGTGCTCGTAAATGGTTCACTCATGTTATCCATCTGTTACTCTCTCATAACAAAAGCACAGATTATCCTACAATTCAGTTGGTCATGTCGCATCACTCTATAGTAAAGCGATCTCTAAGCGAATAAGAAGTTTCTTTTTCTACTATAATTACATATGATACTTACGATTCCATTTCACTGCAGAACACAACCTCTGTCTTTCAGTAGTTGATTGAAATTTTTTATTGTTCCTCTATCGCTCCCCGTTCCTACACACAAACCTATTCAACCCCTGTTGTGGCTCTTCAGAATATTGAGCTACAATTTCCGCCTTTGATTCTTCAACAAAGCCGACCAGACGAGGTTAACAATTGCTGTCATTTCCGACCCTCATTTGTTGGTTTTCACAATTTGCTTCCAATATTAAACTTCAAGATAACTAGATCTTTTTTCTTAATATACAGCTCTTCGACAGAATTCAGAGATTTCTTGAACCATCTTTATCTCAGCCAACGTATCTCTGAAGTACCAGATAAAACTGTAAAAACTTTTGATAGATTTGTTCGGCGGACCGCATTCATTAAAATCAAACCGTAACAGTCAAGCTCCAGTTTGCACACTATTTATAAATTTTTATTTAATGACTAATAAAAATATATAACCACAAACTACTCTGCTAAATCGTATTCGTTACCATATTTGTTTAACGTACATATTCGTTAACATTACATTAGAGAAACTCTAACCCGTACCTCTTCAATTCGTCACTGTAATAACAAACATCGTCTCCACTGTCACGTAGTATAAGCCCCATTACATAGACCGATACCATGCATTCGATTACTGAGAATATCTTTTATTACATAGGAAGTAAAGTGACATGTAGGGAAGTAGATTAAATGCTAAAGAAATACATTAGATGTTATGAGAGACAAAAAGCAGCAGAAATGATAAAATCGACAGTATTAAGAAACATTCGTCATCTTGAAATACAATAAGTAAAATAATTCTTTAGTACAAAAGAAAATAACAGACTTTTTAAAAACTAAAACGTAAGTAGTTAGATACACAGTATTTTTTCTTACAAGTGTTATTGTTAAGGTACTGTAATATGTTTTTTTAAAAGTCTTTTTTGAATATAGAGTAACGTACTGTATTTGTAGTTACAACATATACTGCAGCTACTAGTGTTTTTATAGTGTTGTGTTATATTCTTCTTTCGTTTTCAGCCTAAATAAATCATGTACTTACAACATGGATTACATTAAATAGCTATTATTGATTTTTTTTTGTTATGTTTACTCATAGTTACATGTTAATTCTACGACTTCCGTAATTCGTCCTTTTCTGGAATTCGTCACCCCTCGCCCCGAACGTGACGAGTTAGACAGGATCTACTGTATATAAACAAGGGATATTAAAACTTAATGGACATTCAATACTGTTTATATTCCTTTCGTAAGTATAAATGTTGTATAGTGTATACTTTAATGACAATTGTTGTTGTCAATTTGTTTTAAACAAAAAAAGGTCTGAAAATATTTGACATTACATATTTATATTTATACATTTTAAGATTTACATGTTTTATAAACTTTATGTAGAGCGTTATTCTATGCCCTTGTTGTAAAAAAAAATAAGATCAAAATTTAATCTAATTTTTTTACTTTAGATAATTTTTAATAAAATTTCGAACTTGAATAGTAATTTAAAGTAACCTAATATATTACCGAATTTAAGCTGGAGGTTTACGATTACTTCGTTGATTATTTTGTGTCGTAAGGAAAGAGTTTGTGAAAAACTTGTGTTTAGATATGTACTTAAATAAACACGTGAACAAATGGACCCTCAGTGTGGACCAATCGCCGATATTTATTGCCAGGAATTCATCCCTTTACAAAGTGTTATCACGTGCGAGAAAAAATTAAATTTTGTTTTCTAACGTTCATTTTCCCGGCTACACGTCGAGGGTAGTAAAATAAAATTTAACATAAACGATGATTTCACAACAACAAAAATTCTCCGTTTCGTATTTCAATATTTTATTTTATTAAATAAAAAAAACAATCTTATTGATTAACAATATTCAATCTGATTACCAGGATTATAGAGAAAGCAAAATATTTCTTGGAATTAATTACAGAGGTGTTTGGAATTGCTAAAATGTTCTTTCTATTACCGGAAAATAATTACCCATCATTCCTTTCCGTGAAATTAATTTTTAGCATAAATATGATGTAAACATATGTCTTATGAGTATATATAATAATGAAATAATAAATATGATCAATTATATATTATGATCTGCTATTATAATAGAAACCACAGGCCTCGCATAGAAGCCCAGTAAAATAATAGATTCATTTCAATAATATTGGTACCCTATTTTTTTAAATTAAATGTATACAAATTATTTCCCTGAAATAATATATTCTGTCATATTTTTACTGCCGTATTGAAGCACAGAATATATACATTATTATATAGATTGTGTGTCCTTACTTTCTCATGTACGGAAAATCTTTTGTTATTTTATCGCCATTATAAACATTGAGTATAATATTAGCTCTATAAATGTAATCGAAATATCATTAAAATACTGATTTAGAACCTATAATGTTAGTAATTATAACAATATTTCTCGAGAAATCCAAAGAGGCATCAGCACGCTCTAGGAGTGCTAGATCTGCAAATTTGTGTTGCAACATCAACATAACTATCAAAACATAAATTACGGAGTAGCTATTTCCAAATTCTTATTAGTTGTAATATTCGAGTTCATTGGTTTCATTATATTATCTTTATAACCATTATCAATAGTTTATAATTGACATATATAATTCATATACTGAATCATATGAGTCATATAATTCTATTGCTTTCAGGTGGTAGTAAAATTGCTTTTCGAAATATTTGAGTTATTTAAGTTCTAAGCGAAAATAATAATTATATATGTGTGCGGGTTCTTGTGTAATTTTATGTGTGTGCTGCTTTTTATTAATAATTTAGCACTCTAAACGTAATTTAAAACATTCATTACGAAATAAAAGTATATATTCAATTAGCCTCATATCGACAAAAAAGTTAAACAAAAATGAGAAACTAAGATTATTTAACAACATCATTAACTATTAAAATGTTACTTTAATAAAGAATGTATCTAACTAACGGCATAAAAACTTCAATGATAGTTCATATCTCTGTTTTACACTTATGTGGTCGAACGCTGGTTTATTTCACTCAATTTTTGCCTTTCTAGATTTAGATATTTGTAATAACTCCGTTGCAAAATATAGTAAGCCTGTATTGTCCTTCGAGAGAAGTATAAAACTTATTTTCAAGTTTAAAGTTTTAAATATTTTTATTTGCACGAGTTATCCATGCTATACATGCGACATATTTGCATTTAACATATTAATAAGCTGCACTGTGCACTTTGCCTTTAGCCTAATTACATTTACCTAAATGCTTCTCTCTGTCAGAATCTTTTGAAGTGAATAGTACCTGTTAATCCTTTCATTTGTAATGTTTGTTAATGCTAAACATCATAGATATGGGTTTACATCGCAATAGCGATTTATAAAAATAACATATTTTAGAAATAATTTTAAGCAATTCCTAAGGTATTAAATAAGGCTAAAAAAGATATGTTTTCTGTCAATGATTGTGTGTTTTTGGGACTTGTATTTGGTTGTAAATAGAATATTTATAAATTCGAAATATATTCGCCTCTATCGTTTGAAACTACTGAATTTGCACAATTGTTAATGTTTAATAATTCAAAAACAGTTGTATCAAAATTATTTGATACATTAATAATTAGAGAGATGTATGTAAAATTATATATTTTATGGTTCCTACACCTGGCTTTAGTCCAGTATTTTTTTAGTATTATTGTCTTTACTTTCGATTGTAAATATTTTAATATTAGTTACAGCCACACATAACTGTTGCACTACTTGTACAACATTTAATTTTGCAACTTTTTAAAAAGTACTTATAATGCTAAAAAATAATTGCTATTCAGTGATCTAATTCCACCAACTAGATCTCAGTAAATAAATCGTCGCCTCATTCTGAATGTAGAACAGAGAATTAATTACGGAGTACTGGAGTTTAATTAGCCTATTGATCTTAACAATCGCAGTCTATGTACTGCAGGAAGAGGAATTGTAGTAAAATACCCTTAGAAAGTAGCCAATTGCAAAAACACAATTTAACTCTACAACTGAACAACTGCAGATTTAGGGCAGTTTTACAAATAATAAATCTTTATTTAATGTTAAAACAATAACTACTTATGATATTTCATTTACAAATGCGATTTCTTTATCTTTGGAAAGTTTTATTAATTTAATAATAAAAAAATACATTTCAATATATTTGAAACTGAATAGAAAGCTTTTAAAAATGTATATATTTGGTGTTATTTAGCTCCTTTAGTAGATTTAAAATGTTTTTAACATAAAAGACATGTAATGATTAACGACTTTTACCTAGCGTACTTTTTTCAGAGGCCTAGTGTAGTAGACCTCGTAGCTCCAAGCGTCTCCTTTTTCTGGAATGAAGTAAATATAGACTGAAATCTCTGGATCTTCATACCGCATGTTTAACCTTCGTGTTGTCGAGCCAGTTAAAAATGCACTGTGAACATCAAAATATGGTGCGTGCTCGTAATTTGTCCATTCACGTTTCCCATCTGTTACTCTCTCATACCAAATGCACAGGTTGTCCTACAAATTATTTGGTTATGTGGTATTACTCTATAGTAAAGCGATCTCTATGCGAATAAGAAGTTTCTTTTTCTACTATAATTACATATGATATTTAAGATTCTATTTCACTGCAGAACACAACCTCTGTCTTTCAGTAGCTGATTATATTTATATAACGAGTTATTGGGTTTTTCAATAAAGTGCAGAGACAAGTTCCACTGGAATATTCTGCCTAATAAGACTCAGAATCCTGTAAAAGATAAGGTAATCAGGTTCATAATTTGCACGGTCATACGAGATGTTTTGTTATTTCAAAGGTCATATTGAGTACGAAGCTATTAGTAAGGTGTTTATTAAGGTCAACATTATGCTTTGTGTACAACGAAGGGAACATAAATGATAATACACACGAATATATTACAGCAAACAGACACGATTGCGATAACGAACATAGAAACAAAGCTGTACGCCTACACGAACACACTAATAAGTAACTCGCCTCAGAATAAAACCAAATCGGATTATTAAATTTATGACGTATTCAGCTAATGTTATAAGTGCAAATAAGAATACTATCTTTGTGTTCAATAACATTTTCTTATATTTATTATACTATTATTATTTAATCATTTATAAATATTTTAAAAGAACCATGTAGATCAAAATATTTCGCTATAAATATAAAAAACACTAAGTTTGAATTTCACTTAGTATATTTCATTAAGATTTAAAAAGCCAAACTTACAACAATATGTCAGACAGAAATAAATAAAGGTATTATATCAATAATTCCATTTAAAATAAATTGCATACAGTATTACAAATACAGCCATCCTTTAAAATGTTACATTTTATAATCTCGTCTGAAGAAAAAAGTTTAATTTAATTTAAATTGAATTATTATAATCTTATTCCAGCTATTAGTGATTTGTATTTAAGTAAACTAATAAAATGCTTGGTTTACATATTATTTTTCTTCAAATAAACATTCACAACACATTCTAATTGCTGTGAAATTATAAAAACTCAAAACACAATCCTGTAGTTCCGTATACTTTCGCTTTCTGAGTTATTAGATTTTAAACTATACATTTGTTTTCTATTTTTTAAATTTATATATAGTTTCAGGATATAAACACGTTACAATCCTCAGTCTATCTCCATTTGTTAACAAAAGGTGAGTTTATATTTGTATAAAACGAAATTCATCATGTACAATTTAGACAGACTTCGATATTATGAATTCCCCCACCGTGACGTAATCAAAGCCGACTGCTATAATACAGAGCGCTCTTCTGTAATGGCACTTGCATGACGTCATCATTCACTAAAGATTACAAATGACGTAACAGATTGTTGACTCAAACCGTTAGTGTATTTTGTTCCACACATGAAGTCTGCTAAACGCTTAACCCATAGATAATATAGTAATTGCTTTACATAAACATATTTTAGAAGAATATTAGTATTTATTATAAATTATGCATAAATATGATTTAGTTCCACAAACGTTAAGAGACTGTCACATTTCTTAATAACTTAAATTTATACTTCAAGTATTATTATTATTCAAGTGAGTATAAAGTGTAATGTGTTCTCTAATTCAATCAAGAGAAAAATATTAATCGCCTTAATTTTAAAAACAAATATTTAAAACAAAGTTTTAGAAATTTATGAAATTAAAAAAACATAATAACGAAATGTTTTAGTATCATATTTGTGTTTCCAAATACATGATTTATTGAACATAAAGTTTTGTAGTATATAAAATGATAAATTTTTTTTAATATATATATATATATATATATATATATATATATACATTAAATTTACATTTTTTAACACAATAATGTTTTTGTTATTAGCTGTTTAGTTTCTATTTTAATAGTCCAAATCCCTTAAAATCTCTCGTGGTAAATACTAGTATGAAGATGAATACTAATGAGTATGTATGTAGACAAAACTAGAATAGAAAATCCTTTCTTTCCTTTCTTTCCTTGAAAATCCTTTCTATTGAAGCAAATATGTATAGATGATGAAATATTAACAACAAATAACTAATACATTTACCAGAACCAGATGTTATTAGTTATTAAGGCACATGTTACTTTTCCCGGAACAATTCTGCTAGAATCCTACAATTCTATCAATCAGTGCAGCGTTTTTATCAAAAACAATCCTCGTATAATTCTTTAAGTCATTTCTAATAAGTTTGGCTTTTGTATTTTTAGTAATAGATATGGTTTTAATTTTTTGTTTACGTATGATTCAATTTGGATTACTATGTACTTAGGCCAGATGATGGAAGCAAATTAGTTTTCGAGACGTCGTCATAGCATATAAAATTTATAGGCCCAATTGACTAAAAAATAAATCTTATTTCAATTTACGAGTATATTATCCTAATTTTCAGATGTTTTGAATTTTTGTCGAAAGTGAATATTCGTGTTGTTTTTCTTAGGTGTTAGTGTTAGGTCATTGATCTAACTCACTGCACTTTTCAAACACTAGGGTTCTCGTTTGGTGGCAGAATTCCGACTATGGACAAACTACTCCCACTATATTTTATGTAAACCAACAGTAAAAGATAGATCAGGTGAACGGAGAAAGAAATTTCAATGACGATAAATCTAAAAGAAATACCGCTTTATTTTTTGTAAATTGCCCAAACTTTCGATATAGTTTATGATGAGGTACTGATTCACAGTCTCAAAATTCTCTTTACTGCACAGTACCTACAGTCAATATTTACTATAATGATGGTACTGTTTCAAAACGAAAACTATGGATTGTACCAATGAATTATCCTTGAATGAATTATTATTGTTTTTTTTCTTTCAACAGATATTTTCAAATTCAATTACGTAAACTAAATATATTTGTTTAATTTAATAGTTTTGTTTTTTAATCAATATTATCTGAAATTATAAATCTGCAAAACCGATTTCATATATTTAAGCATCAATAAAAATGTCTGCCATACAAGTGACCTAATCTAAAATGATATAGTTTATGCAATGTAATCTGATATTAAATGGAAAGTTGTTAGTAATAAAAAGGAATATATATATATATATATATATATATATATATATATATATATATATATGTTTGAGTTAATACACGAAAGGTGTGTACAACGAAATATGCGTATAGCAGGAATATTGCGAAAGATGCGTACAGGATCAAGTTTTGACAGATGATGAGGGTAAGCAATGACGTCAGAACAATGTGACAGGCGAAAAATGCGTATAACATTTAGGCGAACACGGATCTTTTAAAACCCTTAAGCTACATAAATGAGTTTACCTCTCAGTTAAACATAGATGTCCCTTAGTTTCTCGGGGATGGATATCTTTTAAAACTATATCTATTAAACCTGACTTTTATTACACTTTTCCTTAATTTGGACTGGCAAATTGATCGGTTTGTTGCTCTATCATTTTCGCATGTTTAAAATAAGCTTATAGCCTCTGTAATTGTTTGTTTTATATTTTATTTATTTTGATAATTTCTTTTATTTTACAGTTTTTTTAATTTTGATCTTTATTGCAACTCGTTCAATTTATTTGATCTTACAATCTGATTTCTTGGGCCTAATCTAATCCAATTTTTTTATGTAAGAAGGAGATCTTAAGCATGAAATTAGTCTCCCGGTTCTTGGTATTTTTGTACTGTTTTTTTTTTTTAATATATACTCTTTCGTCTGACTTATGTACTTTGTTGTTGTCTCTTTTCTTCTAAGTGTAACTCCATTCTCATGTTCATAGATGTCGAAGTGTCTTCTGGCTTTACCACAGAATAATATTCATCAACAGCAAGGGAATATTTTATAAGTGAGAATCTACGTGCCTCTCGGCCCAGAACAACGTCATCAATACCACGATTCGTCTGTATAACCACTGGTCAGGATAACCACTCATCAATATAACGCTGCCTTCTCTTTAAATCAGGTCAGCATCTTTAATTCCACCTTTGCCACTTTAGTAAAGGACAACACACAACGATAGCACTTGACGGATGGACAGTCTTAGAACAACACTTATAAATAGCACTTAGTGTGCACCTAAGCACAGAATAACAAACACTAGTGTCACGCTTAGTGCACCTAAACGCAGAAACATTCACTGATACCAAGCTGTTTTCCTTACATTACACAACGATAATAAATAGTGGTATAAAAGTAATGATGTGCTGTAATGGATAAAAGTCTTGAATTTACGTACAAAAAAAATATACGTAATTTAAATAGATTTTCAGGGGAAATATGTCAGGGTATTTTTACGAAACGTTCCACTGTCAGAGATTTTACTGTAGCTAAAATATAACTATAATGAAAATATAGTCACACAGCAAACACATTAGTTAAACTCACTGAGTAGGAAGTGCAAGGGTGGATGTATTATGTATACGTGTTGTGGGTGTATGTGTGTTTGTGTGTGTGTGAGTGTGTGTGTGTGTGTGTGTGTGTGTGTGTATGTGTGTGTGTGTGTGTGTGTGTGCCGATGCGTGTGGTGGATGTATTCATGTTTTTAAGAACTGTGATAGATATGAAAGACAGAAAAGTGTAATGAGAAAGGAGCAATATCCCCTTTGCCATTAAAACTGTGGATTATTAAAACGCCTTACCCCATTTGTTTCTTTAACTAACATATAGGAAACAATAAAGAAACAAAATTGTACAAGAAGACTTTTTTTATGTAAAAAATGCTTCGGCATAAATGTAAGTAAATCAATTAGAAATATAACCTGGTTGCTTAAACTTTATCAAAGTGGGAGAGATTTGTTCAGCTCAAGTTAGGATTGTGGGGTTTGTTAAGTTCTTAAAATATCTCTTACAGCAAGTCAAATATTATTAAGGAACTCCTTTAATATAATAATAATAATAATAGACTCTTTATAACTAAAGGTTTAAAAACTCTTTGTGTATGACAGATATATATTATATATATTATATTTAAGTAACTAACAGTGATAGAAATAAATCAGACAGGTTAAAACGTAACATTAGAAATGAATAATTACTGTTTGATAAGGTATGATTAAAACAACCTGTTTTTGTGTTCAGAATAAGTAAATGCTGATTATTCGGGGTACAAATATCAACAAGACTTTCAACATTCAAAAATACAGTTTATACACAAACTAAAATTAAACCAATACCTAAATATAGAGATAATAAACAACTCATATCACCTTAATTATTAAATTATATAGAAATAATTATTAGTCATTAAATTTTCAAGACCAATTTTCTCATCAAATTAATATAGAAATTACATTTAAATTACCGTACGTTAAGGAGTATCTCATAAATTAAGAAAATTACTCTGAATTCAATAAACTCAAATGATTTACTCATGCTAGTTAAATCCCTAACAATTAAACATATGTTTTTTGATGTTAAATTATTTAGTTACATAATGTGTTTAAGAGAAAGCTCCTTGTATTTCATTTCATGTTGTCCTTTTTAGATTTGTAAATTGTGGATCATCTGTTCACGTAATATGTTATGAAGATTGTGTTCAATAATCGTTAATTAGTTAGGTCATGTGTTTTATAACATGTGTTGCTGGAAACAATCTGCGTTAACAAAGAGAATTCGTGCAAATTGTTATTCGCATAAAGCCATTAGTCAACACAGATTACAACTGTCAAGCCGGATACGTGACTTGGCCACCATTTTGTGCAATTCCATTAAACGTAACCGATATTAGCCAGTGCTTTCTATTACATAATAATATGGTGTTAACAATATTTGTTTTATACCTTTTCTTTATGAACAATATTTTATAATGGGTTTGTCTAATATATGTATTAAAATCCATTTTTATTACACTAGCCTGATATAATATCTGTATTTGTTGAACAAAATTTCTATACTATTGCATTTATTTTAATTAAATATTTCTACTGAAAGTATTTTAAGTTTTATAAAATTAAAATTTCCTATATACCTCTATATAAAACAATTTAATTTTGAGAATGACATAGATAAAAGAAGTTAAAGGAAGGGACATTTTTATATTACACTTAATGCAAACGAAAATATTCCAACCTACAGAAAAATACCAACAACAACAATATTGTTTTGCACATCACAAATTTTATATATTTTCTTTAGTAAATAATTACAAGGAAAAGATTTTTCAAACCTTTCCAAATATTATTTTTCAAGTTTCATAGTTAGTTTTTTACAAGGACCTTTTAATTACTCGTTTTCATTGGTCTCCTATATATTATATAATAATTACTGAGGGGAAACAAATATTACTGTTTTATAATAATAATACCACAAACAAATTTTTTTAGTTTTAGAAATATATCATTAATTTTGTCATACAACATAAACTACACATTGCACTTTTTTTTATAGTAAAATAGAAGTAAATAATAGTTGAAGTTACTTGTTTTTATAAGTTAGTTGCTTATGATATATTGATTTTATTAATGTTATATTTTGTAGCTTGCTAGCAAACAGATGAAATTATCAAAGAGAACTTACATAGTGTAGCGTTTATATATTAGGCCTATACATTACAAGCAATAACTTTATACAATATAACAATCATAACGATACAATTTATGCGACGTAAAACGTCTAAAACTATACGAATATTCATCACAGTAAATCCGTTACGTGAATAAATTGTGATAGAAATGAACAGATTTGAGCCACTTTTTAAAATATTTATCTTGAACTTACAATTTCCTTCTGAAGCTAACTTGTTACTTTACTATTTGAAATAAAAATGATAGTAAACGTCATCCTACAAGATGTGCTTGGTTAAGGTTTAAAATCAAGGGCTATAAAGATTGATTTATGACGTAATAAAAATAGTTCTTAAATGTTTCAGCGGCTATTACAATCGGGCTGAGGTACTCCATACTGAACTTTAGAATAGATAATGTTTACGAAATAATGATTTGTACCCTAGCTAAATCATTATTGGATAAAATCTTACACTTTAACTTTCAAATAAGCTTTACGTGTAAAATATAACTAGTATAGCTAATACAGCAAGTACTCGTATATTAGATTACATACAACTTATATTTGCGTAGATCGGTTTCTGGTCGCACGTTTTGCTTTATTTTCTTGGAAATTTTTGAAAATATTAGGATTATAACAATACGACCATATTCAGTATATATAGATATTTTAAAAATATTTACACTCTTTATTTGAAACACATTTGAAAGTATCTATGAAATAAAGGTATATTGTTGCCTAGAATAAAATTAAAAGTCGCTGATTGCCAATGATCCTGTATTTAAAACAAAATAATAGTGGAGTTTTGTAGTTAGTTTTACATTTAACCAAGGCATTTTTTAAACGTTGACATATATTTAATTGGAATGTCTTTTCAAGAATTTATGAGTTTTACTTTTTTCATTAGCTTGGTATATATTATTATACATTTTAAAATACCTTTGGTTTTTGAGTCCATAGTGACATTCTTTACTTTGAATCAATGAAAATTAATAAACAATGTGTTATTTAGACATTAGTGTATTGATAATAATCCATTAAAATTACTTATTTCTAAAAATTTGTTATTGAATAAGATATTTATTTTATTGATATGTTTTTTTTATTGCTAGTTTTAAAATATATATATATATATATATATATATATACATATATATATATATATATATATATATATATATATATATATATATCATTAAAAACTAGCAATAAAAAAACATATCAATAAATTTATATATATATATATATATATATATATATATATATATATATATATATATATATAGAAAGAGAAAGTGTGTGTGTAAGAGAGAGTATGTATGTATAGGCAAGAATAAATTTCGTAATAGCTGATAATTTGTAGTTAAGTAGACAGCTTGCTAGTAAATAGAGTTTTCACAACTGACAAATATACAAGAGGGCAGTTTTTTATAAAGTGTTACAAATTGAAAAATAAAAACTTAGCATTTTCAGTCTCGGATAGTTTGAGAGAAAGTGTATGAATATAGGAATAAGTTAGCTAAGCTAACTATTTCAGATAATAAATATTTAAAAATTTAAGTGTAGGGAAAATTTTGATAGGATTGGCTGACTTTTTAGTGATGGTTGAAATTTTTGATTGCGAGATAAGGGGGGCCTTTATCTGCAAATGAATTCAGTCTATGTAATTGGAAATGAGTGCTGAAGATTGAAAGAGATGGAAAAGTTTTTTATTTGGAAATTATTAGGATAACGAGTTTTGTTTTTAAAGTATGTGATTTCGGAAGAGTTCTTTGGTGATTGTTATAAGTTTTCTCAACTTTGATTCAAGAGAATTAGAAAAAGATGAACTGAAACAATCCATCTCAAGATATGAATTTCCAAATAGAGGCATCCACAGTTCTAATAGACTTACATAATCTACAAGACTCCAGAATTCCATTAGTTGACCTTCTATTTTACTTCAGTTATTTAACCAATCGATTTCGACATATGGTGACACATTAAATGGTAACTTAAATGTTACAAAATATTTGTTTTGCTCAGAACTGTATATAATAAATAATATATCAAATAAAAGAAGCGAAATATTGCTGTAACATGAATAGTGTGTAAGAGTATCTTTGTAAAATAATTGACAGACTGAGTACGTTTAGTGTAGTTTTTCGTTATGTAATATTTTGGTTGCTAATTATAATTAGTAAAAACCAGTAGAAATAATTTGTGATATAGAAATAGAAATAATTTCTTGCTGTAGATATTTAACAATAAAGAAGAGTTGGAGTGAATTTATTATATTGATGTTTACCAAACCGAAACGATGAACCTTGTATGAATGGTATGAAATATATATACTATATACATATATATATATACATATATATATATATATATATATATATATATATATATGTGTGTGTGTGTGTGTGTGTGTGTGTGTGTGTGTGTGTGTATGAAAAGTTACTATCTGGAGTACATCCGTTCATTATGCAGTCCATAAATTCGCAGTTCTAGATAGTAACTATTCATCATATTTTTCCATCCGTGATGGAATACGTATCAGCATATATATATGGAACCTAACTGAAAGACAAAATTGTTACTCTCTCTCTATGCTACCTTTATAGACATATCACTTATTACTAAACTATACTCCGTCTTAGGTTAAGTTTAGGCAAACCAGGTAGCTGGAGGAACTGTTTGACCGATGAATAGGCGGGGACGCCCCGGCGAGTATATCTCATTAGAGACGCATCGCCGATTACTCCACCTAAAAACGTTAATCGAATAAATACGCATATATGTGAGAAAAACATTGATACGGTTTTCTTAATTATTATTAAATAAACAATTTAGTATTTGTCTCATGTTAATCGGTCGCCTTGAAGTGTTATAACTTGAGCTTAATACAAATTTTAATTACCGAAGCGTAGCCGGTTATCACACTTGAAGTCGGCCGATTAACATGAGACAAACACACAGTTGTTTGTTTAATAATAGTTAAGGTAACCATATCAAAGTTTATCTCATACAATGTGTATTTATTAGATTAACGTTTATAAGTTTAGTAATCGGCGATGGGTCACTAATGGGATGTCCCCGTCTAGTCATCGACCGAACAGTTCCTAATTCCTAAGCACCTTGGCTTGCCTCAACTTCCTTTCTTCAAAGTTAGATGGCAGTTTCTCTCCACAAATATTTAACTGGCGGACTCCATAACGTTTTCCACCTGTAAAGCCACCTAACACTTGCTGTGAACTCTGCAATACCTTCATTAAAACCATTTCGAAAATGAAAGGAAAATATTTCTCCCTGAACTGGGTAAATCATAGGTACAAAGCCTCACTTACTTGTTAGTATTCAGAACCTTTCATTGTGTTTCCTCCTTGAATGCACTTTCAGTCACTCTTCTAGAACACCATTTTTCTATTCGTCTCTTATAACAATCCCCTACTATTAGCCGGCCGATACCATAGGCATCAGCAACCTTCTGCATTGTCCTCTCTTGTATCTAGAATTTTTATTGTCTCAAGTTTTTGACGCATTGATATTACGACCTTCTTTATTATCGTGGCCATAATAACGTAATAATCTTTAAATCTATCAATAATTACCATTAGACAACAATAACAATGACTAAAAACACGAAAGTAACACCGACTCTTTAGAAACAATCCACAAAACAAACGGTGTTTGATAAAACGGAATGTCGGATAATCGAAGGCATGATAAGCGAGACTCCATTGTGTGTGCATATGTATATATATATATATATATATATATATATATATATATATATATATATATATATATATGTTGTTATTGACTTTCTAATTCCTAACATTTGTCATTAGTAAATAGAAAAACTGGAGAAATGGAAGTTATAGAACATATTTTATATTTGCAAGACACACAATGAAACCTTAAACCAGGCGAATGTGACAAATATTGTAGGAAATAATTCCGAGACTAATTCCGCAACGAAAACCAATGATTAAAACGGAATGCTTTGCGTGAAATTGAAAAGGGGTGTTTTGTATTACCCCACCTCATTGTACGACTCCCTTTTGAACACAAACAGACGTTTTGTCGAAACTCAACTTCCTTTTCATAATTAGTATGTCTTGAATTATATATTATGTATCTTCAGAAGTCATAAGTTTTAAAACTAAGGTAAACTATATAAGGTCAGGTAACTAAGTTTACATTCACTATTACGGCTATTGTAATAATAATTTCTTTATATTTCAAATTATATAATGTTTCCTGATAATTTTTTGTCCTTATAATTTCATGTAGGTATGTTATAATTATAATAACATACAAGTGTTCAAAGCAAGGTTTTAAAAATGTATTTTGGTTAGTTAGTATGTACGCTCAAAATATTAATAAACATTTATTTTATTTGATTAGTTTTCCCTTAAATTTATAGTTATATTGTTAGTGCGTTGATATTCTTTAGTTATGCACTGTGACGTCATCATAAAGATTAAGTAAATACTTTAGTAATTTATGATAACAAAAGGTATGGAGTTAAGTAGGCAAAATGAAACGACGAATACATTTGACTAACAGAAGAAGAGTCCTGTGTTAATAAAATTCATAAAACTTTGAGTCCATTGTTACTGATCAAATTGAGACATTTAATCTTGTTAGGAAAATGTTTTGTTTGAAAAATTGTGCTCATATTTATATCTTAGTATTCGGAAAATATTCTTGGACAAAATTTATATCTGAGTTATTTGGTAAGAACCTTTAAACACAAAAAGAGAATGAGAATATTGAGATTACAAAGAGCAACAAAATCAAGATGATAAAAGAGGTTTCAAATGGCTGATGGTAAGAACAAAAGAATGGTAAAGTTAGAGTGAAGAAACTGAAAGTAATACAAAACAGTATTAAGTAAGAGCTATCATATATAAGCTGGTTTGAAACGTTTATATAATTATTTTTTAATCACCCGACGATTAAATGATATTACTTCAGTTTGTATAAAGTAATAAGCTAAGTAATTATTAAATAATTTTACACTGTTTTTATTTAAATAGTTTTTATTTCAAGTTAATTGCTTTCTCAAACTTCTATAAAGTTTTCAATACACTTTTAATACTGTTCAAATTAAAATAAGACAATAGACAGCTATTTCATTTTAGCTTAACAGAGACGAAAATCAATTTATTAGAATAAATATTTATTTATATAATTTAAATATAAAAGTGGTTATTGGCATTTTATATTTAGTTTCAAGTAACATTTCTTCAGATTAAATAAATGAAAAAATACATTTTCATTTCATTTTACATTTATATATTCTATATATAACACCTAATTATGTATATATATATATATATACCTAATTATTATGGCAATATAGTCGTCGTCGGGATAATAAGGAGTACATATTGTTTCAATGGAATAAAATTACGTACATAATAAAACTCTCCATATAGTTAAAAGATAAAACCTTTTAATGTTAATAGCTAAACTAATAAAAGCTAACCTCATTCTATAAATTGTTTGTATGCTGTATAATTACCACGTATAGAAAAATGGTTGTATCAGTATTACGTGTGTTTCAAATTGTGTGCCTTTCAATGATATTTCTATTACGATTTGTCATTTTAAAGAATTAATAACGTCCCTGGCCAGTAAATACACAAATCTGTTTATTTTTATTCAATTTTAGAAAATCAGTAAATACATTTTAATAAAAAAAATATCTATTGTGGAAATTTTGTAATTTCGTTGGACGTGCCCTAATTTAAATTTATAAAACTAATTTCTGAATGTCTTGAGAGAGAACATCATATTTCTCTATGGAATGTGATCTTATTATAACCTAGGATTGTCAGCGTATGCTTCTATTGTTCAAGTGAAATAAAGTTGAATTATTATACTATTAACTTGTAACAAACAATTAGTGTTTAAATTTCATTTCGTGTTCTCTAGTGGAAGGTTTTTCGTAAAGCTATTAATGTACAAGACACAACATTGTAATTAGATTCTTATATTATTAGTCACTACTTGCTCCATATATACAAACAAATATTCAATATAATAATTAAAAATTATTGTAGTTTCATACAGTAGGGCTGAAATACAATATTTACGCTTACAAATTAGATTTATGAATATAAAGTTTGTAATTTAAAATATTAATTTAAAAAAATGTTTTAGGGTATAATTATACTTCAATCAAAAAAAAAAATAGGTTTTTGTAAAATTCATGGCTGGTTTTAAACAGAGTAATTATAAATTTAAACTTATTACAATTAAAAATGAAATTGAAATTTTGTGTTTTACTCTCTACAAAGGTTCAATTAAAATACAATATTTTACGGATATCTAATACAACCGTTGTTCTAAATGGTTAGTAGCCATACACTTACATCAAGAACTATTTACATCAGAAAATATTGTTATTTAAACGTAACCTCTAAATAACGTCAGAAAAATGGTTATACTGTATTCACATTGACTGAATATCGAGCTTACCCATGCAGCAGTCAATATTATTAATTTTCTCTCAGAGGTTTAGGCAACTAACAATTCTAGGATTAGGGTTGTTATCTTAAGTTGAGTTACCCTGCGGGCTATGGTTCTAGAAAATTCAACTCTTTTAATGTGTTTTATGTTTGTGCTATCATATTATCTGGTTCAATTACTTGGACAATATGATTTTTAATTTCTGCTTTTCATTCTGTGTTCATAAAAAAAAGTATCTACTCTGACGTAAAGCATTCAATATTTAAGTACTTTTCAATATCTAAAGACCTTTAGTACTATACACAGGTTTTGGAACTACAGACTGTTTCAGCACACACACAATACAATATTGGTAAATTGTACGATATTATGTCCAAGGCGGTAGGTTTGGAACTATAAATAGAAATAAATTATATAAGTATGCCAATAATGTAGTATACTATAGTAATTATACAATTTCCAACAAATAGTACACAATTTATTTTCTCATAAAGACCAATATATAGGAGAATAAATGCTATGAAGCATGTGATAAACATTCCCATGACACAATACCACACTGTATTTCCGCAATTAAACATTTTACAGTATTACATTTGGACACTACCAGAGCTAATAACAATTTAAAAATAAATTTTCTCTTAGACAATTAATAAAATGTGTAACTTTAATCAAATTAAAACCAAACTTTATAAGTTTTTATTCAATTCAGGGTTTTCCTTAATACATATTATTTTCAACATACGAAATAAATTACCACTGTAATACATTTTGAATGGCAATCCACGTTCCGTGAGGGAATCGCTTAAAACTAGGGTAGATAATGAGTTGAATTATATTATTACATATATAGCTTAAATACCTGTATTCACCTGCGTTTTGGCAAGATGTACCCTCGGTATTAATCTGTATTTCATGGATAGTACGGAGCACGTAGCCGTGCACTTGGTCTGGAATATTTTCGTACATACATGATGACCGACAAAACAACAGACTTGCTTGGGACAGTCAATATTAGATAAATTAACTTCGGTATGAAGTAACAAACCATCTTGAAATATGTATAGACATATCGAATGCAGAAGCTGTTGATGCATCGAACATTCTCAATAAATAACATGTTTTCAGAGTGGTAGTACACCCAAGGGCAAGTGCACTGTTACGTGGCCCCCACTATATACATATTCATCATTAGAAGGGTATTGTTGACGCTCTATCCTTAACTATTTTCACAATATATTATCTTTGTAGACGATGCCAACAATGGTTCTTCCTCATCAAGTATTGAATTCACTTAAAATAGAGAATTTAAAAGTATGTAGTAAGTCTAAACTCTTTTCCTGCAATTACACAATGTGATAATTTTCCCACTCGTAGTAACCTAGTTATACCTCCACGCGTAGATGTTTCCCAACCTAGTTACACTGAGAATTTCTATAAAAATAGTCCGATACATTGACCATTGCAGGGAATGAAGGTTGTGCTTTAATTCCTAGATTGTGGGTGTTTCTTATAAACATCCTACAAGTAGATGTACTTTCATGACTCGTTTTCCAAATTTTTGCTGTTCATATTAACTAAAATGCTTGAAACTTTCATTTAAAGTTAAATCAATTTACACGAGTGCTATGTGTTGCAGCAGCTTGATTTGAGTAAATCTCGATGGGAAATTAATAACACTGCTGTCCGTATGATGTATTATACTTACATCTGAGTCAAGTTTAAGCCGAACGTAATACACATTTTACCAATAAGTAGGTTAAGGGACACCGTCGTATTACACACTAATACAGCTCCTTACTCTGTGCTGCATTTAATGATGAGGATAATTTTCTTTATTTTATTTTTTTAAATCATGAACAGAATTTATTTTACCATATAATACAAATATATGTATCTCACTCTAAATTTTCTTTCTGTTCTTGTTATTACTAATTGTAAAAATCTGCAGATTGTATAACATATATTTATGTGTATATACTTTAAAAATTGCTTTTATTTCATTATAATATTATCTTAAATTATAAAATTAATTTTTCAATAAAATTATGTAACCAGAGCTAATAACAATTTAAAATTACCTTTCTGTTAGACAATTAATAAAATTTGTAACTTTAATCAAATTAAAACCAAACTTTGTAAGTTTTTATTCAATTCAGACTTTCCCCTAATACATATTATTTTCAACAAACGAAATAAATTACTACTGTAATACATTTTGAATGACAATCTACGTTCCTTGAGGGAATCGCTTAGAAACAAGGTTAGATAATCAGTTGAATTATATTATTACATATATAGCTTAAATACCTGTATTTTTCCATCCTGGAACTAAATGTCGCCAAATATGCTTTAAGTAATTTTACAATTTTTTTTTTGTTTCCTAATATTGTAACCATAAGATATGTTAACAATGGAATATCGTTACAAAACTCAATCTGGATTTGACACGATTCACTCAACAAAGGACAGCCTAGATATGTCAGCCCAACATCGTTTTATATACAAAAGGGTGCTGCTTTGAGGCGGTCGTTTACTTTACGGGGATGAGCGAAGCAAAAAGAAATAAATATGCTGAAAGGAAACATACTGCATTTTATTGCTCCACTTGCCCGGACAACTCAGCCCTTTGTTTGAGCTGTGCTTTAATGCCGCTACTAAGACAACCGAAAGTGAAAAGCTCTTATTTACTGTAGTTCTAAAAATGTATTAATTTGTATGGAAACATTTGTAAAAATTACCACCTGAAATATTTAGATTCCTTGGGGGAATAAATATCTTCAAACATATAGAATTACATATTTATATTTCCAAAATATACTTTATAAATAAAAGTAATGCTGACTCTTTTAAATCAAGAATCACATTTTGACAACTACTATTATACGTAATATAAATATAATAGCATATAAATATAACAAATTATTATAGAATAATTTAATCTCTTGATCAATAACCTCCGCAACAAAAGAAGAAGGTTTTCTGTTTTTTTTTCAGCTTTTTTAAAATAAAATATTACATATGGGGATTCAATCTTAGGACTGTGAGATTTTTCGAATGTTTCATTTCATTTTGTCCAGTTATTCCAAATTTGATAAAGCCTACTTCTACTGGGAATATTTTCCCCTATTGCCTTGTATAATTAAAAACAATCAATTATTCAAAAGAAGAAAAAATAATGAATTATTGGATATAAATTATTACAATTTGTAATTTTTATTGTCTTTAAACATAAATCAGTAAAATGCTATCTCAAGGTTATATATACCGTTCTTAAAACAATGCTAAACCATTTGGGTTGCTGCACCTATACACACAAATACAGTGTGTTATGCCCACCATTAGGTCATAGTTGCTTGGAAATCATCCACCGATATATAGTCTTTACGAACTAAGCGTTATTGAATGTAAATTAGCCACGCGTTACTTTGAATTTTCCTTCAATTATTTTTAAAAGGTTAAGCAGAAAATATGTTTTCCTCCCTTCATTGGATAGGCGTTACATTGTTCCAACACTTATTTTAATTTAGTACCATTTGCTGTTAATATTTCATCATCTATAGATATTCGCTTCAAAACACCTGGAAAATAAGGATTTTCAATATTAGTCTCGTCTAAATACATACTCATTAGTCTTCACCTTCATACTCGTATTTAACACGAGAGTTTTAAAAATATTTATTTAAATATAGAAACTACAAAATAATATGTTCAATAAATTATGTAGTTTAAAACACAAATATAATACTAAAACATTTTGTCATTTTTTTTAATTTCACAAATTTCTAAAACTTTGTTTTTAATATTTGTTTTTGAAATTAAGGACATTCATTTTTATCTCTGAATTCAAATCAGACACATTACAAACACTTATTTTTAAATAAATAAAACCTCTAAACCACAAATAACATTTTATTTAAACCTTATGTACATTTCGGTTGCCCAGCAATCATCTTCAGGGGTATTTAAAAAATACAACTCTTACGCCACAGTTGTTTCATATAGTTATTATAAACACTTTATACTCATAAATAATATTCGAGCTGGCTTGTGAGTGAAAGTTATAATTAAAGAATAAAAATATGGTACATCTCACAAATTTATATTAAACATAACCAATAAAGTTTTAACAAAAATTAAAACAAAATCAAAAATAAAAAAAAATTTACGTTTTTATTTTTGTTAAAACTTTATGTTAATATAAGTTTTTATTTTTGTTAAGACTTTATAGGTTATGTTTAATATATATATATTTTTAGTTAATTTCATTTGTGTATCTTCACTGAGGATGACGACAAATTAGTCGTTGAAACGCGTATGAAATAAAAAATTGTATATTTGTGAGTTGTACCATATTTTTATTCTTTAATTATAACTTTATACTCAGTTGAATAATATTGATACTTGAATTATAAATTTAAATTATTAAAAAATTTGGTAGTCTCTTGACTATTTTGGACTACCAGATTTTAGTGCATATTTTATAATAAATGTTAATATTATTCTAAAATTATTATTAAATCACATGTAAAACAATTACTATATCTATGGTTTAAGCGTTTGGCACACTTCATGTGTGGAACAAAATACACGAACGGTTTGAGTCAACAATCTGTTACGACATTTGTAATCTTTAGTGAATGATGACGTCATGCAAGTGACATTACATAAGAGCACTCTGTATTATAGCAGTCGGTTTTGATTACGTCACGGCGTTGGAAATCATAATACCGAAGTCTGTCTAAATTGTACACGATGCCTAACATCATGCACGACGTCGACATTTAGAATTGTCGTCCTGAATGTTGTTTTATACAATATACGAATCAGTTTAATATCAGCTCTTGTTAAGGAATGGATACAGCATAAGGATTGGAACACGTTTATATCCTGAAACTATGTATAAACTTCACAAAAAAAACAAAAACTTAAACTTCAAAATCTTAAAATTCAGAAAGCGAGTGTATAAGAAATTATAGAAATTTGTCTTTAAATAAATTTAAATTAAAATACCCAATTTTCTTCAAAATAAAATGTTAAAAAAATTATTCGTTTAAACGTAGGGCTGTATTTGTAATACTTATAATTTTATTTTAAATGTATCGATATAATACCTTTAATTTAGTTATGCCTGACATATTGTTGTGTTTGGCTTTTTAAATCGTAATGATTTAACTATAGGGCAATTGGGAAATTGAAATACATTGCTTTTTATATGTATAGCGAAATATTTTAATCTACATAGTTCTTTTGAAACTTATATAATTAATTAAATATTAATACTATATTAAATATATGAACATGTAATTGAACAAAAAAAATAATATATATGCAATTATAACACTACTTGAATACGTCATAAATTTACCATTGTGATTCTGTTCTATTCTATGGCGAGTTACCATTTAGTCTGTTCGTGTGGGGGGTCGTTATCTGAACCTGTCTGTTTACTGTGATACATTTATAACACATTAAATAGTGGTAGGATTTATTTTAAATAATCTCTTGAGGAATTTAGAGTGTTGAATATTGGTAGTTATCTGTTACATAATTAATAAAGTGACCTGCAAAGTCAAGAGCATTCTTAAATTGAACTTGAGAATGGTGCATTCAATATATTTACAAATTGTTTCAAAATAATATAAACCAAATTTTAATGTACAAAATTTACATAAAAGATGAAAGAGAAAAGAAAATACATTTAGAAAGGTTTACACTGTTCTTTATCTGGTTTTTATATTTGTTTAACATGTTAAGAATTTACACAAATATTTTCACTATTTTAGTATTTAAGGCATTGACATATGATATCCACAAAGAGATTGCTTCTATAAAAAAAATACAATTCAAACTGATATATAACTAACATTTGAAAATTTATTATTGCATCCCACGTATTAATCATATGTTCCTGCATTATTAAAAATATGAAAACTTGTTCTGTTTTGCCGTCCCGAATTAAATTATGAAAGTTTAATTTTGATTTCACATCACCATACATAAAATTAATAACTTATCTGGAACTAGAATTTATGTTGTACAGCGTAGCTCCTGGATCATGCCTTGCCGTTATTCATTTTGGATACTTGTTGACTTAGGGTGCTTGCCAGATGTCGACTAATCAGTGATGAAACGTTTTTTTTAACAATAAAGGAAACTTTTAGACACTTCTTAACATAATTGATTTAGATTAAATTAAAACTGTTAAAAATAATATTTATTCTTGATACGCCCCATCTTGTGACGTCCTTTTGGTTCGAAGACCTACCCGAGAATAGAGTGTTTAGAGTTCATGTTGCGATTCCTGACCCCCTGCGCAACTTTAAGGTGCATTTCTACTTGTTAGCTTTTTTCATAAAAAAAAGGTTGGTGGAAGTCATATTTTAAACAGTATTACGGTATATAGAAATATAATTTACAGTTTTTTTTAGTTTTTATTTTTAAACTAATATCTCGGTAAGTTTTCTGATGCTGCTTAAATATGTAACATTTTTGCCTAAAATAATGTTACATATTTATCGATCGCCTCTCTGGAGACAAAAATTGAGTATTTCTTGTATCAAAATAAATAGTATTATTCAATTTATTTTCCCTTAGTTAGTCACAAAGCAGAAGGTTTAACATATTAAACATCTTAATAATAGCTTTGTCCTTAATATGACCTTTAAAATACCAAATCCATCTTGTCTGAACACGCAAATTATGGTTAACCTAACTTTATAGGCTTCTGTGTTTTATTAAGCATAATATTCCAGTGGAACTTGTCCCTGCACTTTATTGATAAACACATTAACTCGTTATTTAAATATTTGTGTATATGACAGTCTGTAAAGAGTTTAATATTATTGCTATATATATATATATATATATATATATATATATAAATTAGAATAAGTAAAAAGTATTTGGGCGTATGGATTTATAACCATTGAATATCCTACTTGGAAAAATAAATATATAACATTTACAATCATTTGTAAAGTTGTGCAACTTATTAATGTAAAAAATTTCTGATATTATAAATTTTATTTTAAACCATATTTTCACTATTTACGAGTACTTCAGTTTCATAATTAGCTGTACGGTTTTTATAATAAACATAAATTCAATTTATACTCATCAAAAATATATTTTAAACCTTTACATAATTTGAGTTATCAGTAACAATTAATAACTTATCAGCAACTAATAAAAATAATGTAACTTCTCTTCCATCCGTCTTAGCAATATAAATAAGGACAACCTGCTCATCTTTTTATAAAATATATTACATTAATTTTTTACTTTGACAGAATTTATTAATTTAGAGAATTTAAAATATAAATTTATTTCAATATTTTTACTTCATCCTCTTATTATATACTCTACGGTAATGACCTTTATTAAACATATGTTGTAAAAGAAACTAATAATAAAAGTATGTATTTAGTTACAGAGATTAATTTTTCTTGACCTTTATGTAGCATTGTAGGCAATCATATACGCCATAGCCATACGTGATAATTAGATAGGCGCTAACAAGTGCTATTTATACACCTAATCACGTAAACAAGTAAAAACAAAACGCAAACACCTTCAAAAAGGGATACCGTTTAGGAAGTTATCTTTTAAACACTAATTTTCAAATCTTACAAGAACTAGAACTCCGTAATCATAATTGTACTTTGATGAAGTACTTGATTTACGGTTTTAAAAATCGTAGTATTTAGAAATCCTACTTCATAAATATTATTTTTAAATTTTCCAACCTGGATATAATAATGTAGTGATTCTTTCTTTCTCTTTGTACTTATTAATGTAAAAAAGCTTAACTAATGCATATAACAATTTTACCAATTAATATTTGTGAATCACATGCTTGATGTAAAACCATTAGTGGGTCTACTTAAATGTAGTATTTAATTAAATTATTATACTACTGATTTCTTAAAAAATAACATTTTTATGTACACTAGACAAAGAGCCAGCTTGGAAATTCGGAAAATTTGTTTAGGAAAGTTACCACATAATGTACAAATATTACTTACTGCAAACTAACTAAAAAATCCGGTTTAAATCTATAAAACCTCTTTATAATAACACGCCATTCTCATAATGTTTTTAGGAAATTATTTTAATCTTAAATGAAAGTTTTAAGTTTTTATTTAGAATAATCAGCAAAAATAACAAGCAAAAGTAAATCTATTTGTAGGGTGTTTAAAAGAAACACCCACAATCTAGGAATTAAAGCTCAACCTTCATCCCCAGCAAATGCCAATGTATCGCGCTTTTTACAGAAATTCTCAGTACAACTAGGTTGGGAAACTTCTTTATAATAATAACAAAGAATGAACTTCTTCTAAATAATTGCGTTTTCATTTAATCAACCCCTTAGGTACATTTCAAACACGCTACTTTAAATCAAGATAATTTGTTTTGTAAATTATCCCTTAGGATGATTTCTTTGCAATTGAAATGTACATGTGGTGTTGAATAGATGAAAACAATATTTGTGGTATAGAAGTGTTATTTATTTAAATTAAACATTAACCCACAGTTGGTTTATACAGATAAACCGTACATGTTGTACAAACACTTGCAAAAACCTTTTTTCAAACATCATGTTTATTTTACATCGTGTCAGTTATTTAGAAGCAAAGCAGTGTATTTTCCACCATCTTTACGGTAATCATAATATCGTACAAAATTTGATACGCAAACATTATTAAATGAAATAAGGGAGACGTCTAGAAGAATTATTTAAGATATAAGAATGCAATATTCGCTATAGTATTAATTGTATATAGTTTATTGTTTTAATTGTTATAGATATCTGTTTCTATTTGTAAAAGATTTACAATTCAGATTGTGGAATTCAATACACAGTTTTGTTAGTGTCTTTGAAGAGAACCAGAATACTGTGTTTCTAACTAGCGTCAAATATGTATTTCGCAAAGGAATGTATTTAGAAATTTTATATTGGTAACATAATTAATACTTAGAACATTTATTGATTTTAGTTTAATAGTTTTAAGCATATATAAACAAATTTGTGTTACACATATGTAATGTTTTATAACACAACAGTTATATTTTTCTATATGAAAAGTTAAGGAAATTCTCCAGCCAAATTTCCGATATTTTGAAATTTATAATTTTTATATCTAAAATTAATTTTTCATTTTTATTTAATTTCGTTTAACTTTCTAAGAATTAAATTTCATACAAGAATTAATTAAAAACCTTATTCATTCTATAAAGAAATAATAAAGAATAAGAGGGAAAGAATTATTTCTTTAAGTATCATTTTTTAATCGAATTTCTGAAAACGAACGACATCGAATCTATGGTTTCGTAGAGTTTTTTACTCGTTTTCAAAGGCCAACAGCATTGCAAGCCACAATGTTTACTCTCAAATAAAATCTTACAATATAACCTCATACGTACAAAGGACCTTTATTCATTGCTTCAAAGGATGAACCGAATAACCGAAGAGATTTCCTATTTGACAAAAAAAATAATTTCTACACATATATTTGATGTAGACCTTATATGATTTTCATTTTTCCTTCTAGCTTTATAACTATTTCATAATTTCTGAAAATTCAAAAAATCTCATTCTCATTTTAAGTTAAATATAATACTTTTGAAAAGTGATACACAAATTCCTATATTTAGGTTCATCCTTGATAAATAACGGTACGTTTTAATTAGGTTTAACTATAAAACTGTATTATTCCTAAGGAAGGTGTTAAATTTTCAGAGTATTTAAGAGTATTTACATGCTATCTGTATTTTAAAACGATATTATTAATTTTTAATTTGAGTTTGCTAAGTATCGTTTTGAAATGGAGAAAACAATTAAATTGCTTCATATTTGTAATCGTGACCAACGTGGAAAATGTTGGCGTCAAATACAATTTTCGGAGAGAGGGTAAATTAATGTACACAGATAAATCCTTGACAATGATTTATCTGTTCCTGCTTTTACAGCTTCCATTTGTATTATGAATGTTTGGAATTAAAATTAAAGTGAGTTTCGTTTATCAAAATGAGTCAAAATAAACTCATATTTCAGATGCAGGAAATAACGTACTCCTTATAAAATTAGAATTAGTGTTAATCACTTTTCCGGTTGTTGAATCTATATTACAAATTGTATTGTAATAATAAATATTCAATTCCTTCTATTAGTTCACACACTCTAAATACGTATACATTGTTCCAATATTTATTAATTAAAAAAATACTTTATTAAATTCATGCTTAATTGAGCACTCGAGATAACTATTGAATAAATGATAAGCAGGTTGAACATTGAGTCAAAAGTTTATATATTTATTGGAGGGTTTGTTTGCATTTATCAAACTCGAAATATTGCATGGCTTTTAAACATATACAAAATTCAAGTACACTCACAACAAGAAGTTAAAACTTTAAACCAACGACTTTTTAGTTAAAAGGTTAAATAAAATAAACTACCCTAACTCATTCTAGGTTGTTTTGAATTTATGTAGCAACGGCCTATACATACTAGATAATTTATTTAGCAACGGCTTATACATACTAGATAATTTATTTAGCAACGGCTTATACATACTAGATAATTTATTTAAATTCTTTTCAATATTGTTACCATTCTTTTGTAAGCTAACATGAACCACTTCAGAATCACCCCTTTTCTCCAGTTGGATTTATAATCCAGTAAAATAAAATTTTTAAAATCAAATTTATGCCCAAACCTTTTACAATATTCAAAGAGATCACCAGAGGAAGAGTGTTTATACTTCTACTATTATTCCTATGTAGACGTACACGAACACCAACCTGTCTCTTAGTCTCCCCCACATAAGAGGCAACACAATTCAGACAGCTAATTGTTTATATCACATTATTCAATCGCAATCTTTCAGCACTCTATTCGCCTCTTTTGACAATGTTTCCTAAATTATCCGAAACTATGGGAAGAATTTTATAGTTAAACCTTTTTATTGATTAGTAATTTTCTCCCAAATACCTTCTATATAACGAAAAGCCCAAACCATTATTAGCCCTCCAAATATTAGTAGGCAATTCCACCAAATTATTGCTACAACTATCATATTATAAGTATTCGATCCCAATTTAAAATAAATCCGCTTTTTCATATATAATTAAGATATTCCAATGGATAATCAGTATGTAGCAAATGAGTCTATTAAATAAAAATGTTTTCATAGAAAGAAGGAAGACACAAAAGCAGGACTCTAAGGAGCATACCATCCCCAACAAGATCGAGGATGGTGTGATTTATAATATTAAAAACGCCCAGAAAACGTAGGTTAATGGTATCAATATGTTCCCATTTTCCCTACAACTTTCAAATCCAAAAGAAAAAAAACATAATATATCATCCACCTCTACCTTATGTGTAAAGCTCAACCAGTTATTACATCCGAGCTCATTAAAAACATCCGACATGTCACATATTTTATCCCCGGAAAGATATTAAACAGATCATTTACATATCTCTTACACACTAAACACTTTTTGTGGATTTGGGTTTTTGTTAAGTTGTTTTAAGTTATTGTTGTAATTGTATTTGTATTTTATATGGGTTTACAAGCAATACAATGTTTTCCAAATTGATAGTGGCAACAAATTAGTTGCCGAAACGTTGCACTAAATATATTAACGTTTACTCGATATTCAACCGCATTACCACAAAGTACAATTTTTATCGATCCAATAACGTTTAAATACACTTTTTAAACTTATAACAGATGGCTCTATCTGTTATTAGTTTTTACAAAATATAATTCAGTTAATAAATATAAATATGTGTTACCTTATGTTTTGATTCGAACTGTTTGACTACTTAACTACTGGTTTTCGAACATGTACTCATACACTTCAAAACCAACTTCATGACAAAAATGTATCAACTAAAATGATAAATTGTCAATTGAATAAACTGTAATAACATCTAGTGTCTTCCGCTACAAGTATTATAAAATGAATTTAAGAATGAGTGGATGAATGAAACGTATTTTATTAATGATCAAAATATTTTATTTGTAGTATACTCTGGTACTAGTGGTTTAATTGAAATTATTTAATAAAAAGAAACACACTTATGTAATCAAAAATATACGATTTGTCTGTGGATTGACATCAATGGGCGTGGCTTCATTCCTCTGTATATAGGAGGAGATATATCTGCTTTTCCACTCGCACTTCAACTGTTGTTTGTTTCAATGCTAGATGAGATTCTAGCGAAACGTCGGGACTGTGATTTGTGCACTGGAGAATGAATGGATGTATTCCAGATAATAACTATTCATCATATATATATATATTAATACTTGTAAATTTTCTCCCGAAACACAAATCTAAGGATTTTCCTCATAATGTTTTGTAGGGGTTTTAATCTCATCAATCCAATGGTCTAAGAGAAATGTTTCTGAAAAACAGTTTATTCAAGTTTTGGAAAATGTTTAAACATTGAAAACTACTCTAAGGATTTTCACTTAAATTGGTATATAGGAGGCTCTTCATATTAGCAATAACAGATCGTAGATCGGCGTCCAGTTATTATATATATATATATATAGGTTACTTGTTTTTTGTTATTACGTTGTTAAAAATGTTCAATGATATTGATTTTTATATTTTTTAATAAAACATTTCTACAATTATATATATATATATATATATATATATATATATATATATATATATATATATATGCATATATAATAGAGAAGCTAATAGATATGTATTTCAAGACAATTTTTTTTTTATTTTTAAAGAAAAATGATAATTTTATTTTCTCTCATATTATATGTGCTAGAACTTCGGTAAATTGTAATTAGATAGGTCATGAAATAGTAAAACTATTCTTTGTATATATCACTAGGCCTCAGTGGAATTACATCCTTAGCAATATATTTTATTTCAGAACATAACCACTGAGCAGTTTGGGCTGTCACTATTGTAGAGGAAAAGGATTTAGACTGAGATGCAGCATTCGAGAACAAATGATATCACTTATGTTCCAGCTGTGACAAGATGGATGGTGTAATATTTTTTAACATAAGTATTTTGAGAGACAAAAGAAATCCTATAATGATCCATAACCGCTCAAAGTATAACATTATACTTGTCCTGCTCAAAAATCTTATCTAATCAGTTTGAAATATCGATTATTTAAATATTCAAACATTGTTTGAGATTTAACTTTACAGGTCCCTCTCACTGCTCTATTTTTCGTATTAAGGATAAGTTGTATACTTTGTTCCAACTTCAATATACTATACAATACTATATTTAGTAATAGCATCGTCCTTAATTGATAGGTTGTTCGATTGTGAGCCAACTATAGCATTAGAAGAGCATATATATTTTCTCTAGACATTCATAGCTTGAGCACACATTTTAACTGAAAACGTAAGATTTAAGTAGCTAAATTACCATTTATGTATTTTATTTCAAAAATGATGGTTATCTCATGTGCTCTTGTTTAGCCTTAAAATGAAGCAAAGAATAAAACATATCTGTAAGGCGCTAGATATGCAATTCGGTTACAGTTATTATTTTGCCGGTAACTCCTTTAAATATGGTCACCTTATAACAGTGATATGTAAATTGGAGAATATTGTTAATATTATCTTTATTTATAATCAAACTTAGAACAATCAGGGAGTATCTGTGTTTACTTTTCCCGTGACACTACCTGCTGAGAATGTTATAATCTGTAGGTAACAATAATGTATATTGTGCGCAAATAAAAACTCTTTACAGTAAAATTAATTATTAAAGATTATACAAGAACTAATATTGTGATGTTTGTTGAACGTATTATTTGATTTTTAAATGGAATGATAAGGAATCAATAATATATTTACCTGATTATAAAGTGCGAATGATGGTATAAGCATCATATAATTTTGATTTTCTATTAAAAATCTCTCAAGGAATATTTCTTTTGAGTTATGAAAACCATATTAGTTTTCTATTCGTAGCTTACTGTTGGTTGTGCGTAATATATTTAATTGTTGTTAAATATACGGTAAGTTATATTACTCAATTATTCTCTTAAACGCCATTCTTATCTACAAAACTCTTTGTATTATTGTTCTTTATAATGATAATCTAACATAGTTTGGTTTATTCATTATATAACGAATACAAAATACATGTAAGGCGCTAGTTAAGCAATTCTATTACAGATAATATTTTCATCTTGCAACCCCTTAAAATTTATCACCTAATAACAGTGAAATGTAAATTGGAGATATGTTAGCAAGTACTTTATTTATAAACAAAATTAAAACAATCAGTTAGTGTCTGTATTCAGTTTTCCCGTAACACTACCCGTTGAGAATGTTATATTTATAGGTAACAATAATATATATATATATATATATATATATATATATATATATATATACATATATATATATATATATATATAAATATATATATATATATATATATATATATATATACATATATATATATATATATATATATATATATATATATATATATATATATATATATATATTAAATATGGTGATATGTTTTCTTGTAATATAGTTAATAAATTAATAATATTTCATAAACAAGAATACTTTTAATGAATATATTTATTCAAAGCTTTTCACCGATAAAATAGTATCAGCATCTTCAGGAAAATAATTATCTCCAGGAAGGATAATTATTTTCCTGAAGATGCTGATACTATTTTATCGGCGAAAAGCTTTGTATAAATATATTCTTTAAAAGTATTCTTGTTTATGAAATATTTTTAATTTATTACATATATATATATATATTGTAATATATATAGTAAGACCAGAGTCTTACTCTGGTCACATAACTGGACAGTGATTCATATATTTTGAAAATGCTAATAATGTAAATTAGCGAAAAGCTTCAATGAACAATAAAATGAAGTAATATTCGTATATTCTTGTTTATGAAAATTATTTTATGTCACCATATATATATATATATATATATATATATATATATATATATATATATATATATGTGCCTACAATATTATGCAACGGAGTTAATACAAACTTTTAATCTAGAAAGGCGGATATTAAAATAGAAAATGATAGTGTGTTGAATTTTTTTTTTTTTTTTTTGTTCTAATGGAACATAAGTCAAATAAAGCAGAATCTACCATATAAGTGTAAAACAAAGAAACGAACTAACACTAACTTGTTTATGTCGTTGGATAGATATATTCTTTGTCGATCTAACGTCTTGGTAGTTAAATAACCTTAGTTCACATTTAACTATAGGTTTAGCTTTTGTGATTGGTGGATTTGTGATCAGTTAAATAATACTTTTATTTCTTAATAAATGTTTTAAATTCCGTTTAGTTTCTGAATTATAAATAACCAGGAACATATACATATACATCCACAAAATAGCACAAAATCGTTCAACACACATTTCCAGTGCGTGCACGCTCAGAGCATGCAGCTCAGAGCTGATGGTCATTAGGATTTCTGGAATAATATTGTTCTAATTAAATCCTTTAAAATTTCAAAATCCTTAATACTTCAGTACGACATTTTTATAGGTGTAATTAATTTTTAGAATTAATAATATACTAATGTTTACAATTACGATTATATACTAAACGATGATCCCTACATGATGTAGTAAGGACATACTATCTAATCAATATTGTATAGATAATGTACTTCAATAGGGTAATAGAGCATTTACTGAAATTTTAGGAATATGATTTGTATACACTCAATTACAAAATTATGGTATCAATAATACTGCAAGGAAAGAATTATTGTACTGGAAACTACGCTAATATGCGAGATCTGTGGTTTATATTATGGTCACATGCCTAATATGGAATTGATCATCATTATTATTTTATGTTTATATGTGTTCATAAAATTTAAATTTTCATAGTAATTATGCTAAAATACGAATTTACAAAATAGAATGATTAATGTACATATTTTCCCCTAAAACGATGATATTTTAGCAATTCCAAACACCTTTTTATTTAATACCAAATTGTTTTTTTTCTTCTATAATCCTGGTAATTAGAATGAATTTTGGTAATCAATAAGATTGTTTTTTTTTAATTTAATAAAATAATATATTGCAATACTAAAGTGGAAATTTTTGTTGTAAAATCATTGATAATTTTAAATCTCATTTTATTACCCTCGTTATCGGAGAAAGGTACGCTAGAAAACAAAATTTAATTTTCTCTTGCACGTGATAACATTTTGTAAGGGGATGAATTCCTGGCAATAAATATCGGCGTTTGCTCTACAATGACCGTTTTTTCGCTCACGTAATATTTAGGTATAAATATGTATATGCTACTAGTTTTTCACCAAACTCTTTCCTTATGATGCAAAATTACTATAAGTTTAAATACATTTTTTTAAATCTATAGGGAATGACTATTGATGTTAGTACAATTTTTTCAAACTCAAATGTATTCTTTACTTCAAAGCGTGTATTTCAAGTCTATTCCAACTTGTAATCACTACTCGAATTTAAAAATTACATGTACCGGTCGGATTAGAAATGAGGAAATACATGTCGAAATCTAGCACTTTGGTACTAAACTAACTTTCTCATAGATAGAAATCAATTACTTAAAGATGGATTAAAGTTGTGAGGGAAAGGTTCCCTGAAATACAGAAACATTACAATAAGTGGCTTGAAGAAAATGTTATAATTCACCATCAGCTTCAAATATTAGCAAAGATAAAGAAAGCGAATAAATAGTAACAAACAAAATTATTAGTCAACAGCATGTTTTGTATAAAGAAGAAAATTACAAAGAAATCACTTTCTCGTTTTGCCATTTAATATTGTGAATATGTAATGTGTATAGACGGGAGCTGTACATATTTATATTAATTTGTAATGATAAATAACAATATGAAAAGTAAATTTGTTGGTTGAACTCAGTAAGTATAGACTTTTAAAATTTAATATCCATATTAATTGTTTCAATATACACTTTCCCTACTGCAGAAAGATACTGTCAAAGCAATTGCTTAGTAAATCGCGAGTTTATATTTGGTAGGATATTAGGCTATTCGAAATTATACTTTAAATCATTATTCAAATGGGAAATCGTACAGACGATTATCTCAACTCATTTTTTTTTTTTTACTAAAGGCTCAAAGAATTATTTTCTACGTCAAATATGTACATAATGTAAAATGAAAAATAGCATATTGATAGATACTTTTTATCAGTTACGAAAATTAGTATCAGACTCTAGTTTTTAAAACAATTTTTCATACTTATAATTATAAAAATTATACACTTCACAGCATTTATATTATCTTTTGTTTAAACAATGTTAAGGAATAAATTTCCCATTAAAAATATTCAATTTCGCAGTGTAGATTATAGTTATATATTTTTTTGAAGATAAAGAAATTCTATGTGCTACTGAAAGAGAGAGGTTGAGTTCTGCAGTGAAATAGACACGTCATAAGTAATTATAGTAGAAAAAGAAACTACTTATCCTAATAGATCGCTTTATTATAGAGTGATGTGACATAAACAAACTAACTTGTAGGATAATCTGTGCGTGTGTTATGAGAGAGTAACAGATGGATAACATGAGATGACCATTTACGAGCAAGCGCTAGCTTATGTTGTTCACAGTGCATTTTTAACTGGCTCTACAACACGAAAGGTAGGCATGCGTAATGAAGATCCAGAGATTTCAGTCTACATTTTCTTCATTTCAGAGAAAGGGGACGCTGCGACATCTAGCTACACTAGGCATCTCAAAAATAAATTTTTAAAAAGTACGCAGGGTAAATATCGTTAATCATTACAAGTCTAACACGTAAAAAACACTTTAAACCTACTAAGGAAGTTACAGAACACTAAATATGTACATTTCTTTCAAACTTTCAATTTATTTACAAAAATGTTTACATTTACTTTTTTCAAATTATAAAATAATATCATTTTGCAAAGATAAAAACTCTCATTAGTTTTCTAGCAACTAAATAAAAAGAACAAATAGTTACTATTTTAATTTTAAATGAACCGCCCTAAAACTCCAGTTATTCAGTTGTAGAATTAAATTATGTTTTGGCAATTAGCTACTTGCTAATTGTATTGTCAAAGGTATTTTACCACAATTCCTGTTCCTGCAGTGTCATAGACTGTGATTGTACGATTGTAAGAGCAATTGACTAATTAAACTCCAGCAATCCGTAATTAATTCTCAGTTCTACACAGAATACTGGCTACGATTTAATTACTAAGACCTAGTTAGTGGGATTAGATCACTGAATATTTATAGCAATTATTTCTAAGTACTTTTTAAAAAGTTGCAAAGTTAAACGCTCTACAAGTGATGCAATTGTTATGTATTGCTGTAAAAACATATTAAAACATTTTCTATCTAAACGTAAAGAATTTAGAAGAACAAATGCTGGAATAATGCCAGTCTGGAGTTATAGCAGTCTGGAGTTAAAGCTGTAAACATAAACATTTTAGTTTTACATTTATGGCATTATATCGAATATTTTAATAGGTAATTTTTAATGTAACAAGTAATTTTTGAACAACTGTGTCTGAATGAATAGTTCAAGAGTAAATTACGTGGTTTGAAATATTAGAGGCGAACACACTTCTCAATTAAAAATATTTATTTACTTCCGCAATCATACAACCGAATACAAGTCCCAAATGTTATAAAAATAACTCAAACGTGCTCAAAGAAACTTTTTTGTTTTTCTAAACTTATTTTAATGCCTAAAATAATGCTAATGCTAATGTGAAAACACATATGTATGATGTTTAGCATTAACAAACATTACAAATGAAAGTATTAACAGGTACTATTCCCTTCAAAGGACTCTGACAGAGAGAAGCATTAAGGTAAATGTAATTATGCTAAAGGCAAAGTGCACAGTGCAGCTTGTTAATATGTTAAATGCAAATATGTCGCATGTGTATTAAGGATAACTTGTGCAAAGAAAGTTATTAAAAACTTTGAACATAATGTTTTATATGCAAATAGTAAGACGTGAAAGATGTTAAAAATTAATTAAAGAAATAAAGTATACAATTTCTATTTTGTATTGTTTTAAAACTATTTAAATATATTTTTGAAAATACAATAACTACATAAACTTAGGTTTATGAAATTAGTTAGGGACTGTTTGAAAATATATATTAAAATGAGCGCGCAGTGAACAAAACACGTAAATATACATTTTAAACAGTTGTAATCCGTTACAGAAGAATCCATTAGTATTTATAATAATGTAAATTTTCTTACAACTATTTTTGTTTAACAATTGTTGCATAACTCACATAGTGTTTTCATAATCTCTAGGGCTTTGAATGTATTCTCTCCTATCGAGTCGATTGAAAAAATATTTCAGAACAGAGAGAACCCCTGAGTTTTATTGACGGGATATCACGGGCTTGGAATGCGTTTGACGTCCGGGTTTTGGTTACGATCAGAAGCCACAAAACAATCGTAACTTGCATGTAGTAATTAGGCCTGTCGCTTTCACTTGTTTATTAACCCTAATTTGTGTAAATTTTATAATAATTAAAAATGATTATTCACTTTAAAATATGAATAAGTCTTAGAAGTAAGACTCATTTATGTAGTATTTTACATTTTAACCAAAATAAATATATATCTTTAAAAATCAAACTATCTTTTCAGACTAATATGAGTTTAAGACATTCTCTTAAGTATGAATATGCACAATAATGTAAATAATTAGCTTTGTAATATAAAATAAATATGACTGGAAGTCATATGTACAGAGAGAGACAGACAGAGAGAGAGAGTAGGTGGGATCAGAATAAGTATATTAAAGCTTACCTAATCTTATTGAAATAATCCTTACTCATTACTCAATCCTTCAATACGCAAAATAATCCTAGATTTAAATTAGTTGCTAATTGCAATTGTTTTGTTACAATAAATCATTTAAAACACAATCAGTAATATACGGAATCAATCTAGGCATGGGTCACCGTTCTGTAATCCCATACAATTTGCAGATATACTATGATTACAAATACTATCACAGTATTAACAAAAGATTCTGTAGAACGATTTGTAGTATATTTAGATCCCTATGTATATATATGGTAAAATATGCAAACAAATTAAAATGAAAATAACATACCGAGATACCTTGTAGGCTAAAGTGCAAAACATAAAGAATGTATTAGAAGCATACTACAATAATTTCTTAAAATTAATACGTATCTACGAATACAAAAGGTTTCTAGGTTTTTTCGCTTTTGGAATAGGTTTATGTTTATCATGCAGATGGGCGTCTACCACTGTTGGTGCCGTGTCGCCAGGACTACCTGCCCGTTCCAGTGGCCTGCGAGGAGGACCTACAGCGTCTCTTTGGCGAGCTGGGACACCGAAGAAGCCGACGACACGTCTACTGAGCTGATCCCGCACGACGAGCTCGGTACATCGTTTAAGGAAATAACTGAGCTCGCCCTAGCTCCGGGAGTATACATCCCGGACAAATACTTCGCAGAAGGCCACATCCAGCTCTATGAAGAACTCATGAGGGACGACGAAGAAAAGGAGCTCAGGACTAAACGCCGGTAGCGCAACAAGCAGCGGACATGGCGACGGCAACGACGCAGAGAAGCGGAAGCAGCCTCCCTAAAATAAGTTATTTTTTGTTATAAATCAAATTGTATTTTTCGTATTCTTTTTAAATAAATGTATAATTTTTGTAAAAATTTTCTGAAAATAAAATTCCCAATCTATTTATAAGTAGTAAGGTTCTAAAGATAAGTAAAAAATGTAGCAAAACCTACAAACAATTATGTTTGTGATTTCATTCACAAATCAATGGCACGGAACGCTTTCTAAATCTTAAAATTTATTTCTATTACAAACCACGTTAATCACAAATTATAAATAGGACGTTCTATAGTATAGTATTCTAGATTCCAATGGCTTTAAGGGATCAATAAATAGAATTTTAATTAAACAGCCTAAACGTTTGTCACGAACAATTTTTAATTTTTTACGAATTTAAACGGTGATACAGGTACCGATATTTGTTTGTATATTTACAGGTAACACGAAATAACACTAAAATATTAATTATGTTTGTATCGACATAAATATTGAAAAGCCTTAAAATTATACCTAGAATATTATTCTGATGCATCTCCTACCCCAGGGAAATTTATTGTTTTGATTAGTTCCCAATTGGTAAACCTGCGATATTTGTCCGCGGTGATCTTTGTGTTTGCTCTTGACAATATGTCACTTATTTTACGGTTTATTTACCAAAATTTAGCTGCCTTTGATATATTTCTTTAGGCTTAATCTGTGCGAAAATACAATTTGTATATTATTGGTTCAGGTTGCCTGTAGATATCGGGGTGGTTTCTTCCAGAAAAGCTAAACAATAATACCTGTTACTAATTCCATATATTTATTAGTTTGTAATATGTATATATATACCACGTTTTCGTTTTTTCTTTGTTATAATTTAGTTGGAAAACACAACATGTATATACATCGTTTTTAAACCTACATCCAATGCGCTATACAGTTTCGACCTGTGTCTCTAGACAAGCCTGAGTCGAAGAACCCCTAGATAAGATCGATTACTGAATCTACTATTTATCTCAAGTATTTTTAGTGGTATTCAAATTTTAATGTGGCTATGAAAATGAAAAAATATGTTTACACGAAGAGACGGTAGTTACTAATAGGCAAACATATTCAATAGTTTTTCATTTATGTAACACATATTCTTTTTTTATGAATATTTAGTTGGTTAACACAATATATTCATAAAACATTTTGACACCTACATCGAATGCGCTACACAGATTCATTCTGACTCTCTAGACTAGACTGACGAAGACCGTCTATAATAGGAGATCAAGGTATCGCCGATCATCTGGCCACCTGTAGCGCTGTAGCTAAGATTTAATATATTACTCTGTTTTCTGTTATTTTCATTAGAAGCTGTAAAATTTATATAAAATAAAAACCAACCTCCTGTATAACCTTCCGATTGCTTTTCGAATCCATCCGTAGAACAATGTTCTAAAACTAATTAAAGATTGTTTGAAATATTGTGATCTGTGATTGATCATAATCCACCAAAATAATCATAGAATTGAGGTAAAATATTTTAATAAAATCTGTTGATCTCAGTTCTTTGCTCAATCTATTTTTATATATTCCAAAAATATAATTTTTATAATATGTTACAATACTAGCACGGTATTTACCACCTTTGTAAAATGCACATAGAAAGGGAATCTCTTATAGTATATTATTAAAAAATCATTTTTATTGTAATTTTTATGTTTAAACATTTTTTTCAGCATGTATCTTTTCATATTATATATAGATCTATTAAATCGTTCATTTAATCCCCTTTAAACGCCCTTTCAACATGTTAGAAACGTTTACAATGTTAGCTGTTTATCATTGTTAACCTTGTTAAATAAAGTATGCATGACAGTATACGTTATTACTACGGATATTGTGCATTAGTTTGTCTTATTGCTTCTTAGGGTTTAGTTATTTGGAAAGATTTATTTTATAAAGTTCTTTAAATATATATTAAAGCGCGTTGTACTTTAAAAATAAGTCCCGGCTTTATAACACTCAGAAATTTTAGGGATTTCAATGATTTGTCTATTTTCCTTTACAAACAAGCCTGTTTATAGAACTTTCAATGACGTTAACACATTATTATTGTTTAAAATTACAATGCATTTTCTACTGCAATAAAAATAGTTCTGTAGAATGTAATTATGGGCCTCACAATTTTCAATTTATATATATATATATATATATATATATATATATATATTTCATTAACCTTTCAATGAATATTTGGGTATTAATAATTAGCTTTTATTGTTAATCCTGAAGCACTGAACTTGCAGGTGTAGATATGATTTTAGTCTTCCTAACGTTTGCATGTGATAAAGGAATAGTGAGTATTTGTTCGATATTGACAAATGAAAAATCTATAGGGCAGTTGATACATACTTAGGGTGATGTGATATTTTGATTTCATATTTGAAATTAAAATATGCATTTAATTTTATTACTAACTAATTACTAAAGTTCCTATTGTATTTTTTAAAGATAAAGCATGTTCATCGCCTTTACTATTCCTACCATATCATTATTTCAGCTCTGTTTAGTTTGGCTTTACAATTGGTCATTATTAGTATAACACAAAGTTTCATTGTCATTTAAACAAATCTCTTTATATCCACGTAAAATCGTCAATGTTTAATTTGCCTTTATGTGTTATAATTGCTTGTACTGGTAAGATGTCTT
>JBAIZL010000002.1:6485793-6595793 GCA_036971475.1 Prosapia bicincta
CCTGTTAAATATTTGTTTATCCAGACGAAAAAATATGCTTTATAAAAAAATATTCCTAAGAATGTATATACTTTATTATACGATTTACAATATATATATATATATATATATAATTTGTAGATAATAGTTTCCTTGTGAATTATTTGTTTATGAATGTAAATACCTTTAATTGTAAAGAGGGTATTTATAAAACAATATGCTCAAAGGATTTTATCAATGTATTCCACAGATGTCGACCAAGCCTTCGTGAACCGCCAGAAGCTAAATACACTCATAGAGTTTTATCTGTTGATAGTACAAGACGCTTTGACATACTCGTATATCGCTACATTGAGAAAAAGCGTCTAAAATGTTACTTTTAGATATTCTTTTATATATATATATATATATATATATATATATATATATATATATATTTTATATAGTACGCTACGGTTTATTTCGTTTACTATATTTAAATTGGTATATTTAAAGAAAACCAACATTATCTTAAAATTTGTGTGTTGTTTTATTTTTTAATTTTTATTTTTAATTTACTTATATTGGTAACACTTGGCAAAAAACCACTACTTACTGTTGAATTGCATGAACCAGTCTAATATCTAAAAGTTCTTCACTATATCAAAACAAACCACAGACTAAACACAACAGAAAAATACGAGATATACGAACACCACAAAAACCATCCATAATACTTTCTAAACGACAAAACACTCACAATCTAATACTATATTTTAACATATAATTAACAACTACTCTATGAGCATCCCACAGACTCAATGTAGCAAAAGTGTTGTTATTGACTCAGAGCATTGAACAATGCACTGATCAAGTGTAAAACCCGTCTGCTGTGAAATATCATTAAATACTGTTTTCTTGCCAAATGATACCAATCTCAAACATATTCGTTTATGCAAACAAACTGTGAAAAGGTAAGTGGGTACAGTGTTAAACTGGTGTAGCTTTTATAAACTTTTTATTGCTTGGATTTTGTTGTAATTAGTTATAAATAATTTTTCATTTGAAGCAGAATCTTCTGTACACGGAATGTAAGCAATTATTGCCTTACTCGCTGTTAGAAGTGAAATATTGCTTAGAAATATTTTTTCCGTTTTAATGAAAAGATCCAGAGGTATTTCTAAAAGAATTTTCTCACCATATGAACTTATCTTCTGTTTTTTGTTATGTTCATTTTATCCTTATTCTAACGGAATTCAAGATGTTTATACAGTAAATATTTATTATATGCTTATGTCTTCGAAAGAGATAAACCATAGGATGTAAGTGATTGTAAGGAAGTCTTAATAGTTATATGTATTTTATTTAGTATTTTAGAGAGAGTTTAATCAAGTTTCCTGTTATTTATATAATATGATAAATGCTTGAATGTTTATAAATTAGTCTGCACCGAAACTATATCCACTACGTAATATAGATATAATTATAAGAATATTAAGATTTTGTATACCTTATGCCGTTTCGACAGTTGATAAACAAAACAAAAATGCGTATTTTGTAACCTATTAAAAAAATACTTGTATTTAAAATAGCTATTATAAGGCTTAGTCAAGAGAGAGAATTTAAATTAATTATTACCTACAAATACGCAAAGAATTAAATTTTTAAATAAAATGTATACAAAAATCTCTATAAGATAAATAAAAACTTTAGCCTATGCTCTTAATTTAAACTCAAAGAAGCCTGACATATGATAAAAGTACGAAACCCCACGTTTACTTCAACAAGACCTTTCTGTTGGGAAAGTGTTACCTTTCATGAAAAAGTAACAAAATGGAATAAAACTTCCTGTAAACACTTTACATTAAAGTGCTTGCAGAAGAATGAAGTTGAAGTCAAGAGATATTACAAGAAATATACAATCATTAAAAAAAAATGAAGAGAAGGCTACGTCTTACTTAGAGATATGTCAATATCAATTCCATCTTATTATTTATTCATTGTATATCAGAGCACCTACTACAGTTAGAACAACATAATCAAACGGAGTACTAAGGGGGGAATCATTTTCCTTCATCCTTCCATTTTTCTTGAACCCAGTATGTTTGGAATATTTTAGAGATAGTAGCTACATCAATACACAACTAATTTATTTGAGATTAGTATAAACTTGAACATATCCATTAAATAATGCAATAGCAAGTAATCTTATTGGTTAATTTAACTTCCTGTAGGTCTTATACCTACAGACCCTTTAAATTTATAATACATTCCTCATGATTTTCAAATTATGTCGTGACAAAATATGTCTTTATTCTATATGTAAAACACGACGTTGCATTTATTAATCCGTTTTTCATCTTTACATTGATAAATTGACTTAGAAACATCGCAAACATAAAAGGGAATTAGGAGGTTTAGTGATATCCACAGATCCTTAATCAGTGACAGTTTACACCTGCCTATTCCAGATCAGACTTTACTTGCTATTTATGGTCCAAAGGTTTCATATTAGCTCAATCATCTATTATGGTTATTATGTGATGTATGCAGTGAAAATGAAACACAATAAACAAAAAAAATGTTATTCTTAAAGGAAAGCTCAGCTATTATATGAAAATATAAAAACTTAGCAATGAATGCCAATACTATAATTTTCATTCTTTTTTTTAAAGTCTGTTCCAGACTGTTATTTTGATTTTTTTATAAATTTACCAATATATTAGATATGAACCTAAAATCTTTAAGCTTATGAAGAACAGTATAAGCACAAAATGGCTCAGTCTATCAAAAATGTATGTGTATTGTTCTTGTAACATTACTTTGACATGTAACTCATTATTTGGCGCACAATAAATTTATTTCGTGTTTTAAGCAACGACAGTGTAAAATACTAAACAGCAGTAGGCAAAAATTAATAATAAAAATAAAACTTGCAGTTTCTGAGTTGTACATCTTGAGGTTTTTCTTATAAATTACACTTTTAAACAGTCTTGTCCGTAACTTACAGCATTGAACAATTCACTGATTTAGTACGAAACGCATCAGGTGAAAATTATCAGTAAGTAGTGTTTTTTTCTAAGTAATTCCAAAAGTTGTAATTATTGAAAAAAGAATGGACTTATATTTAAAACTATAAAAACACAAACTTTAGGGTAATTATTATATGAATTTATATATATTTGTTACAAAACCAGCATCGACCAGAAAAACCTTTTTTTCACTCAAGGAAAATTGATTTTTAAAAATTATTTTCGGGAAATATGGCGTCAATCTCAACTTTGGAAAATGCGTCATTCTGTCCCAGTGCTTCTAGAGGTTTCATGTTACCCTGATATAACTAAGCACGGCCCTGTCAAAAACCTTTTCACCAAAAGATTTTTTACTTGTTTTTTTGTAAGGGGGGTTCTTGGTCACGAGAAATCGATTTTGGGAAAATTTGTGTTTCCGCCCTATTAGCTACTAGAGTTCCTATGTTATTCTCCTAATGTTCCTCTAACGCATTTATATTTTATTTAACTTACCATAAAAGTTCTGTCTTTTCTGAGTGAAGTTCATTTACTTAGTAAAAGAAGATTAAATTTATTTCTGTATTGAAAGTATTTCCTTAACTGTTGAACTTGTCCAACGAAAGTAAAATACAATGCAGTAAGATTTAGGACTGAAATACAATCCCCTTATTGTGTAACAAATGCTCTTCACGTTCAGTTTAAATAAACGTAGATTGTATGACTATTATGTTAATTTATTGTTCCATTTAGGTGTAATGTATTGCTGTGTCTAATCCTGAGTTCTATACAAGACTGCAACGAAGGCAAATACTATACAGTTGTATTATAAGTGGAAGTATTTCCTTTTCAACTGGAAACTACAAAGTTCTATGAATATTGATTTAAAAAGGCTTATTGTGCTCCTTAAAACATGTTCTGAATTTATTACTTGAATTTTGCTATCAGTTCAGTACATAAGGGCCAACTGATATTTGTTTTACATTAATTTGTGAAAAATAATGTAACTCGTATATTCTTCAAATAATTTTATCTTCCAAAACAAATTAGACAATTTATTTAAAAAAGGTCACATTAACGTAAAACCTTTGACTTGTATATATATATATATATATGAAAAAAAATCAACTACTCAGGCAATTATATAATTTGATATAGTATAAAACAATATCTTATATGCATTATTGCATTTAACGATAAAGTAGAATCTAGTATTGAAGGTTTAGACAAGTTTTAAAAAGAATACTTGGATTCCATTATTTTTTTTATTACTATCGTCATCATTAGAAACATTTATATTATTTTATTTTCGAAATTGTTTGAAGTTTTGATCGACTAGTTTATAAATCAGAATTTACAAAACTTAGGCTACATGTATAACAAAATCTCACTGGTATCGATATCTTCAATGGGATGTACAAATTCAATGACAATTATTCCGCAGTTTAAGATCGCTAAACAATAAATTGCATAAGTAAAATAATCTTTTATGAGATTTATTAACTATTAAGTGTGTATCCATTTGGTTTCTGCAGTAGATTAGAGACGTCACCTCTTCAATATTATATTGCCTCAGAAAAACTTAAAGAAAAAATTATCTGTCTACAAGAAAGGAAATGAAGATAGAATGAGAGGAACTACAAATAAAATCTAACTTGTCAAAAAGCAAACAGACCTGAAAAGTAAATCTCATTACCAATGTCGTTAACTGTGAGGGAAGTAAATAGAGTTGTCAAACGCAATAGAAATATAAAACTGTGAGCATGAAAGTGTATGTAATTATAATATTTAGTAAGAAACGAATAACTTAACATACAATTTCGTGTCTTTTCCAAATAAAACAGAAATCATCAAACAATTAAATCTTCATAAATAAAAGTTAAAATTAAAAACCAGACGTAATTGACAAGCGAGGCTTGCTAATAGAAAAGAATGATTCCATTGTGGCGGTTAAATCTACAAGCAAATAATTACACCAAAATGTTTACAAAAGATATATTTATAGCAAAAAAGACGACCGGATGTAAACAATAATTTCCGTTTGTAACACACTTTAGATGGTGTTACATATTAAATTGGAAATTTCAGAAAACAAACGAGAATGTATTCAAAAATTTTAACAATATACAACTATATAAAAAAATTGTGATTTATTAGAAATATTTTTAATGAGATCTCTGGTTGATAGTGACATCTGTCGGAAAGTTTGAAAACAAGTAATAAAGTACGTCTGCGCATATGCGATGCGCGGTAACGGGGAAGGTTGCTTCCAACGTTAGTTTTAACTCTCTTTTAGCCAAGATGTAAAGGGCAACGGACGTGTCCGAGAGCAAGGAAATATTATTTTGTTTTCAAAATTTAATGTAATATTCATTTTCTTAAACATGTTATAATCATGGTGTAGAAGACAGCGTACGTAACCAGGTACAAAGATGGGACGCTGAAGTTACCGATGACATTTCCTGAGATTTTTCCACAAGGAGGATGTGAGGTTACGACATGTGAATACAGCTAAGTGGATGATTTAAGACTTTAGAGATTTATTGCAAAATTTAAAATATTAGACAGTTTAACTCAAATTAATGAACCTTGAACGTTTCAACCTATATACATAAATGTAATTTACGCATCTTTTGGTGCATTTGTGTTCATCTTGAATTATAAAATTTTATTATGAAAAAAGCAAGTAAACTCGAGTACAGATTCATTTTCAGCCATTGATTGATTGATTCATTGATTGATTGATAGATTGCTATCCGTACAAATTCATAAGTTAAATATTAAATGTTCAATAATTCGTAACTGAAACAATGTCAAGAAATTTGTATCATGATTATAATTTATATTATTTTTCTTTGTTAAATAAAATGAGTGTTATTTGCTTTAATTGAAATTCAAAAGAGTAATTATTTAACCAGCACACAATTCCATGCATTTCAAGTTAATAAGCCTTAAAAATTAATTTAATGAGACTCTGCTAGTTTAAATGATTTAACTTGTATTTTAAAGTATTTTAATGTAACGGAGTTTTACCTTCAAGTTTTGAAGTGCGTTACAGACAGACGATTATTATTACGCCTGAACTGTAAGCTAGAACTTAAAACTAAAACTTAATCTTAAAATTAAAACTAAAATAATTTCTTAAACACTTTACACGTTGTTATTTTATGTTTGTTAATATTTTAAAAGTGTAAGCGAGAACGATGTTTTGAACTTAGAAACCTACTTAGTTGTAGGGTTAAAATCGTCATCTCAATGGAGTTTAAAAATCATCTTCAAATTCAGCTACTCTAAACACCTTTTCACCTTCTAAAGTATCGAATTAAAAATGGCCAAGACATCACGGCTATATGGTATTAGCTAAGCTATATGCAGGGTTATGGACACTTGTTGGAGATTGTTGTCCGATGTCTCTTTTTAAAGTTGTTTGTCACACCATAATTGTAATGGTTTTGATTAGTATCAATTCAGAAAGAGCAATCAGTACAAACCAGTAGTTCTGAAACTGAAACGCTGAAATTAGTAAATACCTGATACAATAATCATATTAGATTCTATACCGATGGCTTGCTTGACCAGCAAACGAGAACATCCAGACCAGGTTTTTTCAACAAATCTACTGATATCGGCTTTTACGTACCGGAAAGCACGCACTTCAGGACACAGAGCTTCTGGCGCTTAATCCCGATTGATAAGATATATGCATATTTACTAACTCAGATCTGCCCTCCAGGTTCTCTTAAATTCACCCACAGGGCATTACTTCTTTCGCATTGCTGAAATAAGAAAAATTGTAAACGATCCGAAGGACAGGAGGAAGGGCATAACTCTTAAATGGGTACCCGCGTATTGTGGAATAAAAGGACACGAGTCTGCCGATGGATAGCATTAGTAACCTGCATCTAAAGCTAAGAAGTATTCACTCATGTATTGTATGGCAAATTAGCACTTTCTTAAATGTTGGATTGAATCTTGGAGAGAATATGCACAGATCGTAACATTTTTCAACATCAGCCTGAAACACGAATTGAGGGACGTTTTGCGTCCGATTGCGACTCGAGAACGATATGGTAATCTAGTGCCGGAGAAAAACGTACTTGGATTTAACCTTTTGAATTCTCCAATTTATGGACTTTGAGAAAAAAAGATAAATGCATAGAGCCCATTTTGTTCTATTGTACGTATCCCATCCAAATAAGGGACTTTCCGAGAACCGAAGTGACAACCTTTATCATTTCAAATTTCTAGGATAAGATTTCAAGAAATAAAATAATCTATTTTTTTATAGTAAAATTTTTAGTGAAAGTAAATTTTTTTTTATAAAATAAGTTTCAAATTTACAAGTGGGAATTCAATCCTTTAGGAAAATATTTTTTCTTTAAAAATTTAAATGTTAACGAACACCAGCAAATCATTGTTATAATATTCATAGTAGTTTATATAACGACATTTGTTGAATATAGATTGAAACATGGCATCCTCCTTTCAGATCACGAGCGACGATGGTTTCTCTTGTACTGTGGTTTTACCCAGTTTCTACACTTTATCACTCCCGTTCTTAAATATATATTCTAATCATAATACTCACAACATTTTTACAATTTTTGCTAAACAAGTTTACTCTAAACTCACTACAAACTAGTATATTATTAATTACTAGTTTCAGCGACGATGACACCTTCCTCAGTTATTGGCTAACACAGTGAGTACGTATATATTTGAATAGAGTTTTCTGCCTTCCCTAAAGTTACAATATTTATCTCAGTCACTCCATTTCCAAAACTTAAATCGTATCTTTGCGATTTAAGTTTTGAAACCGTAGTTACTCCAAAACGCTTCAACAGAGGAAAATATTGTAACATTAGGAAAAGCAGAATACTCAAATATATAGAGATATTCCTAACCGAAATGAGGACGAATATATTAGGAATGTTAGATAATATAATTATACAAATTTGTTGTGGGTTCTGTGTAAACTATTTTTACATTTACAGTAGTGAATTGTTCTTACTTGCTTGCACTGTGTTAAAAATTAATAAACCATGATACATTGTGTATATATCGCGCAAGAACTATTTATTTGACAAAAGCACGTACAATATATAGCAAATTGGTAGCAAAAGATTTTATTTTCGAGGAACTGATTAAAATTATAATGGAAATTAAAGTTTGTGTAGGAAAGTATAACTAATAAATTCAAATCTTTGCAATTTATTATAAATGGTATATTCAAATAATGAAATTTGATAGCTAACGTTTGCACTATGTAGCAAGCAAATACAGCTAAGTAAACTGGAGCAATATGTCGCCGGTATATCTAGAAGCCAGGTATTCAATACAATTCTATAGAGTGACTATCCTGTTTAAACAAAATACGTTTTGTTTTTCTGCTTTAATTAACTCAGAGAAAACTAAATTGATCTCTAGAAAAATGTAACAATAAGTAATGAAGAAAATAAACGAAAACTTTTTCCAATTTTCCAATCCTCATTACTATCTACCTGTAAAGCATTATACTGCGAAACAGAAGTGAAAACGAGCCTTATCAATAACCTAATATATAATGAATTGTTACATGGGCATGGTTCAAAAATAAATAGCATTACGACTTCATACTAAATTCAATATCTTGTAATATTACCCGATCTATTTTACTGGAAAGGGAGTTATGTTTACCATTTCATTTGGAAAATCGTTATTTTAAATTCTTTTATATTTATTACAAAATACCTGTGAAAAGTTTGTATCCATAATTATGCCTAAATGTATTTCCAAAAGATCAGTTAGTTTTACAAAATACTGAACGAAATTTGAACTCCTAAAGATATTTGGATTAGAAACCATACGTATTTGTTGACGGAAATGATTCTTAGATTACATAACTAGGATTCAAGAAGTCTTTTTTCACCTAACGTTTCTCAAGCACCTTAACTGGGTTCTAAAATGTTTATCTAGACTGTTAGAAGAAACAATTTTCGTCTGTAAATTCCTATAATTGTTCTAGGCATTCTCTCTCTCCTATCTCTCTCTCTCTCTCTCTCTCTCTCTCTCTATATACATATATATATATATATATATATATATATATATATATATTATTATTATTATTTATTTACTATAGATACTCAAATACTATCTATAGAATATAAAAGAGTTAGATACGAAAAACGTGTTCAGTGTAGCTTTGTAGTTACTTTGTATTGGTGACTGAAATTTCTTCTAACACTAATACTATTTAAGAATAAACTTTACTGTTCTATTTTCCTGATAAACTGTTTTAAAAGTGAGCTATAAGAGATGAAATCACGCGTAACATACTTCTGGCCGGGGTTATAGAAGAGATACAAAGTTCATTCCTAACAATCTTAGTTGCTCAAGAATGTGAAATGAAGATTTGTACTGCATTAGGCAGGTTGTAAATCAATTAATGGAATTTTGTTCTTCTTTTTGAAATATTATTAATTTATATATATAAAGCCTCGAGTTGAAGAAGATTTATTTAGAAATGTTTGTCATAATATATGCTTTACGAATAATAGTAGTGGGTCTACTGATTTATATCAATATACTATTATCATTTTAGTTACCAATATCGTGCAAAGAACGTTTGGAATGTGCATAAAACAATATGAGAGAATCCTGTTGATGGCTTGAATTAATAACGTGAGCCTTTTCAAGGTAGTCGGCTACAAACAGTAATGATGTTTGCAAACAATAATCGTTAATAGAAATTATTTGACAGTTTATGATAATAAATCGGACAGATAGGATGCTTTCCTTCATCATCTAGAAAAGGGGGGTAGATAAACAGATCTTTTAAAAAAATTACAATCTAGACTTGCTTACCTGTTATATTGGTTTGGATATATAATCCGCAAAAATAGTTCGAGATGAAACTGATAAAATTTTCAAGATAGCTGATGGCCAGGTAGGTATTAACGCAGATTATTTTAGGCTCATTAAAAGAAGAAGAAAGCTTTGTTAACTGAAAATATGGAATTCAGTTCTTCAAGATTGGCAGTATATACTGTCTCTTTCAAAATATCATATGCTTAAAATCCAATTTCATCGAATGAAAATAAGGATTCATTAACTGAGGTTGCTCTACACTTACTGCACTAGTAAAGAAAACGGTATTTGTGATTAAGTAAGAAATCATGTTTTACAATTAAAGAAAAACAATGTTAAAGTGAATTTTGTTTGTTAACATTTGTTTGCGTTGTCCAGAAGCTTGATATAATCACAGCCCCTTATAAATATGATTTATAAATGTAATAGAGTTTAATTTAATAATTGTGTTTCTAAATAATATCAAGGCCATAACTATAGATAAATACTACAATATTTAATATATTAATTAAATATCAAACTTTGTATCTAACCATTTTTATACATAAATATGCAAATATAACAGAAATTAGAAGAAATATAATTTGAAATTAGGTAAACTACTTTAAATGAGAAAATGGTAAATACATTTTACAATAGAAACATTTACTAATAAATACTCAAAAACCACTTAATCACAACACTTCTTTTAACCCTAATGATTTATAATATTCAACCACACTGTATACTTAATAAATATACACTGTATACTTGACACAGTTACTATTCTCCGTTACTAAAATAATAACGGTTATAAATAGACTTGCCATAATCGCAAGTATGATTAGGTAGGGAACAGGAGTCTACTGTGAGAGAAACGCTGTGACAAATGCTTCCGTTGAGCTTGACACGTGCCTGTAATTTGCTTCTTTCGCGTTGCTTTCAAGCCTTGATCATTTGTAACATTACGCATTTGGTGTAGAGTATCATGGAAGCCTTAGAGGTTATTTTATTTATAAATAGTTCTACATACTTGTTTCAAATCTTAAATAGATTACGAACTTCGAAATATTTACGTATATTGTTGAAATTTACCTAAATAGTACATATTATCCATAAAATGAATCTATAAATTTTAGAAGTATAATTAATAAAAAAATAAATGAAACTAATTCATAGCATGTGATATAGTAGAAACGAAAACCCCCATTATTGACACTCTCATAAAATTGAAGTAAAGCGTAACAAGATAGCTATATTATTTAAAATTTATATGAAATTTCACATAAATATTACTAGTAACGCAAGCAAATTATTTACTCCTGAATATTTTAATGGGATAAAAGTAGAGTGAACTACGAAATAAATAAATAATAATCCTGCTAAAATTAGTAATGGATTAATGCAAACATAAAAAAATATTCGTCTCTTATTAATATGGTTGTTGATTGGTGGGAGAAAGTTATTTTTTGCAACAGGATTAGGCTTCTTGCTACACTTCCAAATTAGTAGTGTTTTTTTACGCAACAAGTATAATAGGTGTAGAATGCGCAAGCCATTCCGAAGGTACCAATCATATTCATAACCTGTGGCGATTATCAAAAGTGGGAATGAGGAAAGTATTCTGTACCACTGAATAGTTTTCGCAGTTCAGAAACTGTCTTTCTATTACGATCAAATGAGATAGATTTCTCACAATATTATCTGTTTAATGCAATTAATAATAATGCGGGTTTGACTGACAAACCTAAACAATATTCTAAGAACAATTTAAATAGGCCTCTCGCTATTCTTACGTTAAAAGTTAATGTATGTTTTAGGAGAAAATCGTATATAATTTTTAAAGAAGTAAATAACTCTAGGGAGAAATAACTATATTATGTTTCTAATAGAGATTATTTTTCAATAACATAGTAGTAGCATTCACACACACACACACACACACACACACACACACACACACACACACACACACACACACACACACACACACACACACACACACACACACACACACACACACACACACACACACACACACACACACACACACACACACACACACACACACACACACACACATATATATATATATATATATATATATATATATATATATATATATATATATATATATATATATATACATATACATATATATTATTATATACGATTTATTTTTAAAATAAAAAACAGTGCAAAATGTATACACTTTATTGGAATGTAAGAACGTAGCTGTTCAGTGCAAGTGGGAAATTTTTTTAAGAAGTTAAAAAGAACCTGGAGAAAAATAAACGAACAATAATGTACTTTAATGAGGTGAGTATAGCTTTAAACAAAGTATATATATTTAACATCTAGGTATACTTCAAGCCCTCTAAACTTACAAAATAATTAATTATGGTAAATTTGTTTTAATTTTGTATATATATATATATATATATATATATATATATATATATATATATATATAATTTTTAGATTTCAATATCAATGCGTAAATTAGGTTACCTTAATAAGAAAGATTTATTTGAAGTATAATTACTATATAAATTATGTAAATGAGGTATGTAATTACGAGTTAGTAAGGATGTGAAAGTCCTTAACTTAATGTCCGGGTCCACTATCAAGCAATAATTACCATCTGCTATAAATTATTCATCGTGGCGGGGGTTTGAACCAAAACGGTCGTAAACTCTGACATAAACTTATAATAGAAGCAGACGTTCTGATAGCGTTTGGAATGTATAGTAAGAAATGTTTGAAGGCATTTCGATATTTAAGAACTATAATAAAATAATATGTTTTTCTCTATATGATTATCTGCTGTTTTATAAAACTTTGCGTAAGTGTTTAGACATAAATTGACATATTGATTATAAATTATATAAATATGACAATATACATAATTATATATTAAACAAAACATAACTGACATACTTTATTTAGTTATATGTACGCTTTGTTAACGAAATGTTGCTAACGAAACATTTTGCTTCGACTGAAAGTTCAAGTACATTCAATCTGTACTCACAATTTGTAAGAAATACTTGTAGTTAATTTGTTGGTTACGAAAATAATGTAAAATAGGCCCAATTTACAATAATAGACAACAATAATTTTTATATATAATGTTAAAAATAAATGTACAATTTCCTTTCTCAATAATCCAGTTAGACATTCCATTCCTCTTGATTTTTTTCTGGTCGACAGTCAACAGAAAATTATTTTGTTTATAACCCAATCATCTGTAAATACTGATACAGTAAAGAAGAACTTTTCATATTCCGAATCCGCTTTTCTCGTAACATTTCTCAGAATCACTGTACTTTATACTAAATATTTTGCTATGAAATAGAATTTTTGAAATATATTTTATACATCTGTTGAAAATGATTTCTCTTTACATTCCTTATTTAACTTATTTAACAAAGAGAAATATTTAATAAACTATTCGTTTGTACGTAATAGTCAGACAATATACACTGTAAATGGAATTCGAAAAATTACATAGGAATACATTTAATAGAACACTGTAACATTTTATTGGTATTTATAAATGTTTCGAATTTATTCTCTTTTAGTTGTTGTATATTTTCGTTATTATTTTCAAAAATATTATCTGAAAGTGAGAGGAGTGTCGGTGGCCCCATGTAGAAACAGTATCACAACTGGTGAAAGACTCCAGTTTAGGAGTGCAACTCCTAAAGTACGAAGCAGCCGCGCACCGTGCGTTTGCCTACAGGACCTACAGCAAGTATTTGTTTAGATCGACAGGAGTTCCCGCAGGGGCTCGTGCCTGGCAAAATACCACTTTATGAATAGAGCCAAGAACATTGAATAGAATTTCCGAAATCATAAAGTATTAACAGCTTTTTATCGCCGGAAAAACAGCTTCTCTCCGGTCTAAACTACAAATCATGTGCGTCAAATAGTTCTTGTCTGGTGAAGGGATGACGTATTCTTTAGTAAAAAAATCAACAAGAGACAAAGCAGTTAAGATTACCACTTAGCGGATATCGAATAGCATGAGTAAAGAGATTTGAACAATAATAGGAGAGGAAGTAAGTGTAAAGTTAATATATAGCCTATATTTACATGAGAATTAAATACAATTTTATCAAAAAAGAAATGAAAAGAATGTAATATATTTATTATACACAAATGTAAGAGGTTTAAAGAACTATATAGACTCTCTCTTATATCTTAGTCAAATAAAATAAAATAGTCGTAAAATTAGTCAGTGAAATGTTAGTAAACTGTAAGAAGATATTATTTTATTCTAAATTTTAAAATGTCTTATTGCTGAGATGACACACTTACAAGGTAGGAGACATAATTTGTCACGTGTTACAAGATGTAATTGCCACTCAGAAGCTAACCACAGAAGACAGCTGATACACTATTATCAGGCCTAAAACCAGGAAGTTATTTTAATATTTATTGAGTATTTACAAATTAAAGTGTATTATGGAAAAGTTGTTTTTTGTTAAATTGAGAAACATTCTGAGAACAACATGTAACATTACTATTATAAAAAGTGTTGTAAACATAAATATATTAAATCAAAAATCATACAGTAGATAATAGCTAACGTCTCACATGTTTAAGGTTCCTCAAATTTTGAAGGTAAACCTACACATCTAAAACATGTTTTGAACATATTTTTATATGCAAAATATATATATATAAGTGGTTTTAAAAAAGAAATTTGTCATCCACAGTTATTACACTATTGATAATAGCTAAGTGAAATTATCTAATACTCTAATGAAAGTAGTGATTTCTTGTGTGATAAGCTTAAACGTTTTTAATGACTGAAGTATATATAGATTTTTTGTTATTATTAAGTGAAGTTCTGAAAAACAAGAAGTGAATACAAGAAAATAGTGTTGCAAAGCTACAAATATATATATATATATATATATTGTATCTCAGTATATGTACTTAGACAAGAACCGTACTTGGTATTTATGCGAGTCAACTTTCAAAGATTGGCCATATCTCCATCATTGGGCATCACTGGCCGGGGGTTGTAGTAGACTGCCAGCTGTGTGGAATTCCCGTTGTCACAAGGTGTGGTGTACCGTTAGTTCTATTTTCGGATTCACTGTACTGTGCGAGTCTTTTAAGTTTGTCTTGGGGTTAATTTTATATATTAGGTTCAATAATTTATCGATCTTTTATTTTGTTAGTATTTGTTCGTTTATGATACACACACACACACACACACACACACACACACACATATATATATATATATATATATATATATATATATATATATATATATATATACACACACACACACACACACACACACACACACACACACATATATATATATATATATATATATATATATATATATATATATAAGTTACGTGTTTCATTAAGTTCGAAAGGTTTTTAAAAATTATATTTATTCTTACAAACCTTTTAATCAATTAGTAAACATGTAATTTAGAAAACTGTTACATAATTTATCCTAACAAAACAAATTCAACTGATGTACATTCAGCTGGAGTGGAAAACGTCTGTGCGATACAGAGGCGACTTACACACTGCCGGGGCACTTAACACTACATGTTAAGTGCTTCGCTAAGAGAATCTGGATTTTTTGTGCGCATTAGCGACCCTACGGGTTCATGTAAACCTCCAAGGAGAACTCTTAGCCCTAATTTCTGTACATATTCTATTAAAACATCTTTGGCCAATTGTCTTTGAGGCTCTTTATTAACAAAAAATGAGATTTGTAAATTTAACAGTTTTTGAATTCTTTCGTAAAATTTAAAAGGTGATTCATTATTTTCTTGTTTTAACTCAGCCATTTCTAAATTTAAAGTAAAGCAATCTCTTTTGTCTGAATAGTTGGTTAATAATACTTTTTTAATCTCATACCAATTATATGAATTTGAATTTACTACCATTTCTAATGCTTGGCCTTTTAACTTAGCTAGTATAGAAGAAAAATAGGTATTCATTCTTAAAGTCTTCTAGATTTTCAGATACATAAAACTTACTGACTATTTCATCACATACTGATATAAATCTATTGAGCATAGTGGGCTCTCCACTATACTCAGGAATCATGTCAAGATATTCATTCTTTAATGTTGGCGTTGCCATTTTAAAATATTATTTTCTTTAAAATAATAAAATTAAAATCAATGATATAAAATTAAAAAGTATTTACTCTACTTTTTCTTAATTCTATTTCTTACGATCTACTTACAAGTGGATCCAAAATACTTTGCTCATTTGAACAACTTTTCACTTTTCACGATATTCGCTCGTGCTCTTAATAGATATGCGCTCTATTAAGTTGTTGTAGATATTCGCTCTACTAACGTTTTCCTCAATTAACGGTTAAAACCGACGGACGTTATATTCGCTAACTTCCTTGAGGTGTCCTACCGACTGCGCCAGCTACGTGTTTCATTAAGTTCGAAAGGTTTTTAAAAATTATATTTATTTTTACAAACCTTTTAATCAATTAGTAAACATGTAATTTAGAAAACTGTTACATAATTTATCTTAACAAAACAAATTCAACTGATGTACATTCAGCTGGAGTGGAAAACGTCTGTGCGATACAGAGGCGACTTACACACTGCCGGGGCTCTGTTCTCACCACCTATATAATACAAAAGCTGCGTAAGCAGGAAACTTCCTAGCACGCATTTTATTATGAAAGGTTCACATAAATTGTTCACATAACTTATATATATAAAGCGATTCGCCAATAAAAAAAAACTCAAATACAAGTTTTCAATTGGGTCTGTGGATAGTAAAAAACTGTTATCAAAATTTGAAATTATCAAATTATAAATTAATAACTAGCAATGTGAAAAGTGTCAAGGTGATCCCACAATGCAATAAATATAATATCTAACCATTATAATATAATATTAACCAGAGACGCACATACATACAAGAAGAAATAGAGTTAGATATCGGTGAAATTTTTTCACAATCAGAATCGGTGGTAAAGGTATAAATGCTCATTTTATGGCGGCATATCCCGGTCTTGTAGATAAAAAAATACAAAGGAGACATATACAACTTTTGTTTACGGAATAAAAAAATTACTTAAGGTAAATCCCGCTATAAAAGACTTGATTATTAAGATAATCTACAGGTTTCAAAAAGTAAATCTTAATTTTAATTACAAGACTTTCTCACGAAATTTCACTACGTTTTCCTATTTTATTGAATTCAGCATTTTAATGGTATTTTTTAACAAGAGTTTATTGTTGTAATTCCAACTCACAAGACACATACTGTATTAAAACTTGAGAACTTTAAGATTTCTGTCAATATTTTCCTCAATTATACAGAAATATATGAATATACTGCTAGTAAATTACCAAGAAATTATAAGGCTTTTAACTGATGTAGACTGAGGATGCCCTACTAAAAGGAATAAGCATATAGACTTTAAAGCTTTCCATTTTATAAACAACTTAATCCCTTTAGAGAAATTAAATGTTATCGAGTAACGGTGCGTATTGAATTTAAAACGTTACCTAGAAGCAGGAAACGGCAGATGAAAATGAAAAAGAACTACAAGTTCAGTTAGTTAAAGTAGTTAAGGCTTAGTTTTGTCGGCGAATCATTTCCTAAGTTATATAGCCTAAATGATTTTCTTGAGGAGAAAACTTCAAGTATTGCAGCGGTTTTGCAGACATAGCATTGTTCACTCTGTAGAAAATATTTAGTCTCTCTGGAGACAAATTTCATAATATTTTATATTTTAAGAACCATTGGTCATAGTAACAGAATTACAGTAAATTTAGTCAAACAATTTTTTTCATTTCCTTCTATTAGCTCAGACTCTCCTTATAAATATATATCTTGTAGACCTCTTCAAACTTTAACAAATTAATATGCATTTTATCAATCTAATCGAGTTCAAATAAATTTTTTTAACCTTTAGTGAATGACAATTTTTATTACAGTTTTTTTAAATATTTTTAAAATTAGATCTAAAATAATTTTAAAAGTAGATGTCCCGTTCGGATTCGAACTGAATTACTACTTGTTTGAAAATCAGAACTTTTGCACTAAGCCAACTTTCCCATTGCTAGAAATCTATGATTTAAATATGTAAACTATATGAGAAAGGTTCCTTGTAATAACAAAGTATTATAAGAGGCAGAGAAATTATAGAACACAATCAGCTTCGTAAATTACAAACCAAAAAAAAGAAAGAAAATGTATAGTACCACACAAAAATATTAGTCCAACACCATATACTGTGTAGGGAGGAAAATGGAAAATTGCAACGAAATTCGCTTTCTATTTTGGCACTTAATACTTTTCTTATCTCATATGTATAAACATATTTATACATTGTAACCCTAAAACAAAAAGTAAGTAAAATGAATTTTGTTTTTTTGACTCGGTAGGAATTGTCTTTAAAAGATTTTTAAAAGACTTTTTCTATATTACTTGTTTATTCAAACGGTTGAATTTTTTAATTGGGTTTGGAATATAATAGTTGGGGCTGTCTATACTAGTAATTGTATACAAGGTCTTAAGCAAATAAGCCTGCTCGAATAACTTAAAGTTGCTTTTTGAAGAAACATTGAAACATTGTTTAACGAAACATGGGATACGTACATCATACTTCTCATAAATTTAACTCATGTGTAAGAACTTTTTACTTTTTTAAACCGTTTCATGTGCATATAATGAAAATTTTATATTATCCGTCAGTGCATTTTAGAACAAAAAATACATTCATTTTGGGTAGGACTCTCAAAAACACGGTGAAATAATTGTAAGCAAATAAAAGTCGTCGATTTTCATTGTTCGACGATTAGAAAAACTACCTATTCAACTTTTTTTAATTTTAAAGTTTTGATAAACGTTTAGAATAGCCGTGATAACAAAGGAACTGTTAATTGAACTAGGTACTAGGTACAGTTTACAATACGAGGAGTTTAAGCTATAACTCCTAAAGCAAACTGAACTTTTTAAAGTTATTACAACAATTTATTTGGCTCAAAATATTTAATCACCTGAGGAAATAAAAGGTTGTAACAATAGCAATGCATTTGAGGAAGAATAAAAACATTTTTTTTCCTAATCCAAATATTTATATTTATAAATTCTATTCATGTAATATATAGCCTGGTAGTAAAAGTTTATATTAGTAAGTAAAGCATTGCGATTATATAAAACAAGAATGAATGTTGTATAGTTGATTTGTTACTGTCATGAGCAATGGGGAGCACTAATAGACCGGAGCAACAAGAGAATGGCTAGACACTGCACAAATATTCTTATCTCACTGCAACGTCTATGCTTGACATCACGTGTCCTCGTGAGTTCTGAGTTATATTTCTGTTGCTTTGTACATTTCTCATCGTTCAATAACTTATGAATTCATTATTTTATTAACAACATTACTTTGAACCAATTTCTTCATCGAAAAGGCTAAGAGTTTTGCTTATAAAGTAGAACGTTTTGTTCCTGTCGTCAAGATTGAATTTGACACACGCCGTAGACTTTTAAATCTACTTTATGTATAAAGTACAGTCTCAAAGAAAACTTTTAATCCCATTTCCGCCACATCCATCAGTTTCAGCTGAGCGAAGGTAATAGGGTAATTGATGTTAAAGCTCGTGCCTTATATAATTTATATAGACTTCGTACTTTAAAATTTTGATTTCTAATAACTAATTAAAGAGATTAATTTTTATGTCAGTATACTAAAGTTATGTCTCTTAATAGTTTTAGTGTGAGATAAATGTAGTTTGGGCAGAGCAAATAATAAATATCCGCCTTTGAGATTTGGAAATGTTTATTTAGACGTAGGTAAAGATATAATATTTAAATTTATCTAAAGTTTATCTTTTCACTGTTTATTACACTGTGTCCTTTAATTAATGTAAAATCGATCCCTTGCCTAAAACAATGTAAATATTGAAATATTCAGATCTCCCTTTGTCAAGTAGTTATAATCTGCATTCTAAATAAGTTTACAACCTAAATCCTAAATTCATATTTTTCCCAAATTAGAAACAGTATTTACAAATGTTGTAATGGAAAAGCAGTTAAAGAGGTTGTCCAATATCTCATAGTTCATCAATTTTTTTATGAGCTTGCTTCGCCAAACTGTATCGTAAACGGATTTAGGTCTATCAGAACTCCTAGTATGATAGCTTCCTATGGAAGCCGTCTCTTACATCTTGAGTGAAATTTACAACATAGTCCACGTTGCCTCTATACTTTCTAAAGCCAGCTTGGGAGTTATCGGTTTTTCTGTATACAGGGTTAATCGGTTATTTATCAATAATTCTGAAGCTTTGCTACAATCACTGGTGACAGATACCGGTCTGTAGATACCAATCACTGCTCGGTTTCATTGTTTAAGGATAGAAATTATTTTACGCTTTCTCAATTACTGTGAAACATGCGCTCTCCAAGTGAGAATAGTGACAGCAATCAAGATATATATATATATATATATATATATATATATATATATATATATATATATATATATATAAATTTGATGTGGCTTCACACACTTATCATCCTGAATAAAAATTCATTAACAATAGCAAGTATCGCAAAGCTTTATTTATCGTCGGTCAGTGTTGGCAGCTACGGTTGTAGCTAATGGGCACTACTTTACTACGGATATTCAGACATACAACTTGCACTTGAGAAAGACAAGAAGGAAACGGAAATAACTGCCACAAAGCGAATTTATTACCTCCTAATGTCAAGTAACGTAAGAAAGGTGTCGTTTTAGCCCCAAAATAGTGAAATCTTATATGAAAACGTGTTCATTTGCTGCAAATAAAAAATTAATTATAGCTTCATTGGAAAGAATATGTGTGTTCGCACGTGCGTGTGTGTAGTGTTATTTACCAATTGGTAAAACCTATGTGTAATAAAATATAGAACAGTTTTAACATAACTAATACGAGTAACTAATAGGTCGAATGTCCACTTCAGTATGTTTATGTAAAAGTTAATATTTATTTTATTTCATACAAATGTTATTTCATTTCTACAGATTCTCATTTAAGTTTAGAAACCACTTTCGTGCTGAAAACGCATAAACTATCAACATACTGAGATCTTCTCTGAGTAATTATTGGACACAAATGAATTGCTAGAGTAAGGATGAACTAGAAAACATTCAATAACCTATCCACAGATTTGATTAAAAAATAATTGGATTTCTAGGAACGGAGTCTAAGGTAGTAATAAGTTACTTTAAAAATATATCCTTGTCTATTGCAGAAAGAGGAAACCATTCGTGCCTGATAAACTAAAATAAACATCACAGCCAACATTATTTTAAAAAATTAATGTACGGATTACAGGTTGCTTTCAATTCAATTGAATATGAACGGAAGAGGACAGACGTCATATGTTTCTAACACCAGCAGTATTGTTTTTCGTTAATATAAAATTTATTACCTGAAATTGATTTATGGATGTATTAGGATACATAATTAAGCATAAATGAAGGACGCATTTTACGACACGTTGACGAAGAAAATGTGGAAAATAAATGTTGTGCATGCCGAAGGAAATACTAAACATTTTTAATTCCCAGAGAAACAAACGAAATAAAATAAATGAAGTTTAAAGGTATTAATAAACGAAATGAAAAAAGTTATAGATTCAGCATACATACAGGTACAGTACATACTAAAATACAGGCAGTTTCAAATATCCTAATAGAGAAAGTACTTGCATATTTAGAAGTATAAACATAAATATAATTAAACAGTAGGTAAAATTCTTAGAACAATAACTACATATATTACTTTAACGAAAGCAATAATAAGATAAATAACAATGAAAATGAAGCATAAAAGCTAACAATGAAAAATGTATTAGGTTTAAGAAGCAAAAGTAAGGCTATGAGTACATACATAAATTAAGCAAGGATTGCAACAATAGGTAAAAATGAAATACAACCTGGAGAACTAGACAAAGATATCCAGCATATGAACGTAAATGTAAGTAACGTAAGTGTAACGAATTAAATTAAACCTCGTTAACTTATTTTTTTTTAAAAAAGGAAAATAGACTAATACATGTGATATCCAGGGAATAATTTATGTAGTTAAGAAAAGAACGATGTTAGACACCATACAAAATAAGTATAACTAAAATACTAAAGTAGACCAGTCAGAAGGTTGTAAAAGATGGTTTCTATTATATTTTAATTTCAATATTAGTTATTTATCCTTGTTGGTCATATCCGGTACATTCGTTCATTTTGTAGTTTATGAATTGCAGTTCCGATGATTTGCTAGAATCTCGTCTAGGATTGACGAGGTAAACCCTTCAGTGAAGATACGGGACAACTGTTGTTGAGTTCACCTCGACAATGATAGGTAAGAATATAGCAAAACGTTGGATCTGCATTTTATGCACTACAAAATGAACTAATGTACTCGGAATGTTAGCTATATATATATATATATATATATATATATATATATATATATATATATATATATATATATATATATATATAACCTCTCTCTCTCTCTCTCTCTCTCTCTCTCTCTTTCTCTGTATATATATATATATATATATATATATATATATATATATATATATATATATATATATATTAAAAACAACTAAGGTTATTCAAATACAAGAATAATATTTATTAATTTATATTCAAGGCTTTTCGTTGGTAAAACAGTACCAACATCATCAGGAATGAATCGTACAATAATGCAAGATATAAAACATAAGTTAAATTATAAATAGAATTGAAGCTAAACTTATACAAATTCCCCACTTTATGTTGTTACTGTAACATTATAGACATTGAATATAGTATCTAATTTAGAATGTATTTGTAGTTGTTTTTTCATTAGTTTATTATTATTGCTGTATTTATATATTTCCAATGCTTCACATATGTTCATTCATACTCTTTTATTAATTTCTTTTATAAGTTTCGTATTTTCATATTTGAAAATTGGTGCTTATTATTAATACAATCATATGCAAAATTGGATATATGTGTGTATATATATATATTTATATATATATTTATATATATCTATATATATATATATATATATATATTTCTGGATTTATATAAGCATTCAAATTTTCTTTATATCTTTCGTTTAATTTTTTCTTGGTTTGACCTATATAAATTTTATTGCAGCTTTCACATTCCAAATTATAAACACCACGTTTCTCATTCATAATATTGATGTTATTATTGTTATTCGTTATGTTTATTATTAGTTTTGTATGAAATTTTGATATTTGTATTTTTAAAAAAGTTGGTGATATTTTTTATTTTATTACCTATAAATAAAAATGAAGTCCCTATTGTATTAATATTATTATTATTGTAAATTGATTTTTTTTGTTACATTGAAAACATTATAATTAAGTTTGTCAACAGTTTTCTTTTTATAACCGTTTTCTATTGCAATTTGATAAATTATGTTTTTTCCCTTATTTTATTTTAATATGAAACTTAGAAAAAGAAATTAATAAGTGATTAAGAATGAACATATATGAAGCATATGAAATATATAAATACAGTAATAATAACAAATTTAAAAAAGAACAAGTACAAATACATTCTAAATTTTATTCTATATTCAATCTCTATTAAGTTACAGCAACAAAATAAACTTGGCAATTTTATAAATTTAGCAACAATTCTATTTCTAATTTAACATGTTTTATATCTTGTATTATTGTAGGATTCAATCCTGATGATTTTGGTACTGTTGAGTGCTGTTAAGCTTTAAACATGAATTAATAAATATTCTTGTATTTGAAAACCTTAGTTGTTTTAAATTATTAAACAAGAAAACGTATTATATATATATATATATATATATATATATATATATATATATATATATATATATATATTTAATGTTTTCTCTACTTAAAATTTATGAAAACCATTTCCCTGCCACAACGCATTTCTTTCCTTTAAGTGTGCGTCATAGTTTTATATAATTACGTAATTTACACTCTTAGTTCCACATTGCGTTTCCCGTCATTTTTAATCATTTTCAATATTTAATTTATATCGTTTATTATTAAGAATTCATAGTGAACTATTAGTTCACTCTCCTTCCTTTTTCGAGGTGAAAGTGTTTTGTTAACTTACACTTGTTCTTGAAACGAGGTTGCATTTTGGATAAATGGTCGGTAACATAGTCACCTCAATAGCTTACACTATAATGGAATTTAATGGCACCACCGTCGGTTTCTTGGTTGCGCAGAGGCAACGTCGGCCCCTACTAAGCCTGCTGAAACGTTACTTGTTTATCGATAGGTGTACTTTATTTTAAAATAAAACTGAAATAACTGTTTACCCATAATAAGTATTTAAAAAGCACCTGTCTCTAATATATCTGCACTCAAAGTCTTTTAAGCTCAGATTTATTCTAATAAACAGTCTCCACTTTTGGTTATTATTTGTCTTTATTCCATATGGTAAAACAAAAATCAAAATATATTTAATATATTCCATAGAAATATAGGTAACATATTGACATTACCTTTTGCAATCCATACACAGTAGAAGGTCTGAAAAGAATAAAACATAAACATTTTGAATCTAACATCACATATGCCCTTTAGCACATCTTGATAGTACAGATCTATTTAAAAAATAATTATTTCTAATGGATAAACGCTGTAACTGGGTAATGCTTGTCTAAGTAATTCAGTGTTGAATCCAACTTTATAATGGTTGATATTTTCACTGCAACAAATACTAACATATTTGCTACAAACTAGTTACACAGTGTTATTCTAATAAAATTTTCTTCAAATTTGAACTCTATTTTGAAAATCTAAACTTATTTATAAAATGAAAGTATTTCCTTAGCAAGTTTATCACTTATATTACATATGTATATATATTTTACTATAGTATTACTATATATAATTAATATATTATACATTTTATTATTATTTATAACAAATCGAATTTTAAAACGTTATATTTGACTTTTAGTAGTAGATCTATTAATTTCATACATTTAAAAAAGTATTTAAATGAAGAAGGTAACTGAAATACCTATGTAGTTTTGAATGAAACATTTATAAACATTACGAAATCCAATGAAATACAATAAAGAAAAAATACCTTTTGTTAGAGCCATAAATTTATAGAATTTAAATTTCCGTTTTATGCAGATTTTCTTATATTAATTATTATTATTATTGTTTTTATATTACGCAAAATCTGGAGCTGGAGAGTTATGAATGGCAAAATAAAATAGTTTTATATTACAAGGAACCACAATATTCCTGCCAATATTTTAATTTGTATTTTAAAACAGCGTAACATAAATCATATATAATAAAGTTAGTACAATGATGTTCTAATGAATATATTGAAACGTGTTTTAATGAAAGCCGTATTATTTTCATAACTCATTTACTGTAATACTTTCATTTGTCAGACGAAATAGAAATATCTTACTTGTGACCTGCCGAATGCGTTTTTCAACTTTTGTTAAACGAAAATGAACCGTAATATTGTTACAAAAATATTTAAAAAAACCCAAAACCACAAAAACTAATCAAAACGTAACTAAAATAAGTTACCTAAGATTAAATCCTTATGTACATTTCGATGGCAAAGTCATCTTCAGAGATTCCTATTACAAAGTACAATCTAGAATACAAAAAAATAACAAACTAGACTCACACCGACCGCTGTCTCCTGAATCTTCACCTGAACCTCTGAAGATGATGACTTTGTCATCGAAATGTACATAAGGATTTAATCTTAGGTAACTTGTTTTAGTTATTTTTTGGTTAATTTTTGTAGTTTTGGGGTTTTTTTCACCTATATTTTTGTAATATATTGTACCACTGTGCTCTTGATATTGTATATGTAATATTGTTGTAAATGTCCTGTGACAAAAGGTACCTTTTAGGTAGGTAGGGTCATAACGTTCTCCTTTTGTATCACAAACGTTTAGTTCTTCTGAGTTTGGGGTTGTGTCATAATGAAAACACTATAAACATGAATTATAACTGTTTACATAGTTTTAAAAATATTTTTTCCTTAATCAAGATAATAAAATTACAACAAATTTTAAATTTATTTATCATTTCATAACAACATTTGTAATTATAAAACCATTTGTGTCATTTATTACTGTAAGGTATTTTAAGTGTATGACATTCCATTTAGGTTGTTCACTGCTGTTGCCATGAAATTAAATTGCTCGGACACTGGTCGTAAATTACTAGAGGTCAAAGATTAAACGTCTAGTAACATTCTTGACTTTTATATTATAGCTATTTCATTAAAATATTTTTATACAGATACTTACGTATGAGTTTACGAATAGAATATATATTTAATTATTTTCTAACTTGAGTTGATTAAAAAAATATATAATCAGGGGTGCAAAATCTGTTCAAAATATTTTACTTAACTTTTTAGTTGATGTGAAAGTTGAAACCTTCATACAATCTTCAAAGTTTAAAATGTTGAACTTTATCATTCCAACGGGTGGATGTCGTAATAGTTTTCTATGGAACTCAAAATTTGAAAAACGTAAGCGTTATAGATTTATTATTACTTTTTAAAATTTCATTATTTCAGAAGTATATTTAGATTTACTTTTCCAAACTGATTGTTTAATATCGAAATCTTGTTGCTGTTCATGACGAGTTGGTTGTTAATTACTTATTACACTTTGACATTACTTGCGACCAGACTTTTTTTTAACTAAAGGTTGTTAGATTGTTATTGTTAGTTAACATCCTTTAGTTAACTAAAAGTATAGTTGCAAGTAATATCAAAGTGTAATAAGTGATTTTATAACATATTTGCTCTTTAAATTATTTTAAAGAATTTATTAATTTTGATATATATATAGAAAAACTATCACAAAAGTGGAAAATAAAAATTCACTAAAGTTTCAAACAATTTTGAATAAATTATTATCAGTCACAAATCAACTTTTAAACTCCCTATAATATTTAGACAGTAGTCGAGGTTAAATTCAATGTTTTAGCCGCTGCTTGAAAATGTACACACTATATTACTCTTACAGGAATGGGTATTTATTTATCTCCCTCCTTCCACACTCCATATATTTTTTTTCTATTGGTACTTAAGAACCAATACGTAAGAAACGACAATTTCCGTATTTGTTTCCATCACTGTAATACCTCTTATTTCCGGTTAAGTCTATTTCTCTTCATCTATGATCATTTAAGGTAATATATCAATAGTTCGAAGTCATGAGCTCTATCTATGTCTCTTTAACTTAGGGTCCAAGCAGTCACTCTATATAAAAGAAAAGCAAGATCCATAGTCGCATAAATGTAGGTGAGATTTAAACATCCAAGTCTGATACTTTGATCTCTAAGAGACAATTAGTATATGATTTTATAAAATCATGAGCTGCCGCCATTTCTAAAAGCAGGTTTCTTTTGCGTTACTCATTTATATTTTTCTCTGAGCATATTTCCTTTTGTATATCATTTTAACGTTAAAGTAATATTTTATTTTGGGGACTTTTATTTTAGATAATGCAATACATTTTGTGTTCTTTATAATAATACATAACTCATACAATTCAGTGATTATTCTTTATTTCCAAACTTATCTAAAAATATTAATCGCAATTTTCTTGCATTAAGAAATAACCAGAATGATTTGTTTTAGTCTTACTATTTATTGTAGTTTCAGCAGTTTTCTCTCAATATCTCTCGACCTCATTGAGAGATAGCTGAACAAGAAGTCTATACTAGGTATCCGCCTTTGTTTTCCTCCCTACTGGGAGTTGATTTCTTCTAGTGGTTGATTTATTGTTTTAAAATGATATTTAATTGGTTTTATATACAACATAGATAACTAATATTGCGTGTATCTTGTCCATTCATATTCGTGGTCATTATTGTTCTTGGTACAGTCCACCCTGTCTAAACCATTATTGTTCTTGGTACAGTTCACCCTGTCTAAACCATTATTGTTCTTGGTACAGTCCACCCTGTCTAAACCATTATTCTAATTTTCTAGTCATAAACCTCTTCATGACGACAATGTCATCTATATTTATATTCACCTGTAAAAGTAAAATATTGTAACTGTAACTTATTTTTGGTAGCTCTAATTCTTATGAGTTAAAGCTGATTTTAAATATTGCAGTTTATAGTTACATATTTAGAAAATGACCTGCAAAGTCTTATTAAATTATTGTCTAAAGGCTTATTAAATAAAATGTATCTGATTTGTGTGCTCGTTAAATAATTGCTTATTTAAACTTCAATTAAAACAAATCAAGCCAATTTTATTTAGCCAAAAAAAATTATAAATTTACAAACCAAAATACATATTTCCGAAACATTGCGCTAGTTACTGATTAGTAAACATTTAACATTTGACTTATGAGGAAATTTAAACATTAATAAATCGATGGCTGAAATGGCTCTGTTTTCGAGTTTGGTTGCTTGTTTTTTCATAATTAATTCTTAAAATTTAAACTTAAAACAAATGCACCAAATAATGCATACATTACATGTATGTACGTATTGAAAAATTTAAGGTTTATTAATTTTGTATTAAACTGTTTAAGCATTTAAATTTTGTGATAGTTCACCACAGTTTGAATTTGTTCACTTAGCTGTTTTAACAAGGTGTAGCCTCGCATCCTTCTATTGGAAAAACTTTACAAGATTTCCTCGGTCATGATTTTAAAAAAAGACTTCAGTAACTCAGCGTTCCATCTTCGTACTTGGCGACGTGCGCTGTCTTCTACATTATGATTACAAGAAATTAAAAAAATGACTGTTACATTAAAAATTGAAAACTAAACATTTGCTCGCTCTTGGAGACGACCGTTGCCTTCTACATCCCGATAGTTAGAGAAGTTAACTTCAGTTGCAAAGCAAGCGTCCTAGCTACCACGCATCGATGTGTGCATATTACTTTAATTTTATTTCCAAACTATTCCAACACATGCCAATACCAACAAGAGATGTGATTTAAATTAAAACAAATCACAATGTTTGATCTAGTTATATATTGTTACACTTTCGAATACATTCTCGTTCGTTTTCTGAAATTCCTTTTTTTTATACGTAACACCATCTAAAGTGTGTTACAATGTTAATAGTTATTCAAACCTTTATTGTAATTATATTAAAGTTTTTAGGCGTCTCATAGAAGTACCTAGAACTTTACATTTCTAAATATATCCCAATGTACAGTATTTAGTTATACTTTAAAAGTATAGCATACAAGAAATAAAACTCCGTAATATTCAAAGTATGTTTCATTGCTGTTACCTTCTGGAGGGATAAATTCAGATCTAAGAAATCATTTCATAAATGGAACCGTCAAATATATATTACACACACCTACAAGAAGGTTTAATTCCTGATTTCTACTATGATTACATGTTTTCTAGGAAGTGAATCTGAACTGGTTGCTTTATCGCCTTTCACGTAGCTATTATGGGTATAAAACTATTTATATACTAACTTCAGTTTTACTCGTATTTCTTACTTAAGGTCATTTAACTATATAAATGTTACTCAGACATATTAATTTTTTGCTATCAGACTCTTCAAATTTTCTTGTGGTATTTCCACTATATATAAAATGAATATAATATAAATAATATGAATATTTCTATTAAATTTATTTGATTTTCATATGAATATTAACAATGATTTCTATCTCTTTCATTGTTTTAATGTTTCGTTATGTATTTCACCTTTTGTTTCATCAATAGATTTATTGATTAGTTACTTTATGGGTATAATTTGCCCGATTTTAAATCTATGTTTTTTACATATTCATATATTTTGCACGAGACTAAAAAATACATTACTTATTGGAATTTATTTAAGCTAAGTTAGTTCGTACATTTTATAACTCTTCATAAATATACAAATTATAACATTCAAAAATCGTCAATGGATACATATTTTAAAAGTGAAATTAGATATATTTTATCTCAAAGTTATTTAAAACATCTGCAAAATATGACAAACTAGGTGAAAATAAATTTTCTTAAAAATTAAAATTTAATATATAAATTCAAGAGCCAGCTATTTTCATTTGGTTTAATAACTCTAAGTCTATTTTTCATTTAATCACCTATACAAAGTTAAATGAACAAATTACCAATAAGACATTTTTTTTCCTCTTGGAAAGCAGCCATCTTTAGTAAACCAACATGCATACTATTTATAATAAAATTATTTTAACCCTTAAATAATTTTACCAAAAGATTTGAACTTTTGTTACAAGGCTTGGTATTAATTATTTAAACATATCATTTAAATTCCTAAATTTTATAGAATATCTGACTGTTTTTTTTTTTATTTATACGTTTTTAATAAAACATAACCAATCCAAAATTCCTTATCACATTATGTATGACAATTACGTCTTTGCAAATCATTTAATTTTGTTAATACTACTGATAACGTTTCGGAAAATCGTTTTTGAGATTAGACTGTTGTAAATAATAAAACACTTTCAAAATATAAATAAAAACCATTAGTAGCAGCAAAGGTAATATTTAATTTTCTGTATGTGTGATATTTGATATAAAATTTAACATAAAATTGTTTTTAATTGTAATAATTATTATTTATTTGTAGCATTATGTTAGGCAATTCTAGGAGATCCATAAAATAACCAGAATAAAGTAAACTAGGACGTTTTAAGAATAAATAATACATCATTTTTATGTATTACCTAATTATTTTCAAAAATATATCTTCCTAGCGGTAGGACGTTGTAAATTATAAATTCAGAATTATTTATGTGTGTAAGCAAAAATTATGTTTATGTACACATAATCAATTACATATAACTAGATATAATTATGTATACATATATATATATATATATATATATATATATATATATATATATATATATATATTATAATATGTATAATGCGTGTATATATGTACATATATTTATATAATATACATATATTTATAATAATGTTTCACGAAAGAAAAAAATCTCATTTGATGTCAGGATTTAAATACGGAAAAATAAGACAGTTAAGGAATCAACAGCACCAACATAAAAGTCTAAAATAAACCACTTAGCAGTTGAATTTTTTAAATCTCTTCACATGCTCTTAACAAAACTTAACAAAATCATTAAAACATACGAAAATGACAATCGACTATTACGAATTACTGTTTTAGTAGACACTAAGTATATTTCAAACGGTTTTGAACGCTCATTCGTGGATTTCACACAAAAAGGTAGGATTTAAATTATTCGTTTTGTGTTTGGTAATTCTAAAAAATATAATTACAGAATGTTACGAGATTTTAATATATTTTCAGAATTATTACTATCATTTGTGTATAGAGTTTAAAGTCCGATGAAGGAACAGACCCGATTTAATTAATCGGATAGATTTAGTAAACGGCGATTAGAGTCTCGGAGCTCAAGACTAGCGAATACATCCTGTGCATCAAGTGTTGTAGCGTGAGGGACATGTCAACCACAGCACCTGGCTATAGCTTATGGGTCTTTATAGACTCAAGAAAGTGCTACTCCACCCCAGCTAAGTAGCAAAAGAATTTTATTTTCAGACTTCAACGATAAAGATATTTCGTTAAGAAATGCCAGTTCTCGATATATCACATATGTAGCTAGAAATGGTTACTGAACCCATACTTTTAATTTTTTAATTTGAATGTTTGATATTTAATGCCATATTCAGTAAAGATTCAAATATTTATAATATTAGTTCAATTACACTTGAACCAACATATGCAGTTTAAATGTAATTGAACATTATTCCCCCCGTTTTCCTGATAAAATTTAATTTACTATAACGATCCACAAAATCTCTCTCTCTTTCTCTCCCTCCATTTGTTGTCTCCACTAGTTTGCATTTAATTTGTCACCCGTGAAATACCGATGCCGTAGTACTAGTGACATGTTGACATCTACGTTTGATACATTGGAAAACAAGAAAACATTCAGTGTTCAAACGTAGATTTTATTTTAACGTAACTGTTTTATTTTTAGCGATAAAGTATTGTACACGCAATTCAACCAAATTATTTTTTATCGTTTCTATCAAGTTTGAAACATTTTTAAAAAATTTTGAAAAGTAAAACTATCAAATACAATGTAAAACCTTATTACACTTTTGCTATTACTTGCGACTAGACTTTTTGTTAACTAAAAGTTGTTAAATTGCTAACTTACACTTGGAGGAAACGTTTTCGTCTTACGACTTCCTCAGCCTCCTTAGGCCAGAATTTTAGTTACCAAAAAGTCTGGCAATAGCTAAAGTGTAATAAGTAATTAACAACCGCTCGTCATGAACAGTAACAAGATATCGATATACAATGTAAAAATTTAAAATACAAAATTTGCTGTAGTATAATAACTAAATAATAAAGAATATTTAATAAAATGAAAATCTGACCAAATTATTTTATATGGCTCTATAATAACATTCATCAACTACTCGCAAAACCTTTTCGTTTACTTGTCCCCCGGTTTCCTAAATTTCATTAAAGTTTTCTTAAAAAGGACACACAACAAATTTCAGAAAACAATTGGTAATATAGAGAATAATTAAAAACCTTTTAAATATAAAACTCATGTCGTAATAATATAACTATACATAGAAGATAATTAAATAATAAAAATATATACAACTCACAAATATACAATTTTTTATTTCAAACGCGTTTCGACGACTACTTTGTCGTCATCTTCAGTGAAAATACACAAATGAAATTAACTAAAAAATATATATATATTAAACATAACCTATAAAGTTTTAGCAAAGGTAAAAACAAAAGTGAAAATCAGATCACAATGCCCAGATCTGATTTTCACTTTTGTTTTTACCTTTGCTAAAACTTTATAGGTTATGTTTAATATATATATATTTTTTAGTTAATTTCATTTGTGTATTTTCACTGAAGATGACGACAAAGTAGTCGTCGAAACGCGTTTGAAATAAAAAATTGTATATTTGTGAGTTGTATATATTTTTATTATTTAATTATAACTTTCACTCACAAGCCAGCTCGAATATTATTTATACATAGAAGAGTTTACACATTATGTTAACCAATAGAAATATTGAATACTTTTTATTTATTATTAAATAATAGAACATTTATTAGTTTAAAAATTTCAAACAGGGAATTTATATACGTATAAATAAAATATAGGACTTCCAATAAACTGTTTGTATTAATTCGTAACATATTAGGCCACTAACAATGATTTCAAAAACACATAACCTTTAAATAAACATTTTACAAGTATACATTAAAGTTAGCGATCCAGTACATCAATATGAAAACGACTCTATGTGAGGTAATAATTCTATTCGTTTAGGCAATCTGAAGAATTATATACGACAATATTATTGAACAGTACAAGACTAGATCTGAATGGACAAATATATCATGTATATACAGAATTACAAATATCAAAAATAAAAGTTATTTGGTTGTGTCACCTGGGACTACACTCCAGTAACCTGGGTGTTAACCATCTCTAAAATCTTCCAATCTGCAAATCAGTGCTGCAACAGAGAAGTGGGTCCGACATCATCTAACCCAAGAGGCAGCTGGTAAAAAATGGGAAAGCCTTGTCACCGCTGGGCCTTTTAGAGACGATCTCCCGCGAGCTGTTTCTGTTGCTGCATTCCGCATGAAAACAGGCCATGATTACCTGACAGCCCATCTAAATCGCATCAAGATTTTCCCAACACCACATTGTCAACTGTGTGGCTACACTACAATGGACGCAGAACATCTCGCTGCATGTCCGGCACTTGACCATTCCATTCAAGAAGAAGATGAAGTATACCGGGCGCCACGCCTCTACTGGTCAGCGCGTCACCAAATGGCTCAACAGCCAAAGGTGGGCGTTGGCTAGTAAGTAGGTAAGTACCTTTATATTATATTATAATTTTCTTACCTTTCTAATAATCACACCTCTAGATTTCTAAATAATTAAACTATCATAAAATTTAATATCACCTACATTTATTCATCTGATATCCAATTATTACAAATTCAAATACAGTGAAACCTGTCTTAGACGGACCCTGTGTTAGGCGGAATCCCGTCTATCGCGGAAAACTTTAAAAGTCCCGACTGTCGCCTATTTAATTTACCTGTTTAATAACCTTCAAAAGCCGGAAACTGTCTAACGCTGAAGCGGAATAAGCAAAAGGATGAGTGATACGTATTTACTACGTCTTAATTCTGCATAAACCGGAAAGTCTGATCATATACATGCTGTAAAATATAAAGTACAATGACTTCCGTTTGGATAAAATACAGTTTATAATATATTTTTTACCATAACAAAATTCACAGATAGGTCTGCTTAATTGTAACGGATCGTTTTTTTTCTGAGAACTCTGTAACAACGTTAAGGATTGCTGATATGCACAAGATAACGCAATGGTATACAAACATCCATAATTTACGATAGGTTTTGTGTCAGCACTCGTTTCGTTCAAGATAACGCAATGAAAGGTTCACAAACATCCACGGCCAGACATATTGATGTCTATTGATTGACATATTGAAAGGCGTGAGACCACATTCTAAAAGGCAAAAAACATGCGCAAATAGAAGAAAAAGAAGAAATTGAAGACGGACCAGTCGTAGAAAAAAAAATAAAAACATTTGGCGAGGCTTTAATGATAATTTGTGAGTTAGGAGATTTCACGGTACATATTAACAGCCCGGAAATGCGTCACTATTTGTTACAAGTAAAAACAATAACTGAAACACAAGCAAGTAAAACTAACGTTTTAAAACCAAAGTTAATGCTATATTTTTTTAAGCCTAATTGTTTTTGTTTTATTTTTACGTAAGCCTACTATGTACAGCATTTAGCCTAAATACAGTAAGAGGTAAAATATAGTTTTTAATAAATTGCATCATTAATTCATAAATTTTGTTGACAAGTCTATAAGTGTTTTAATTTTATACTTTTAGTGTTTTCTATTAAAGATATTTTGTGGAGAAGGATAAATGGATGCTGCATTAAAAGGTAAGATTTTTATTATGTAATGTAGGTTTTAACATTTTCTGTAGTGTGCATAGCCAACACCACCTAGAAAACAAGGTTTGCGAGTTGTGACGTCACAGAGCACAGGCTACGGGCGTCATTAGGCAATCAAGATAACCGATATTACTGTTGAATGACATTTATTTAGACGTTAAAATAACGTCTATGTGATAGTTTTCTTGTGATTTAAATACACTTGCATTATAAGTTGAAGTGTTATCTCTGTAGAAAATAAACAGTCAGTACTTAATCGGAAATAAATAATTAAATTAAATATTGTTTTAGAACAAATGTAGACACGATGACAATTAATTGTCCATTATCTATGTGGTGTTGGTACAGCGCCATACAGCTGATTAGTAGAAATAATAGTCTTATAGCTATAAGAATCCCCACGGCCTACCCTCAACCCAACGCTAAAAATAGACTGGGCAGGCGTTTCGTGCTGGTATTACCATCATACAGTACACTACTACCGTATTAGCCGGAAACCTGTCAGACCGAAAAAAATGGCGGTCCCAATGGATTCCGGCTTAAACAGGTTTCACTGTACATTATTATGATGCAGTGACAAAGATTGATTGCATAACTAATTCTACAAATACTATAAATGCGGACTCTTAAAGCTAGGTTCTTAATACAATATAGTTTAATATATACAGTGGTAGATTGTTCTTTCACTAGGGTCGTAATTAAGGGATCTTCTATAAAGTAGACAGTGGTAATGAAAAAACTTGATTAATTAAATAAAAATAAAATACACGTAATATATTAGATATATTTTTGTTCTTATATATATATATATATATATATATATATATATATATATATATATATATATATTGCCGGTTGAAATATTAACTTATTTTCCTTGACCAAAACCTTTATATATTTAATTTATATACGAGAAGTACCTCAGTAGTGGTAATGGATGATCTACGTCAAATAAATAACATAACTAATACAAAATTATTGAAAATTTTTTAGGCCAATAAATATATCAAAAAAAATTGCCAACGGAATTGTTTGAACAGACGTAAGGGAAAACCAATGACGTATCTTCACTTAATTGAGGTTAAAAAAAATCCAGAATGAAAAATCTTTTTGCCAATATCTACAATTCCAATACCTGGCTTTTAGGAAGCATTGTGGTAAACGCAAAAAAAACATTTTACGTCTAGTTGCAAAATATATTAAATATAAAACAATACGAAAAGAGTATAAAAGAGTACGAAAAGGGTATACCTTAAAATGTATCATCGAAGCAATTATTAAATTTAATATTTATTAAATAATTTAAATAAACTCATAATAGCTTGCGGCTTGCATAGTAAATTCATCGTTTTTTGTTAAATTAAGTTATAGGTGATTACATTTTTTAACAAGCTAAATTTAATTTTATTTAGTACCATATATTGAGAACGTAAAAGAATTGCATACAATATTTTATATTTATTACGATATGAGAAGTTTAAAACTAAATACCGTTGCTATAATATTTAAAACCTTGCTAATTAGAGAGCGCAGTAATTATTAAACTAATAATTAAAATAAAGCCCCTTGTGAAAACTATGAAAACATGATCAGCTTAGTTATTCTGCCTTTACCTTGATATTGCTGTAATATTAAATATTACTCACAATGACTACAAAGTCGTTTTAATCATACTAAACATCGTTTTATTATTAGAACGAATAAATTTTAATAAATAATTTCCAAATACATTGTAGCTCTTTAGCTTACTTTATAATTAATATAATCACGAGACTCAATAGCTCAAGAAAATATTAACCTTGGGACGTTGTGTTAGGCTCCTTTCAGTATATTTTACAAATTACTTTAATTATATATTTAATGAAATTATAAAGTTTTAAGATTTAATTTATTTATGGAAATAGTGTAAGTCTTGAAAGCATGGTTTACAGAGGGCAACTTAACAAATACACATGTGTACATAAGCAATGGTGTTGTTGGGTGCGGCTGTCAGCATGAAGGTGCTGGGAAATCTTCCAAGCAATCTGGCCAACTAACATTCCGCTCTGTTGATGTTATTTAGTCCCTTTGGGCTTTAGATCTTGCTTAGTGATTTGATGCATTGTTCCTTTGTCTCTTTCAAGTTATAATCCATAACATATAGCTAGCTAACTAAACCATTACATAAAATATTTAAACAGGACGGAACTTTTCTCGTCGCGATAGTTTTAACAAACCGTTAATAACAATCTTGTCAACCCAAAATATTGAATTTTCACTATGACCCCTTAATAGTCACTGGTATTGAAACCCCAACCATTCCTTGAAAGAAAATCTTCTTTCGCCACCAAAACTACACTAACTGTAGAATCACTATCTGAAAATGCAACGACTGATGCGAATCTACAGATGCATTTCTAATAAAAGGGACATACTTAATAAACTCAACTTTCATCAGCTTCATATTTTACAATTGAATTTTCGATATCGTCAAAGCACATGTTTTACCATACTTCGTATCAGCTTTTAACAGATGTGTTAAATACGTTTGCAAAATGTACTCCATTGTTTTAGCGATCCATTGAATTTCTACCAAATTTTAGGTTTTTCTTTTATGTTATAATATACGTCAAAAGAATGGACGTTTGTATACCTTCGCAATAATACTATATTTACTTCTATTAACGCAAACTATTCCTGATTATATAATCAAATCTTGTTTAATATAACTTTAGGTTTAGTTTTGTAATTACCGATAGTTGTTTGAGTTTTGATTGTCCAGACTGTGATCACAGAATACAGAAGTGGATTTCGGAATTAGTTTGTTAAACCAATTTAAGTTTATAGATGGACAATCCGCTCTCCGATAGATAAAAAGTATTGAAAAATAATACAATGTCATAAACCTATGTGTCAAGTTTATATAAAGCATGTCAAATATTTGTAAAAATAAATTTAAAAACTATATTTCTTCTATAAAAGTATTAACAATTTTTTTTCTAAAGTTGTCATTATATAATTTTTCTTTAAATTGTTTTATGACGCAAAATGCGTACAGACTGTCTGTGGCCCAACATTGAATTGAAGAAAAACAATTAAGGTGTAATATGAAACCAATGAATGTCTAAAATTACACGTTTTAAGCTAACGTTTTTACATAAAGTAACCTGAAAACACTTTATTAAAATTGCTTAGGTGAACATAATATTTTCCTATTGTTTATTACTTTAGAAGGATTAAAATATTGTTATATGGCTCATTAGTGATCATGAAGATGTAAGAAGTTACTGTGAAATCAAATATAATTATTTAAAATACGATGTTAAATCGTTTAACCAACAATTTTACAGCATAAAAATAAATAAAATAATGTGGGTAGTAGTATGCTGGGTTTTGGGAAGTAACAAAGAGTAAACTCATTCATAAGAGATGAAATTTATTTCTAACTATTTATGCAGGATTTAAAAAGATTTCTTTTCCATCCCCATGATCCTTTTATTGTTCATCCAAAATTGTTCCTGTCTTTTCCCTTGCTCCCTACACTTTAATGTTTTATTTCCAATTTATTCATATATCCTTTTTTTCTTGCTTTTTGTTTTAGTTATTCAAATAATTTAACATGTAACCTTCTACATCTTCATCTTCCTATTTTATATTATTTATTTTATTTTAAGTATTAACCTCACTATCGTAAATTTTCTTGATTTTATTCTAGTTTTGCTGTAATACTTATTTTCTTTACTACTCTTAAACAAATGAAGGTTTATTGCATCTATTTTCCCATAGAATTTTGAACCTCGGTTTATTATTTGGAATTTTATTTTTCTATTCATTTTTAATGTCAATTTAACCCATGTGTACATTTTAATGTCTTAATATCTATGCTTTTAACTCAATAAACGTTAACAACAACTTAAAGCAACTGTGGCGTAAATATTTATATTAATTAAAACAACCTCTCACCACAAATTCAACAAACTTAATTTTAACCATACGTACATTTCGACTACAAAGTAATCATCTTCAGAGGTATTGTTACAAATAACTCTTTATTTGTAAAAATACCTCTGAAGATGATTACTTTGTAGTCGAAATGTACAAAAGGTTAAAACCAAATTTGTTGAATTTGTGGTGAGAGGTTGTTTTAATTAATATATCAATAAACGTTTGTATTTTAATTTATTTCGCGTGTATAAATTTTATTCTACAGTTCTTTATCTATCTTTTTTTTTATCTTATAGATGTTTTGTAACGAATATGGAGACATTCGTTAGCGTTAACTACTCTTTATATAGCATATTCAGGACCCCTCATCAAGGCACAATGTGTTCTTCAAGAAAAATGTTAAAAGCTAGTATATTGTGAGTATCTTGTGGGCAGGGTATAAAATGAATTATGCAACCTAACTACATTGTCCATAATCGTTAATTATACCCAAAATAAACTACAGTAAAATAAATACGGATTAAGTAATAAGAATAAAAACAAATATTCCCGATAAAGTGGTTGCTATGTAGGCTAAATAAACACACCGGAAGGCCAGGAGGATTAGATTAGATTTTAGAGCATTAAAGATCGTTTTGTAATGTAACATTTAACAAATGACTTATTAACATAATGATAAATAACATTAAATTAGCATAAATCACATACACTTTCGTAAATAAGATAAATAATTTACTAGTTTGATAAAACAATATGATGGCAGAGAATAATAATCATTTGCTACCACCTGAAGTATGTCTGCGTTTTATTTAAAGAGTAAATGCAATACAATTTAGGTACAAAAAAAAAATTAGTGGAGAATAAGAAGCATATTGTTTGATGATCATTTAGACAAGATTGAATCTCCAGGGATTGTTCGTCACAGAACTAAAAGCATTACGAGTATAATAATTAAAAAGTAAAGGTTTCATAATTTGTAAAATTATTGCAGAAATAAGCGTCATAACATGAAACAGTCCTATAACACATTTAGAATCAAAGTTCCAAGAATTGTTTAAAATACTTTTCGAATATGCAATTCCCGAGTTTTTGTAATCTGTCTAGCTATTTTAACAAATTATTATTTACACCTTGAAAACACTTACCGGGTCAATTGTTTATCTTAAACGCTTTATCTAACGATTTGACTGGTAGTCTAGCTCTCTATCCAAATAGTTTTGAAAAATGATCGGTTACAATAAAGTTCACGAATAAAGTTACAAAAAAGAAATTTATTTTACATAAATTAATAAATAAACTACACTTGTAGCTTCTTGTCAATACTACTTTATTTTTCTATAAAAGTTTTCATCCTATATTGGTTTTAAATTTATATCTCCACATCTTATTTCATTACAAAACGTTAGATGCATACTGTTTACTGATTTTATTATTTTATATATTTACTGATTTTATCAAATTACTATTTTTATATATAATACTAGATATAATACTAATAATATCTTGGGATGACTAAAAATGTGGCTTATTAACAAATTTGAATCATTACACTTCTTACTCTTTTGACATAATAATATTTAAAAAACTATAAATACAAAATTACTTATTAATTTCAGAAACAAAATTATTGCTAAATTTAAAAAATATTGTTACATTATTACAGGTGTAAATATGTCACCTAACTACTCTCAGGCATATCCTCAAAATGTCTCGCCCTTCGTTAACAGAACCCCACCTTATACTTTCAAAATAGATGCCTTTGATTGGTTAGCAGTATTTTCAAGATAAATCCCATTCCTAAACGCCTTCTAATGATATTTTTAAAGAAAACATTTTACTTTAGCTAACGCTAAACAAAAACAATGTTTACACAACATGCTAAATTGTTGATACAATTTTTAACATGTTACAAAAAAGACAAGAAAAGTACTAATACAAAATGATGAAAATCCAATTTATTTGAAATAATTAATTTACATAAACAGAAGATTAACGCTAATTTGGGAATAGAAACGTATGCTAATGAGAATAAATTTTTAAAACTTATAAATCTATATTGTATTCAAAATATCCTACCGAAATGTTTTAGAAAGGAGTATTAAAACAATAATTTTTACTTTGAACAATACTTCGTCAATTACGCTTAAGAACTTGATAGTTTTCACAAGTTATTTAAATGTCTATTCATTATTTAATAAGTAAAATAAAAGTAGGTTTATCAACCATTTAAAAATATTCTACCTCTTCTAGTTAATGCATAATTACAGTTATTTAATAGTATATTTTTGCAAGACCCAAAGAATATAAGACGTAGCGTATATAATAGACGACTACAATGAAGCATAAGAGTGTAAAATAAAAGTTAAAGCTATACGACTTCCACAATATGTAGGAAGTCAAACAAGTAGATGCAATAAAGAAATATGGGAGTTAGTAAAATGTATTAGTTGGTAACTTGGATCCGTTTAATTCAGAGAGGTATATTACCGACAAAGTTATTTTTTAAGGAATAACTTGCATAGTGTGGTACATTAAGATACAGGAACATAACAGTACGAATAACAGATAATACATTTGTTAAGACTGGATGAAAAATAAAAGGAGAGGAATAAAATATAATTTTTATTTGAAAATATATTATCAACATCACTATATTGTAAAGATAAAATATCGATACGAGTCAATTATAATAACTCTTTTAGGGAATTCCCGATTCTCAACAAAATATATATTTTATAGTTCACATAATTATTCATAAAGAATGTTATTTTAAGGTCTTATTGAACTCAAGTGATTTCATATTGTTTGCAAAAACGCGCAGTTTCCCTGATAAATAGAGTCACACCAGACAAAGCAAGATAACTGGCGACGAAATTACTTAAATAGTTATAGATAAATTTTAGCTTTTCTCTTAGATATTTGGCTTCGATTCAAACGCTAATATAATTGCTACAAAAGAAAAAAAAAGATTATATAAAGCCCAAAGGTTAAAATAAAGATAAACATTTATGTCAATGAAATTATTTTTTAAATGGCTTTATAAACGTACTATCGGCTTTAAATACAATTAATGTGTTTGTAGGGTCATAATAATATTTACCTATTTCAAAGTTTTATAACTTTTATTTATTAAAAGATCGCTTTTATGGTTTAGGTGTATAAACCGCTTTTCTAATATTAGGTTAGCTTTAACCTAATAGCCTAAAATATAACACATATCAAAGGGAAACCTCATCTATAATACGTGCATTGTGTTATCTAATCATTTGTGTGGTAATCTATACATTTTGTATGTATACTTTTAGCGATTCAATGCCGGCATTTAAGCTTCATGTTTGCCTAATTGTACTGTTTACCAATTATTAAAAAATACATAAAACGTTATTCTGGTCATGTGTTTTTATTATTTTTTAAATCATATTTTTACTAAAAGTAGGAACAGTTTTTAAAGTTAAAAACTATTTTACCGGTATCTTTTTTTGTAATTCAATAAATGAATATCCATTTTACATTCATATTTATATAAAGAGGAAATATTAATTACAATAACAAGTATATGTAATAACTAGAAATATATCTTACACTATTTCCTATGTACTTGAGGAGTTTCTATTTGTAATATTTTCGTTTGGGTTTCAGTATTTAATAAACTCTAGGTATTATGTTATTATTGATAATGAATTTGGCCTACATAATACCGGCCTGCATTAGAATAATTCTTTATTGTACACCGGATTGTGGGTAAAATTGTAAGATGACTTGTCTACAAATATTCCACTAAAAGCACTTTCTTAAAATATTTCAATTTTTATAAACTATTTTAAAACTGTGTTTTTAGACAATCGTTTTGTAATTCCACCGTATTCAAATCACTAGCGGCAACATACAGTGGACGAATCATGGACTTGTATTGGAGTATATCGGAACTATATCGGAGTATTGTAGTATTGAGTTATGTTGGAGTAATAAGAAAGCGCTTGATATATCATTAGTTGATTCTTTCCTAGAAACTTTTATTATTAAAAAAACATATATGTAGTATTTGTGAAATGATATATAATTAACAACACAATTTGATATCATAACTAGATATTTTCTTTAATTCAGACTGAAATTTAACTTATTTTTTTGTCTTTCGCCCTCTGCACAGAAACATTCAAGTGTAAATCTCATTACACGTTAGATTATTAAAACAAGCACACTAGTTTATTAACCTAATGAGTAATAGTCAAGCACACGTGTAGTAAGATTTAGAGTAACTGTTTTAATTCTTACCTTTTGTGAATTGTTCTCACTAGCTTACCTCTAATTAACGTAATAACTACTTTTGTTCGCCTCATGACACTCCTTATCAACATAGCCAGGAAATATATTACAAATTGAAACTACTTTCTTTTGCCAGTGAAAAATAAAGGCGTTTGTGTATTATATATATGTGTGTGTGTGTGTGTGTGTGTGTTATGTGTGTTTATGTGTGTTTGTGTGTGTATTTGTGTGTGTGTGTGTGTGTGTGTGTGTATGTGTGTGTGTGTGTGTGTGTGTGTGTGTGTGTGTGTGTGTGTGTGTGTGTGTGTGTATATGTGTATGTGTTCAGACGGCCAAAAAGTCTCAAAAGGGAAGATTTTGTTTGTGGCAAAATCTTTTTAAAATATGAAATTATAAAAGTTTAGAAATGTCATCGCTGCTATGAAACGTTGCGGACTAGCAACGTTGTTATCTGTTTAAGTAAGCAAGGCCGGCCCGAACAGATCGACTTTGTTCACAAAACGGAGCAAATGCAGGAAACTAATTATTTCTTCTAGCTTGTAAGATTTAATATAAAATAAATTTTTGTTATTTGTAACAAACTGAAACATAAAAATAAAATATGAAAATAAAAGTTGAAAATAAATTTATAAAACATAAAGTAGAAGAGAATTGTTTTATGATAAGAAGAAAGAAATTAATAAATAAACAAATTATTGTAAGGTAACAAATTTATTAACAAAAGTCTTAAACAATGTAATTAATAAGTAGTTAAATAAATTCTTAAACTCTTTAAAAAGAGTTCAGTGCGGATATATAATTTTTTCAAGTGACTTAAAGGTACAACTTACGAACGGAAAGGGCTAGAACTGTGATTCAAGTTTGTAACAACTTCTTGAATGGTGAAAAAATATGGTGCCAAAAAATACCACTGCATTACACAAGAAGTGACATATATAAAGCCTTCGCGAAAAAATGTAAAAAAATATAATTCACAAAGGTAAATTAAGACACTATCATACAAGTCCAAACAGGTCTTGTACAACCGATAAACCAGGTAGCGGGAAGGGGTGAGCCCGCTAGCAAGGAATATTGGGGGACGAGGCAATCGGTTTTAGTGGACGACCGACGTGTTCTGTTAGAGATCAAGAAACAGAATCGAGGATGCTGTTCCGTGGCTGAGGACGACACCAAGCCCAGATGGACGTGAAGATGACCTGCTGTCGGACACCCTCGAAACGAACTACAATTTTTTAACAGCGTAAGATGTAATAATAAGTAATAATACGGCTCTACAATTGATCAGTGACGATGTATGCAGAAAGACTCCAGCAAAACCAGGACGATCACAACCATCCCAGTGAGAGTTTTTATAACAAGTCTTAATTTTAATATTATTAACCAATTATTAAATATGTTGAAAATTTTTCTAAATTCATGTAATAAAATTTCAAAATATGTAATAAATTTTATTATCATATTGAAAATTATTAATTTAAAGAATATATAAACAAATGACTAATTTTTGAACTGTATTAACATCATTGATAATTAATTGAAAATAAGATGAAATATTAAGCAACAAGTTCTATTATCTTAAGATAAAAAATTAGAAAATTAACGTTTTACATAAATTCATGTATTATTCAATCAACTGTTAAAATTGATGCTAAGATCAGACTTATAAACAATTAAGAACTTTATAGGAAATTTAAATTAATATCAAGTGTAAAGAATTGCATATAAAATTACTAAAAATACAAAAAACAAAGATTTACAAGAAATTAAAGTAGACAAATATATGATGTAAGAGAAATGGATATTTTAATTTATATTTTAATTTTTAAAAGCTATTAAAACACAAGTAAGAACAAACGAAAATTGTTGCAAAATTATTAAACATAACCTGTGGTAAAAGTAGTAATTAAAATTTTATGAAATTTTTCCAACCAGCAACCAGTAAAAAAGTAATTAATTACAATAAAGCCATAAGAAAGTTATAGATAAAATTTTAGTAAATCAAAAGTATAAAATATGTTCAAACCAATGGTTGTATTTTGAAAAACAAAGTCCAGGAATTTATTCACTGTCAGATAACGCTCGACACACCACAGGTACCAGAATTTGGTAGGTCGGGCGAGAACATATTTTGAACGCTGCTATACTAGAGATTTTCGGCCCTACACTGTCCATCATCACCAGGCACAAATAGGTAGGTCGTGGAACGTGAACTTCGGGGACAAGGTTTCTGCTCCATAGATGTGTAACATAAAGGTTTGGCCACGGCATTGTGTGTGTGTGTGTGTGTCTGTGTGTGTGTGTGTGTGTGTGTCTGTGTGTGTGTATAATTAAATATGTGTATATATATATATATATATATATATATATATATATATATATATATATTACATTTTCTTGTTTAATAATTTAAAACAACAAAGGTTATTCAAATACAAGAATATCTATTAATTTATATTCAAAGCTTTTCGTTGGTAAACAGGACCAACATCATCAGGAATGAAAATTACAATAATGTAAGCTATCAATTATTATATTGTAAGCTTTAATAATAAAAGCTTTGAATATAAATTAATAAATATTCTTGTATTTGAATAACCTATGTTGTTTTAAAATACATACATACATATATATATATATATATATATATATATATATATATATATATATATATATATATAGAGAGAGAGAGAGAGAGAGAGAGAGAGAGAGAGAGAGAGAGAGAGAGAGTATGTTAATTAATAATAAACTGTTTTTTTTATTTTAAAAAACTTATGTGTATACATTTTTATTTTTAGTTAAGTTTAATTTAGTAAAATTAAATAGATTGGTACTTAACATGGCAATTTAGCCTCATATTCATGTATATGAAGGTTATTAATTAAACACACAATTGTTCCCTCTGTTTAGTGAGTTATTCTCCAACTATTCCATATTCAAATAATTATCTTAATTAAAAGCTTTAACCAGTGACTTTATCAAAAGGTTCACATTTGAGGAAAGCAAAGGATAATGTAACTAACTAAAGCCTTGTGACCAAGACATGAATTCTTTCATACGTACTCATGCGTACGTTTCTCTTTGCGTACGTTTCTCTTTACGTACGCGTCCTCTAGGAAATTGGTATTAACTTGTAACAAAACCACGTTTTATGAAACAACAGTAGGTATATTTAAACTGCAAAACACCTAATATATCTTTTGAAATTGTATTATTTTAATAGGTTAAATATTTTCGATTCTTGGAGTTTATCCTTACATTTTAACTCTTAAGGTAAATACTTCAAGCTAAAATCGATGACTAAATTTATGCTACTGTAAAACAAAATTTAAAACTATCACAAGGTTTTATTTGAGGGGTATTCCATGATCCAGTCTGACAAACTAGCTCCGCCAAAGAGTTCGAGTGGACAGGAGTTCCTACCATACGTTTTTTGCAAATATATTTCCTACGATTTTGGCAAAAAATAAATTTTATTTTCCTAATAGTTTTTTGTCATTAGCACTAGCCTACTGTTTGAAGACCAGCTTAGGTCCCATTAAGGTGTAAACGATATAGTTTCAGCCAACCAGAAGGTAATTAATCAATCCCTTTCGTTGCTGGCTAAACTCATCACGAGCGGCGTATTGCAAAGTTCCAGGAATGCTGTTCATCCCCCTGCCAACGGTAAACCATTTGTTTACAGTTTTTACTAAAGAAATTTCTAACTGAAATTATTTTGCCAAGTTTTACAACAGTTTTTGTATATTCATATTTGTTACACAAGTTACACAAAATTGATATAGAAGTTCCACCATTTTAGATTTATATAATATATTTTATATTGTGGTTAGTTAGAATAAACCTTTTTTTCATAAACTTCCTAAATTTCAATAAATAATATGTTAAAAAATTGATTAAGTAGAACTACATTAACCCTTTGAGCATAGGCCTACATACTCAGATTGTAATTTCAACACAGTATAGTCTTTTAGAATAGCCCATGGGCGAAGCCTTTGCACGTTGATTCCACGTAAAGCTGCTACCAATTTTGGTTAGCGGGGCAATTTTGGTATAAACTTTCACAAGCCGGTAATAAAAAAAAATGCCCGAGCGTTCGGTATTGTTAGGTATTTGATGTGATTGTAGGCAAAATCCATTCCCTTTACATGAGAACAAATCAGTATTTTTTGTAACAACAGTTTTGTAAATTCTTTACACTTTACTTGGTAACAACTTTAAGCTATTTAGAAACAAATGATATTATATTTGTTATACAAATGCTAGGTTTAAATTGTATTAATTTTTTTCGAGGTTGCAGTTAACAAAAATAATGTTACGCTAAAATGCACTTCTTGAAAATAATCAATTACTTCAAATATTTTCCAATCTGCTACACTTTTTTTTCGAAAGAATTGTAATTAGTTCCACACTAGGAAAATTGTTTAAATTATCTCTAAAACTATGAACACAGATGCAATATTTTTTCCCAATGACACGGTAATGTGGGAATATGTTAGTGTAAATCAATGCGTTTTAGATTGAAATCAACTTAGTTTTAATGAAGTGAATAAAACTGAACTAAATTAGAAATAAAGTTTTAACTCAATAACTGCATACCAGGTATTACAATGTTTGGTTTAGACATAAATTATCAATTAATCTGTACTAATTTCTGTTTTGACAGAATATTGTAATACAGACATCATATTATTCTGGAAAAACAATTTTGGTGATGATTAAATAAAATTATGAAGCGATGTGATCAAGGCGGGCGTTATTTTGTCTTGTAAATAATAATAAACTAAATGTAGCTTTTTAGTTTTTAAATTTAAATTGAGATCTTTGAATCTGTCTGTTGTATCGTATATTACCTTAAGAATTCTTCAAAGATTATTCGATTGATGAATACTAATATGTGACTGGATAATAAAGAATGAAGTATTAGCATAAATAAAACTAAACAATGTTATGTTTAACAAAGGGAAATAGCTAACATACAACTATCATTGATTGTCCCCATACAGAAAGTAATGAAGTGTTTCAATATAAAATTGAAATGATCAAGTCAGTCAAGTATTTCATAGTGTAGATATATTGACTAGGCGTATTAAACGGTGATGTTAAAAAGCATGTTTCAATACGTATATGTTTAGCTAGAGCACTCAATATATAAAAAATATGAAATTACTGAATCATCTTGAAAACAATTCTAAATTAAAATATCGCATTAAAAAATAGTTTTAAAACACACACACAAACACACACACACACACACACACACATACACACACACACACAAACAACACACACACAACACACACACTCACACACACACACACACACACACACACACACACACACACACACAACACAAACACACAAAACACACAAACACACACAACACACACACACACACACACACAACACACACACACACACACACACACACACACACACACACACACACACACACACACACACACACACACACACACACACACACACACACACACACACACACACATACACACACACACACACACACACACACACACACAACACACACACAACACACACATACACACACACACAACACACAACACACAACACACACACACACACACACACATACACATTAACTATTTATATATCGAATTAGTTAATTTAATTTATTCATATATAAATACACACTAAAACAGTGAAATTTAATTTAAATTTTAAACAAATACTAGAGTAAAACTACATTAAAAAATGTTGTAAATGTATAATGATTGCTTTTTAGATACATTGAAGTTATTAGAATCATGTTTGTAATGGTGATTGACCTGGGCAATTCATAATCAAACTTTTGTTATCATTTATATAATAGCAACCATCCACATGCGTTGACTCTTTCCGTGTCATAGAGATGAAAATAACTCTTAGGACCATTAAATACATGTTAAAATTTGCTTCAATCACGAATATTTGTGAAATGGTGTCGAATCTTTAGCCTGATTTCTTCTGTAGTTCAGTCGATCGATAATGTTTTGCTTTAACAGGGTTTTTCATAGTTTATATCAGAGGTACAGTGCTTACAAATATTGCTTACACAATGGTATATATTAAGCTATATCTCCTGTATCTGTTTATGCATAAGTATATCTATTTATAACAATCTATATAACAACCCTTTCGGGTATACCCATTTAGGATTCATTTGTATTTCTGATGAGACAGACATAGTTTACTATTCCTAGCAAATGGTATTTCTCTCCATTTTATCAGTGTTTTTAATATAATACTTAAAATATTTTAAATATTGAATGAAGAATTATTAAACACAGGGTTGATTTTATTACTTCTGTATTTTGTACAAAGTATTTCGTGTATTTTTAAAGTCTTAGTTAAAGAAATCTTTAAACCTCTCAAAGACGGGTATTACATACAACAAAACAGTTTATGAATATGATTAAAACACTACGACGCAATAATAACTTCTTAATCAATAGCATATAGTGCACTTCTCAAAAAATTGATGGTTGAAAATTAGCGAACGCGTTTTAGCGAATTGTTATTAGAGGCAAGCAATATAACAAAAATTTAAGTAAATTCCTATTGAGGTTAACAAAGAAAAATTGTATTTTAGTTACGCTAGAGCACTATTTATTGTGTGGCAACCATGGCAACTGTTTAGGGTTATACAATGGACGTTTCGACGATAACCATATAGGGGAAAAATGTATATTCATCTTTAAAAAATATAAAGTTCACTACAAGTTCAAATAAATGTATTTGAACTAGATTGGATGAAAGTTTGTATAAGACATATATCAGGAGATTTTGAGCTAATAGAAGGAATTTAATACGTATTTGGGAGTGTAAAGGTAGTGCACCACTCTTATAAATGCAAGAGATAAATTAATATAGAAAAATATTATCAAAGGTTTTTCAAGAAAGAAGTGTGTATAAAATTATCTAACAATCGTAGAATAAACTCTACTTTATTTTTTTCCTGAAATAAAACTTGTCTTATCTTCGCCGTAGTATTACAAACACCATTCCACAAACATCTCCAACCAATAGCTGCTTGTCTGTTATAAGACTGTCCTATGGCAACAAGCAGACCCAATTTTATTACTATATATCTCGTGCTGTAACTTCTGTAACGGAATCTATGTTTCAATTAGATGAAATAGTGTTAAAATGTTATTCAAAAGAAACAGTTTCATTGTAGTAAATGTTAATAAAATTAGATTTAATTGACCAATGGTCTGTAGAGTCTAAATTAAATGAAATTAAATTTTGATAAAGAAGAATTAAAATCTTTTATAAAACTATTTCTAAAAAAGGTAAGAATGAAGTAATGGTTGCTAAATTTAACTATCGATATATTTGTAGGGATATTAATATAATATACACTACGTTTATGAGTCGTTTGATAATATATTTAAATCGTGTAATATTTGATCGTTTCGGAGATTAGCAAACGTGGAGTACATCAATATTTTATTTAGAAAATGCTTGAAGAAACCGAAAGGAATGTATTTTACTCAGTGTTTTTATTTACCAAGGAAAAGTGGTTTATATTGATTCGAACTGTGAAGAATATTATTCTGTTGAAAAGATTTGTAAAAGTTATGAAAGAGTTCCATTGATGTTTGCATAGTAAAATTAAAGTGGGAAGAAACAATTTCAAAATAAATAAGTCTTTGACTACCATTAAACACCCCGTTAAGTAACGAGTTAAAGGGAGGCGATTAAAAAAAAAAATAGGCCCAATGAGATGACCAAACGTTTATACATGTATTTAGGAGTCACATTGGAAACAATATGGTTGCTTATTCTACAATAAATATGAACCTAAACAGAGAGTGATTAATAGGCTGTATCCTTGATTCTCAGTTACGAGAATGGCTATTGTAAAAACGTTTTAAATTACAAACTTTTCTTTTAGTTTTTATTATAAATAACAAAATAATTAACGTTTTATCATTAAATGCTTGTATTTTACATTCATACACTTGAAAATGTGCTTACCTACTTAAAGACTACTTTAGAGGATTACCTTAGGAAAATAGGGGTTGTAATTTGATTAATAAATATGTACGTTATAACGAAGTTTTATAACTACAATTACCTTATTGTTATAGGTTTTTGCTCGAGCACCGACTATATATATATATATATATATATATATATATATATATATATATATATATATATATATACAATAATAAAATAGAATATATATTATATTATATTATATTATATAATATATGATATATTATTATTATTATATATAATATATTTAGCCATAATTAACAAAATCCTTCCATAACCCATCAGTACATGAACACATATTCTCAGTTTAAATACATTTTCTAGTTCAATTGAAAATATTACCAATTCCATTCTTGAATTAACTAACTTGCTGTATTTGATGTAGCATTGTGAGACTCCAATTTTCATGTTCCTACCACCGATATAACAAATGAAACCACAATATTATTGCGTAATGAACAGAGGACAATTTAAAAATGTCTTTTGTGTTTTTATTGCATTCTTAAAAACTTTAAAATTACTATTTAAAATATACTTTAAAATATACAAGATACAACAATATATTTGTAGCATCGATATTGTTTCTCTATCTATCTATTGATTTAAATAATAAATCTGCTATTATTATGTATGTTTTGTGTAAAGATTAGATTTATATAAACAACCATTAGGTATTGCATTATAAAGTTTTTTAAAAAATGAACACAACTAGGTTATTAAAAAATTTAAAGGTCTAACATATTTTCTGGTAATTAATAGTCTATTAGAAATATATATATATATATATATATATATATATATATATATATATTATACAACATTACCACCAATTTCATGACGGACCAATTACTCACCTATAAAATACTCAGATACTTTAAAATAATATGAAAGGCGGGTTTGACATATTTAAAACCCTCTCTCTCTCTCTCTCTCTCTCTCTCTCACACACACACACACACACACACACACACTTGTGAGCGGCGCTAAATAATATGACATGTATCCTTTTCACTGTTAAACAAATGATTATTTAACTGAACAAGAATTTAAGAATGGTCCCAATTTATAACTTTAAATTTTAAAAAACTGCAAAGATAATTTCCTAAATTAGTCATTGTATATATTTGTAGTACAGTTGTATATTTAATTGTAACATTTTTAGAGCTTAATAAATAAAATACTACGTGCTCAAACTCTATGAAGGACGTGAACTGAAATATTTTACAGCAATTATCAACCAAATTCAGTTCCTCTAATAAAGCGGGAAATGGTTAGATTCAATCTTTAATACAACGATTGGAAAAGTTTTACAGCCACAGAACGTAATGACGGCTATTGGATAGGATGGATGGTTGGCGCAGAATACCAAAGTAGGCAGTGAATTGAATCAGTTTTATTGACTTGGTTCTTCTCAACTTCTAGTCAAGTTCCTGATCTATATTTGATTCTATTTATTTAGGAATGTTTGTTGGCACAACTGTACTACAAATTTTTCACACTTATCCTTTCTTATCTAAAACTCTCATGATATAAGAAAAGAGTGTTCGAAAATTTTATATATATATATATATATATATATATATATATATAAAACATTAAAATAGGCCCAAATTTTAGAGTTGAAAATACGACAATTCATAAGACTTCAAAGACGAGAAAAAAGAAAGTATATTGTCGCTTTAGTATTTTAAACCCTTAAGTCATGTAGAGAGACTGTACTTCCTAAAGTGCCACAGTGAATTAAACAGACTGTACACGAGCCACCGGATATGAAGTAAGGGTTTGCTTGCTCCCCTATGGAATCTATTTAGGAAGCAATTATAAGATTACAATATTAGATGCTTATAAAGATGTAACTTTGTTCAAGATAGCGTTTTTTTAAAACTACTTTATTCTATTATTCCTTGTTTATTACATCTACACGCCAGAGGTACTTAATGTTACTTTTGTAAGTAAAATTATGTTCCATCCATTTACAACACAACTCCAGACTCTACGTAATTACAGTTTAACCGATACAATTACGCAATAATTACTTCTAGTCTAGTCGTATTAAAGATGATTATTAGAAGCGCTTTTATATATCAAGAGTTGTACGAGATCAATTTGGCCGAAACAACCCATCAACTTATAGCTTACTCTTACTGTGTTGCGTATTGAGTACCGTGGTATGTTGAGAATGATGGTACTCAATACATATGTTGTTATCCTAACGGTCAATACAAATATCACATTTATAATGCGATGATATAAAAATATTTTACATGTATATCTTAAAAAAACGTTTTGTAAGAGGATATCTTATACACCAAGGTAAAAAACAAATTTATTTTGTCTTAATCATGATAATTCTTTCTTTAACCTCGAAATGAAAATCAATGAAAAATAGAAATAGTAGTTGGATAGTAAAACAACTTGGTTGAGAAACAAAAACATGTTTATTGTGTTAATATATAAAACAGGGCTAAAGTTTATTTTGTAGTAATATTCCAATCAAAAAAAGATGTTTCTACCGCGATCGTTGTGTCTGACTATTTCCTTCTGTCTGTCTGTCTGTCTACCTCTCTCTCTCTCTCTCTCTCTCTCTATATATATATATATATATATATATATATATATATATATATATATATATATATTCAATCGTTTATGTAATTATTAAATGTGTTAAAAAAATATAAAATTAATGTTTTTTGAAATGTTAAAATATTTTCTTTTACCTTTTTTAATAGAAGCTACTAAATGAAATTGATTTGTCTTTAACCAAACGTTTCTTTATGGTATCGTTTTACGAATTTTTGTTGCTATGAAAACACTCTACAGCTGGTTGTGCCATACTGCGATTTCCCTCTGGACCAATTTTATTGTTAATAAAAGGATACGGATTTTCATTTCCTGCAAGCACTAAACAGACCCTGCTACCTGCTTCTGGAATAACATTTTGAATTTAAATACATTTTACCTTACACCCTGGCCCCAATATACCTTATATGAAAGATTTAAAGTGTCAAATACCAACTGTTGTAAGAAATTAGTAAATAGTAGAAATTTCATTTTAGGTAATCAATTAAAAGAAAATTTAATTCAATTAGTTTTGATATCAAAACTAACCCAAAAGGAAGATATTATATACAAAACCCACACATACACACACACACATGTATATATATATATATATATATATATATATATATATATATATAAATATATATATATATATATATATATATATATATATATATATATATAAAGTAATAAGTCAAAATACAAAGACAAGAATTATCCAACGAAAAGCTTTGAATTGTAAATTCAATTATAATTCTTGTATTTGTATTTTGACTTAGTTCTTTATTAATACACAAGAATACATATTGCGGTATTTATATATATATATATACACAAAATGAAGTATTTATCTAACACATTTAATAATATTTTATGATAATAATTGTATTAAATTACAATATAAATATAATGTTAAATTTTTGCTATTTCTTTAAAATAAAATTGTCGTTAGTTTTTTATATTGATAATTTCAGACGTTCATAGTACTTTGTGAAGAGAGCCTGTGGTGACAAACGATTTAAAGTTTTTTTTTAAAGAAAATAAATAAGATGAGTGTGTTTTTTAAAATTATTTCAGTGTTATATGTCTTTGTTTTTCTATAAGAAAGATATGTGTTTTGATTTTACATAATTTCGTGCACAAAAAAGTATCATTTGAATGTAATAGATATAGAACAAACTTAAATTTATTTTGTTTTAAGCCTAAGTCCTAGGAATATAATTAAAAATCTATGATGGTGATAAACACGTTTTTTCAAATAGTTTTAGCAAACAGTTTTTATTATAAAAAGGTATATTTATAACGGTAAATTTAACGGACGTATTACATACTTAATACTATTAATATATCAATTTTATTATTGATATTGTTAATAATATTATTTTTACTAACATAATGTTGTAATAACAACAAAAAATTAATATATACAGTGCCTACAATTTAAAATTTATTCGATGTTTAGTGTGTTAGACAAACGTTTTACTGGATTACAAAATCTGTATTATGTCTTGCTCTCTGGCTAATTGCCTTCTAAATATCCATTTTATTATAGTCATAAATATTACTAATCTTAAAAAGATTAGAATTTTTTATTTTTAATATTTTTAATACTAGTATTATTTTATTTTAAATTAAAACCCAAATTTTATAGAATAATTAAATCTTATACATGTCAATGTAACGAATAATGTGTACTATCAGGTACTAATTGGCTAGTACCTGTGTCGTAAATTCAGTTATGAAAATTGGTAAACTTAATAAACAATATCATCGATTTAATATCAAAATTAAAAACCTTTTTGTTGATAAAATTTAAATTTCCAACATAGGAACCATTTTTAAACCTTACGTGTGAATACTAACTAGAGAACATTAATTACACATTATCTGGAAACACTACCCCATTACATTTAGCACCGAAAATTGGTTATATATAGTTCAAAAAACCCTGAAATAGACAATTGTGAATATTTAAGCTCGCCAATGTAATATAAAAATCTATCATTGTCGAGCATTTAACCTGCGTTATATTAAAATGCACATTTTAATTAAAAGCAATATAGTGTTAATATTAAATGAAAATTCAATCACAGGCAGACACAGAGAGAAACTCGATTCCATAATATTCGTATTAGATGAATGGCTCAATAAGCCTGAATTAAACTATAATTACGTTTTAGTGTAACATAACGCGTCGAAAAATGAAAAACAATCACTAATTTTATATGTATATTAATTAAATTTAATATAATAGTAAATAAATTAAACGTTTTACAATGTTTATTTATAAGATCAATATATATATATATATATATATATATATATATATATATATATATATATATATATATATATATATATATTAATAAATTAAAAATATTACAAAAACAAGAATACTTTTAATGAATATATTTATTCAAAGCTTTTCGCCGATAAAATAGTATCAGCATCTTATGTATATATATATATATATGTATATACATCTTATGTATATATATATATATATATATATATATATATATATATATATATATATATATATCGTAAATTGTAACTTTGTTATTTCAATTGTACACTACTATTTCTACGTCTCGTTAATGTATTTATATGTTCATCATAAAAAAATAAAATTTGTTTATTCTAACGAAAATTATATAAATAAAGAAAATAATAGTTGTAAAATGAAAGTATATTTTATTCAGAACTTTCATAAAGAGTCCAAAATTGTTACTTATAGTTTATTATTTAAAACATGGCCGAATGTAAATATAAAATCCAAAAATCAGATTTGTCTCAATTAATTTCGATGTGGTAATTTCGTTTACTAAAACAAAAAGTTGGTATTATATTATTATTTTATTATTCATCTGTAACGTATGGAGAGTGTTGATATTTGTGTCAACTAATTTAACACATGTTTACAATTCAGACATTTACATGTACTGTTTGAGAAGAGTATTACTCGGAAAATGTAAACATGTTCAGGCTGTTTGCTTTAGTGCTTTGTATCCTGCAGTGCTAATAAAACACGCATAAAACATTCCTCACATGAAAGTCAACTCTTATTCAATCCTATATACTATAAAAGTAAAAGGAAGACAACAAATTTGATAGATTTCTATTAAAGATTCCAAGTGTTTAAAATATTCGTTGAACTGTAGTGTCGATGTTTAGAGGAATAGTTACAATGAATGTCAGTAATGTTTTCCAGAAATTATTTACTGCAATAAAAGAGTATTTTTTCCACCATAAAATTTTGTACAGTTTCAAGAAACTGGTTTGTTTACAATACGAATTGAAAATCGTTGTAATTTCTCTCTCATCGTAAAACTGAAATTTGTTTGTCCCTTTTCTAGAGCAAACGAATAACTGCAATGAAACCAACATTCTGAAATATATCGCAATACAATTTGTTTTAAAATATTCCACAATATTATGAATCAAATTTTAAAATAGGGGAAATTGATTATATGTGTAAAATAAATGTAAAATAGAATGTTTGTGTGTGTGGGTGTGTGTGTGTTGTTTTGAAGATGATGCAGGTCACTTTAACAAGATTTGCTTCGGGGTTTCTAACTGAATTCCACATTGCAAGCAGAAGGTGGTTATTCAGTCAAGTTGAAGCGATCTAAATGTTTAAATAAATTATGATAAATTGGGACCTTCGCCAGTAAATGTCTACACAGTAGAATATGGGAGTGTATAAAGAAATTTAATTTTATATTTAATATTTTTTTTATTTACGTAGGTTGTACGAACACTAATCTAACATAAATAAAAAATATTTATATTTTACTTTCACTCTAACCTATATTAATATATAATACTTTTACATTCGAATAATCTTAGAAATTTTAGAAAACATAAATAAAGAAACAAATTTTAACATAACTCTAACCTACGTTAGTATATCAATTATACAAAATTAACCGTTTGTAGTCGTAATACGGTTAACGGAATACAATTGTTGGTACTCCAACTAATATTATAATAATTTCGTCTAGTTTAACACGTACTCTACATTTAAGAGCGGAAATACATAGGTATAACACAGATAGATTACAAGGCTTATTCAGATGGTGACAAAGTGAAATCAAACAAATTGCAAACAAATAGTTTTGCTTCAAGTTTTACTTTTACTAACGAGTACCAAGTGAGGAGCTTCACGATACAGCAGATAGGTGGCAGTGCTGTGAGTTGTAATGGTCTCGTTGCAATTAAGGGAAAAGCGTTTGTGACGAAAGGTGAAATCCATTACAGCCAAGGGCAACAATTGCAAGGTAAATGCCGTTCCTAGTAAGACTCAGGCGAATATCAATCTGTCTCAAACAAAGCAATACTGAAAAGTCCAAAGCTCATCCAGCACATCTAGTTGCGTATCAGGTTGTGCGATACTGTTGCGTTCTGTATTGGGTGTGAGTTTATGTAGGCCTATATTTACATCCTTATCTGGGATGTGTTTATACTTATAGATCTTAAAAATTGGAGTAAATCCCTACTAAGGTCAAGAAAGGAAGATTTTATCAATGCTTTCATTTTAACCAGTTTGTTTATTTTATTCATTTTTAACCCTACAGCAATATTTATGATATTTGTGGTAACCATGGAAAGTTCAAGGTTCGAGGTCAACCAGATGGGGGGGGGAGATTCAAATACGTCATTTAGAAATGTATTCCTTGGTGTTGGAAGTTTGGCACAGTGGCAATGCGCGCTGCACTTTGAACATGAAGATTAAATTTTTATAATTTAATTCTTGAATACATAATAATTAGAAAACCCTTTTTTTAACATCAATTACCATCCACTCAAAAAAATGTATTTGAGCTTGATTGGATGAAAGGAATCGTATTTTATTATTGATTGAAAATATGTAAAAGACATACATCAGGAGAGTGTGAGCTAGTAGAAGGAATTTATCAAAGGAGTTTAAAAACGTTTATTTTATTTATCTTAATGAAAATCTAAGATTTTAGGAAAATAAGCAAATTATACAATATTTAGGTTTCTAAATAAAGTACGTTTTTTACACATTTTGTTTTAATCAATCGTGAGAGTACATATTAAATATTAGTCGTATATCTTGTACTTTTGACTTATTACATCTTTAATTGTATAATTCGGATTAATCTAACTGATAATAATATAATTACTACGGAGGCAACTTATAACCAAAAAGGTTTCCTTAAGTCTGTGGATAATTAATATTTTATGTACGTTGTTTGTAAAGTTTTTTATTTTCCATCAAAATATTTGCATCATTAAAATATTATCTTTTCAAAGAAAAAATGGCTCGTTTTATAATTAAATTCTTAGTACGCCTCATTAAACAATACAAGGAATCTACACAGGAAGTAGTATTATGAACTTCCACATTCTTAAGATGGTTTTTATTTATATTTCATATTTCTCTTTCATTAGTTAAAGTCACCTTAGTTGTATTTTATGGAATTTTAAATCATTGTAATTACTAGACAATCCTTTATAAACCATAAAAAGCTCTTGCATCTTTAAAATATTCATTTACGTTCTTCATCGCATAGAATGATAGAATACATTATTAGGTAAGAAATTATTTTGCAAATTTAAAGAGACATAACAAAACAAATGTGGTTTTAATAACTTCGACAAATTGTTATTTCTCAGTTTTAGATTCTTTCATCTCCTGCAGATGAATAACCCATATATATATATATATATATATATATATATATATATATATATATATATATATATATATATATATATATATATATATGTATGTATGTGTGTGTGTGTGTGTCTGTCTGTGTCTGTGTTTGTGTGTGTCTCTGTATAGGTCTGTGTGTGTGTGTGTGTCTGTGCCTGTGTCTGTATAGGCCTGTGTGTGTGTGTGTGTGTGTGTGTGTGTGTGTGTGTGTGTGTGTGTGTGTGTGTGTGTGTGTGTGTGTGTCTGTCTGTGACTGTGTCTGTGTGTGTGTGTGTGTGTCTGTCTGTGTCTGTGTTTGTGTGTGTCTCTGTATAGGGTTGTGTGTGTGTGTGTGTATGTATGTATGTGTGTGTGTGTGTGTGTGTGTTTGTGTGTGTGTGTGTGTGTGTGTGTGTGTGTGTGTGTGTGTGTGTGTGTGTATGTGTGTGTGTGTGTGTGTGTGTGTGTGTGTGTGTGTGTGTGTGTGTGTGTGTGTGTGTGTGTGTGTGTGTGTGTGTGTGTGTGTGTGTGTGTGTGTGTGTGTCTGTGTCTGTGTCTGTATAGATATGTAGGTGTGTCTGTGTCTGTATGTGTCTCTGTATAGGTCTGTGTGTGTGTGTGTGTGTGTGTGTGTCTGTGCCTGTGTCTGTGTGTGTGTGTGTGTGTGTGTGTATCTGTATTGGTCTGTGTGTGTGTGTGTGTGTGTGTGTGTGTGTGTTGATCTGTCTGTGTCTGTGTGTGTGTCTGCATAGTTCTGTGTGTGTGTGTGTATGTGTGTGTGTCTGTCTGTGTCTGGGCCTGTGTGTGTCTGTATAGGTCTGTGCGTGTGTGTATTTGTGTGTGTGTGTGTGTTTGTCTGTCTGTGTCTGTGTGTGTCTGTATAGGTCTGTGTGTGTGTGTGTATGTTTGTCTGTCTGTGTCTGTGTGTGTGTGTGTGTGTGTGTCTGTATAGGTCTGTTTGTGTGTATGTATAGTTCTGTCTGTGTCTGTGTGTGTGTGTGTCTGTATAGGTCTGTGTGTGTGTCTGTATAGGTGTGTGTGTGTGTGTGTCTGTGTCTGTGTGTTAATGAATCTTCCGTAAATCAATGTTAAACTAATATAGATACTAAATATTAAAAATTATAAACCACAGAGATACACTTTTGACTAGACGAATTATTTTACGAGTATTAATATTCAGATAATCATTTACACTGCCATCATAATTATAAAGTTACTAATTACTGCCTTTAATAGTTTAAGATTGTTAATTATTAAATTCTCCCCTTGAAGAATAATTTATAGCAGATTGTAATTAGAAATTAGGGGGTGAATAACGTAGCAGGAAAACTTTATCCAATTTGGCAACTCTTATGAAATCATTGCTTAATTTAAAACTATATTCAACATTCTATATTTATGAAATTCTTATGTTATGACTATGTCTCATAATATTGTATTACATCTATTTATGCAAATCCACTGGTCATACCTGACAGTGTTATATTGACTTTATAAGCTTAAATGTTTTTAGCAAACATTAAAATTTAACAATTTTTAATATTTTGTTCCCTTTCATTCAGTTTGCATCAATTTCCAACATTGCCTAATTTCAAACATTATTCAACCGTCTTTCTTTAATTCTAATGTTGTAATAACGTCTGTATAGCATTTTGTTACCTCTAATCATCCACTTCTAGATGCTACGATGTAAGAATTAAAACATATTCACTTTATACAAATTGTAAAATCCTTTGTCGAAAACCCCCTTAAAATGTCTAAAATAATGTTATTAGAAATAATTTGTCAAATAATTTTCTGATCCTACTAAATATAAAAAATTATTACTTTTATATTGAAAACTTCGCTTTGGTTTATTGCAGTGAAAAACTGGCAAACGCTAAAGAGTGCAGGACCAATTGTATTTAAACAAAATAATTTATTTAAAGGATGTGCAAAAATATTTTATGTATCACCCAAATTTGTATTTATAAGCTATTAGCTAAAAACAATAGCTACAAGAGATACTGTACAAACGTATAGAGATGGATTACAATATACTTTTGTTAATTACATTATACATTAAAGGCCTCCATTGAAATACTTCAGTGCAAAGTAAAATTCATTGCAAATAACTTTCATTGTTGTTATAATGTTATATATAAAATTTTTAGCCTGTTTCATTTTACTGTGTATAAAAATAAATTCTCCAATACTTTAATACTATTATTTGAAACTATTTCATTTCACATTTATTTATAGGTGAAATTTTAACCATTGTTATTACAGTTATTACTATGTAGTATTACTACTGATAAAGTATTATAATTATAATAGTACTATAGTTAAACATTGTGTTCAATGCGTAACTTCGGAATGCATTATATTTCCAATAAATATAATGGATGCATTATGGCTGCAATTGAAACAAATATTTTTTCACTTTTGAATAACTTAAGTTTGTTTAAATACAACGGAATTTTCTACTAAAAGTTTTGTATCACGTTTTTACGGTTTGAAAATCTCGTCGTTCGTTAGACACAATGTTGTCACTCCCTATCATAGATATAATCGACTGATTGTGCTGGAAATGCATTCAGTAAATTTAATAGCATCTTGGTGTTTCTTTTGGGATTAGGAAACCATTAACATACTCAATTTTTTTGAAACATAATTAGAATGGTGATTTTAAACTTTATCATTTAGAGTTTTTCGGATAACTTTCCGATAATAGTTCACCATACTGATAAACGTGTTTGGTGTTATTCCTAATTACTTTGGTCGGTATTTTCCCCGAGCAAGTCAAATTTCAATTATGTTTACAACTTTGATATTTACTCATATACTGACTCTGTAATACTTGTATGATTGTTTCTCTGATCATAATTCTTCAGTATGGTTTTAGATATTACGTTTTACTATCTTATAAGTGATATTATGTCCTTCTTTATATTTCGACCTAAATCATTTTGTCAAATACATATCCTTCTTGCTCAAGATTTAAGTCAGGAATTTTATTCGTTATAGTTTCTTTTTTTCCTCTGTTCCCTCTTAATTCATCTTGGACTTCGTTCCATAAATATGAGTATCTTATCGTCTGTGACATTTTTATATGCCTTTTTTTACTGTATACGATATTTATTACTGTGTTGCTGATGTAACCATAAGGCTTTTCCTGTATGTTAATTTCATATGGTCTAAACTCCTATTTTCCTAATTAATGCAATTTGTAAAATCCCTACACGAATAGTGTAATTGTGAGGTATTTACCCTTGTTTTCCTGTCATATACCGTGTGTCTCACTGTCGAATATCTAAACAACATCAACGTTATTTTCAAAACGCATTTCTTATAGCATTTCATTGATTTTCAAAATATCTTTTCTATGGTTAAATGTATCTATGTATTTTAGGTTTCAGAATAATGGTTGTATCCAAGAATAAACAAGTTGAATAAATACTTGCAGGATGCTTAGTATGGTAAAGGTAAACGTTACCATGAACTTTCTACACAACTAACACTAATCACTTCAAATTAAAATATTATCGAATCTATTAGAAAATACACAGTAATAAGAATCAAATAAATTTTATATAATATGTTTGTCAATAACATAAATGTAAAATATATTACATCAGAGTTTACTTCCAGTCACAAAAGTAAGTAAGTAAATCAATATCCTTTCAACTCTTTCCATCCTCAAGACTCTTTTCACGCCATTTTGTTATTAATTTGTGATAAACAACTAGACTTTTAGGTTTTGACTCATATTTAGTTTTTTCTTCAAGATTTTTTCTGTTAATTTTTTCCCTGATAACTGAATTTAAATGTTCATTTATTATTTATTATAACTAAACACCACTTAGGTAAAATGTACTCTACGTATGAATTCTATAATTCCAGATTTTCGATTTTAATATATATATAATGATAAATTTTTCATGTTTTCTAAGGGAAGTTCTACATAAAAATGTAGAAGAGAAGTTGTCTTCTAGTAGGTTTGATATTAGTACAAAGGAGTTCAGGCCTGAATGAGGACGACCATTTAGTCGTTGAAATGTTGCCATATTTTTAATAAATCAGGTTTTTATAAATCATGCATTAACCGCGTTTTTATTTAACAAATTTTGTGAGTGTACATCTCATCATGAAAGCAGATTAATTTGTTTGACAGTAGCCTAAATTATTAAACACTATCACTTTTAGGAAATCTTTTCCCTAAGCAAATAAGTTGATTAACCATGATACAAGTCAATAGCAAATGCATGGCAGTTTTTCACGTGCTAGTCATTATTGTTGGTATTTAGATCTGAACTTTAAAATGCAATATATTGTTTGTCACGAAAGTAATAGTACAATGTCGTGCAGAATGGCTTGAAGAATGACGGAATTTTAAGTAAATTGGCGTTATTTATTTGCGTTGCGTGACTGAAAGGGGAAACTGATGTAAGTTGCTTCCATTTGCTGGTAAATACTTTCTGCGATAAATGTATACAAAAGCCGTATTTCCTGCTGTTTTATGTAATTATAATAACCACCTCTCTCTCTCTCTCTCTCTCTCTCTATATATATATATATATATATATATATATATATATATATATATATATATATATATATATATATATATATATATATATCGCAATATGTTTTCTTGTGTAATAATAAAGAACAAAAGTCAAAATACAAATACAAGAATTATATTTGAATTATAAATTCAAATATAATTCTTGTATTTGTATTTTGACTTTTGTTCTTTATATATATATATATATATATATATATATATATATATATATATATATGTCTGTCTGTCTCCCTCTCTCTCTCTCTCTCTCTCTCTCTCTCTCTCTCTCTCTTTGACAGTTTATTTATTTGTTACAAATATTCAGGAGAAACAGCTTTACGTAGAATTAACTTGTTACTAGCAAGGCAGTAATAATTCTTTCGTTAGATCTTGCATTACAGAGTCGATTGCAATCTTACAGTCGCTAACAACTTTGTTTGAGTTTTTTCCCTTGAGACACAACCATGAGAGTTCTACAACCCTTGAGACACCTCTAATATTCCATGCTTTCACATGCTTGTGCATATTACAAAACCTTTGTTTTACCGATAGATCTATGAATATTTTGACCTTGAGGTTAGTAATGGCTAGTCGCAAAACAAAAGTAGAGTGTTACAAAATTATTGGTTTCAAATAATAAACCTCCCATCAATTAGTTCGTTTATCACCAATGTACGTTTATACACTGGTCAAAAAAAACTTTTAAAAAACATTTTACCCTTGCTGTGTTTGAATATTAAATTGACTGATGGATTTTCAACACCTTCTCTTAATTATCATCCATTATAAAATCCGCCAAACAAACAGGTTTAAAAAATTGCTGATATCAGTTTCACAAACACAAAGATTAAAACACTCTATTGTCAATTTCATTTACATTTTATTCCAGTTATGAAAAAAGGTTAGAAATATTATGTTTATCACTTGAAAACGTTATGATTCATCAGAAGATGTTATCTACTGTATGTATAATTATTTTATGATTTATTATTTATTTATTATTATTCCTGCAATGGATGCTTTTTTGGTAATTATTTATTCCGAAAACTGACCATTTAATTAAATTTAGATAATATCGATATATATATATATATATATATATATATATATATATATATAATAAATTTTCTTGTTTAATAATTTAAAACAACATTGTTTCTTCAAATACAAGAATATTTATTAATTTATATCCAAAGCTTTTCGTTGGTAAACAGTACCAACGAAAAGCTTTGGATACAAAAATAATAAATATTCTTGTATTTGAATAACCTTTGTTGTTTTAAATTATATATATATTATATTATATTAAATATGGTGATGTGTTTTCTTGTAATATAGTTAATAAATTTAAAATATTTCAAAAACAAAAATACTTTTAATGAATTTATTTATTCAAAGCTTATCGCCGATAAAATAGTACCAGCATCTTCAGAAAAATAATTATCTAATAAAATATTTTTACAAAATTTCAGAATTTTGTAAAAATATTTTATTAGATAATTATTTTTCTGAAGATGCTGGTACTATTTTATCGGCGAAAAGCTTTGAATAAATAAATTCATTAAAAGTATTTTTTGTTTTTGAAATATTTTTAATTTATTAAAAATATATATATGCGTGTGTGTGGGGGGTGTCTCATTAAAATAAATTGATAGTGTGATTACAGTCTGTTAGTGTAAGCTCAAAACCTGAAGGCGACATGTAACCAAATGTGGAAAAATAAACTGCCGTTTGAGAATTTGAAATTTAAGTTTATTTCTATTTAATTTATTGCATATATAATATTAGAACCATATATTTGTATATATACAATTTAAATCTTTTTATTAGCATTACAGAGGTATGTAATATCTTTAATTGTCAAGACCACACACTTTACTGAACTTATTATTGAAATTCCCTTTATAATTTAAATGAATAAAACATCCACCACACTTTTAAATTATTTCATTTTGCTTTTAGTTTGTAGAACCATATTTTATTATTTATTGTGAAAGTTGTGAAATTTTTAAATGTTTCAATTTGTGGGTAGTTGATTACGTATTGCTAAATAATTTGTAAACAATCATTAAAAGAGTATATTTGATGCAATGGGTTTAACAATGTGTTAGTATTTAGCACTTCTATAACAACAATAAAAATTAAAACAAGGCACAAAGTACCAAGTAATATTACTTACTTTTATATTATCCAAAATTCCATGATTAAATTATATCGCTTGTGTGATCTAAACATAAATGCATTGCAATATTACACTTACAATTACGGTTACAACTGCAAACTAAATACGTATACTGAGTATTATGTATGCAGAGCTAATACGAACATATAATCCTGTATCTAATCGAGAACTATTAAACTAAACTGTTCTCCTGCTTCATGTGTCGGGTGATTAAAGTGAATTTGAACATCCCGTTCTGTTCCATAACGCCTCGCTTTATTAATTTAAACAGCATTTATCCTAGTCAACATGTTTAAGTAGAATAAATTAAATATTTTTACTTTTAACATTTATTTTAACATTTTTTTCTCTTTGACCAAATTTTTTTACAACCTGTTTTTTATGATGTTTGATACCTTCAGTGTTCAATATGTGAATGTATATGAATTTGCTACATATTTGTGTTTTCATGCTTCATTTTATATATATATATATATATATATATATATATATATATATATATATATAACGATACATTTATATGATGAATAGTTATTATCTGGAGTACATCCGTTCATTCTGCACTGCAAAAAATCGCAGTTCCGACGTTTCGCTAGAATCTCATCTAGCATTGACGAGGTGAACCCAACAACAGTTGAAGAGCGAGTGAAGAGCGCAGATAACTCTGCTCCTATATATAGAGGAATGAAGCCACGCCCATTAACGTAAAATCACACATTGACGTTAATCCACACACACACACACACCTGAGCCAAACAATTACTGACATTCCTATGCCTTTCTTCACCTTTCTGCCGATAAAATCTATCGATGTCACATTTCCACACTGCGAACTAATTCAAAGTATCATCGCGTTTGTTAAGACTTCTTTGTTTCTAGTTATGTAGTTTTCCATTTAAGCATCTGTCGGAAAGATTGGAAATCAATGGTATGCCCAGTATCGCAGTGGTGCCTGTACAGAACCGACGTTTTCTTCTTGTTTTTAATGTGCAGTTTGTGCTCCTCACGCCTAGCTGAGATACGACTGTTCGTTTGGCCAATGTACGATTTCTTACAAACTCCACAAGAAACGCTGTAAACGCCATGGTTTTCCAAGAAGATCTTATCTTTAGCGTTACCAACAACCTTGTCAATGGTGATTTAAGGTTTGTAAACGGAACGTATACCATGCCTTCTAAAGAGTCTGCCAATCTTATCAGTGGATATATATATATATATATATATATATATATATATATATATATATATATATATAATAGAGAAAAAGAGAGATAAACGATATGTTATTAAGCAATAAACTGTTTTTCAATTAAATTATCTATATGTTTAAATTTTGATGTTTCGTTAAGTTTAGTTTAGTATTTTTATGTGTATTTTTATGTTATTGATTATTTCATTTAGGTCCTTCAATTATCGGCTTAAATTGCACAATCAGTTAGATATTTGTAAACTCACTTGCTATTTAGATTACCTATTATCCATTCTACACTTTTCTACTGTGATTGGTCCAACTTGTATTTTATGTGTGTCCATTTAGGTTAATTAAATTGATACTTAACAAGGCAATGTAGCCATATATCCATATATATGAAGGTTAATAACTAAACACACAGGTGTTCCTCGGTTTAGTGGGTTATTCTCAAATTAATACAAATTCAAATAATTATCTTAATTGAAACCTTTAACCAGTGACTATATCAAAAGGTTCACATGCGACGAAAAACAAAAAATACTTCAACTATCTAGAGCCTTGTGACAAAGACATGAATGCTATATGCTCTTTACTTACGTGTACCCTTAGGTGATTCGTATTAACTTGTAACAAAACCATGTTTTGTGAAACTAAAGTAGGTATATTTAATTTGCAAAATACCTATTACATCTTTAAAATTGGTTTCCCGTTACCATAACTTTAATTTAGGAAATTGATTTTTTTCAAACTGAAGTTGAATGTTTTCTAATACCCCTACCTCTCCCGTATTTTTAGAGGTATGATGTACGAGGAGTTGTTTAGTTGAACTAGGAGAACTCTAATGATCACAAGATAATAATAAATATCTTACGCAGGTCAAAGAAGCACGATATTACTCTGTTATCCCTTACTTTAAGCCTACAGTAGATCGAAGAGGAACAATTTATAAGAACAGAAAATAATAATTGATGAACCCAGTACCGAAGTAAAACTCTATTTCCATAGACAAGGTTTACAACAAAATAGCGCTGCTTTTACTTGTTTTAAAGCAAACAATTTCCTATAAACAGGGCTACTACAGTTTCAGTAACAATGTTGCAATCGTTGGTGACTAACCTACTATACGTTGATTCTAAATTATATAAATCCATGGACTGGTGAACCACGTCCCTTTCAGCAGTCAAAAGGTCAAAACTAAAGCCCTGTGACCAAGACATGAATTCTTTAGGAAATTGTTGCGTCCTCTAGGAAATTTTTGTTAACTTGTAACAAAACCACGATTTATGAAACAACAGTAGGTATATTTAAACTGAATCTTTTGAAATTGTATTATTTTAATTAGTTTTCCGTTACCATAACTTTAATTTAGGAAATTTATTTGTTCAACTTATTTAAGTTGAATGTTTTCTAATACCCCTACCTCTCCCGTATGTTTTAGGGTTACGAAGTAGGAGAAGTTGATCAGTTGAACTTGGAGGAGTCTAATGATCACAAGATAAATATAAGTAAAAGTACGCAGGTCAAAGAAGCACGATATTACTCTCATGTCCTTTACTTTAAGCCTCCAATAGAAAGAAGGACAACAATTTATATAAATAGAAAATAATGGTTGATGTACCCAATACCGCAGAAAAATTCCATTTTCCATAGACAAAGTTTACATCAAAATAACGCTACCTTTACGTGTTGAATAAGTTGACAATTCCCTATGAACAGGACTACTACAGATTTGGAAACAATGTTGCAATCGTTGATGACTAAGCTAATATACGTTGATTTTAATTTATATAAATCCATATACTGGTGAACCACGTCAATAGGTCAAAAATGAAAAACAAAATCGTTACTTTTACTCGAGATGGAATATTTATACATTGTAACAATGAAAATCACTCTTATTTAAACGTCTATCTGTCTTAATGTTTTTTAGCTTACGTAGATACAAATTGATAATTCTGAGACGAGGTGCAGGATACGACTAGACACCAATGGACTTGAAACATTAAACTTAGGGTACATAAATTCCAGAAATATCTTTAGAATGGCCCTGAACGTGTTTCGAAATCTATTCTGTAGAGATCAAAACAAGAATAATGTTATCTAATATCTTAAACTCCGGATCTAAAATTAATCTCTTATGTACATTTCGGTGTCATCACGATCAGAGTGTCTTAATACAAAATTACAATCCAGCAAACTATAAGTTACAAAGTCAGTCTAGTTTGTAACTTGTTGTTTTCTAAATTGTATTGGTCATGGAAATGTGCAAAAGGGTTTAGCCTTAGGTAACTTGTATTATCAGTTCTTTTTTATTATTTTTGTGGTATTGGGGTTGTTTTCAATGTTTTTTATTGTTCATGGAAATGTGCATAAGGGTTTAGCCTTAGGTAACTTGTATTATCAGTTCTTTTTTATTATTTTTGTGGTATTGGGGTTGTTTTCAATGTTTTTTATTGTTCATGGAAATGTGCATAAGGGTTTAGCCTTAGGTAACTTGTATTATCAGTTCTTTTTTATTATTTTTGTGGTATTGGGGTTGTTTTCAATGTTTTTTATTGTAATGTAGAGTGTAAAAATTACTACATTTAGGAATGTAATATATTTCATACCCTATAATTGTTTTTATTATTTTTTTTTAATATTTATGAATTAGTATTTTTTGTGTACACTACATAATTTTACATAATAAATTATGTATTCTGTTTTTTATATTTAAATACAACTTTAAATGAAAGTTTGGAAATATGAATCATTAAAAGAAAATATACAACCAATATATTTTAAATTAATCCGAAATTTCAGAAAACGGAAGTAGGATATTTTTGGGAATCATTTTACTTAAATGTGAGCTACGTACATAGAAAATAACTTTTGTGCATAGACTATAGGGTTTTTGTCTTGCAGAATGGACATTTTCGATTCTTAGAGTTTATTCTTGCTTTTTAACCTTTAAGCTAAATACTTCAAGCTAAAATCGAAGCCTATATTTATGCTACTGTAAAACAACATTAAAAAATATTGCAGCGTTATATTTGAGGGCTACTCCACGAACCAGTCTGACAAACTAACTGCGCTAAAAATTTCAAGAGGACAGGAATTCAAACCAAACTCCAACGGTATTTATAACGATTTTTCCAAAATATTGTTTACATTTTCCTAATAGAGTTTTGTCATTAGCACTAGCTTACCATTTAAAAAAAAAGCTGTGGTACTATTGGGGTGTAAACGATAAGGCTTCAGGCATCCAGAAGGTAATAAATCAATTCCTTCGTTGCTGGCTAAACTCATCACGAGCGGCTTATTAGATAGTTCCCGGAACGCTGTTCATTTCTTTGCCAAAGGGAAACCATAGAAGTTTCATTTGTTTACAATTTTTACTGAAGAAATTTCGAACTCAAATTAGTTTCGCAAAGTTTTTCAACAGTTTTTGTATACTTAAATTTTTTACAACATTAAATATTTGTATAGAAGTTCTTCCTATTTTTAATTTATGTAATAAATTCCATAAAGTAAAGCTGCTACCTCAGTTGGTTAAAGGAGTAATATTGGCCTAAGCCTTTCACACGTCGCGCCGGTAATAAAAACCAATGCCCGAGCGTTGGGCATTGTTATGTATTTGATGTGCTTGTGGGCAAAATCCATTCACTTTACATGACAATAAATCGGTAGTTTTTGTAACATGAGCTACGGTTATTTTGAAAATACGTTACACGTCATTTGGTAATGACTGTAAGCTAGTTAGAAACAAATGCTACTATATTTGTTATACAAATGCTAGGTTTAGATTGCATTACGTTTTTTCGTGATTGCAGTTACAAAATAATGTTACACTTAAAATGCACTTTTTTGAAATATTCAATTACTACAAATATTTTCCAATCTGCTACACATGGCTTGTAATTAGTTAATTCTACATTATGACAATTTGTTTGTATTACCTCTAAAATTATGCCACAGATTTATGACGTATTCTTCCCTAAAAATATGTTTCCAAATGAAACGGTAATGTGGGAATAGATTAGTGTAATTCTTTGCGTTTTAGATTTAATTCACCTTAGTTGTATTGACGTGAATTAAACTGAACTAAAATAAAATTAAAGTTTCAAGTCAATAACTGCATAAAATATCTTACAATTACTGGCTTAGAAATAAATTATGAGTAATTAATTCCAGTTTTGATATAATAATGTAATAAAAAATCAAAATGTTGTTGAAAATAGGTTGTAGTGAATATTGATTAAGATTGTGAGGCGAAGTGATAAAGGAGGGCGATATTTTGTCTTGTAAATGCTAATAAACTAGATGTAACTTTTTAGTTTTTAATTTTAAATTGAGATCTTTAAAAATTTCTTATCGATGGTATATTACCTTCGGAATATTTCAAAGATTGTTCGATGGATGAATACTAATTCGTGACTCGTTAATATAGAATGGTATACTATTACCAATAAAACTAAACAACGTAATGCTTAACAAGGTGAAGTGGTTAACATACAGGTATCTTGGTTCTGACCATAGAGAAAGTAATGCAGTGTTTTAATACAAAATTTAAATAAGCAAAACAATCAAGTATGTCATAGTGTAGATAGATTGACGAAATGTTTAATCGTATTAAACGATGATGCTAAGAAACATGTTTTAATAACCATAAGTTTAGCTGAGGTACTCAACATATAAAGCACTATTAAGAAATTACTTAATTATAATTTATCGTCATGAAAACCATTTTAAATAAAAATATCACAATAAAAAGACCAGTTTAACAAAATCATGGTTTTTGAATATTTATAATGTACCTTAAAAGACAACAATTTACGTAATATAGACACAAAAGAAGAGATATCATAGCAATTTTTACAGAAAGAGTTCTGTCATGGAGCATTAACTGGTTATATATTTATGTAATTGTTTTAATTTATTCATATATAAATACATACAAAAACTGTTTACATTCAGGAACACTGGTCCAAATTAAAATATTTACTAGAGTAAATCTTTATTAAAAATTATTTTAAATATTTGAAGATTGATTTATAGATATACTGAAATTATTAGAGCATGTTTGTTATGTTGATTGCCCTGGGCAATTCATATTTAAACATCCCTTGCCGTTTATATAACTGCAATTATCCATACGCAATCATGCATTGTCTCCTATTGTGTCATAAAAGATGAAAAATAACTCATAGGACCATTAAATCCGTGTTAAAATGTTCTTTAATTACGAACATTTGTGTAATGGTAGGTTAAATCTTTCGCCTTATGTCTTCTGTAGTTCAGTCGATGGATATTGGGTTTTGCTTAAACAGGAATTTCTATCGTTTATAGGTCTATCATAGATTCAGTGCTTAAAATTATTGTTTACACAATGATACATTAAGCTATATGTACTGCATCTGTTTATCTATAGATGTATTCATTTATAAATATCTATTTATAAATCCAATCGGGCAAGGTCATTTAGGATTAAATTATAATTATGATGTCTTTAAGTAGTTTACTATTCCTAGCATATAAACTTTCTCTGCAGTGGATCACTTTTTAGAATTAATTGTTTAAATTATTTTTAATATTGAATGAAATCAAGAGAAACATGGTTGATTTCATTATTTCAATACCTTGTACAGTGTATTTCGTCTAATTCGGGAAGTAGCTTTTACAAAGACCATAATCTTGAAGCCGCCCAAAGGAGTCATTTTTTTAATACATAAAATAGTTTATAATTTTTATTAAAACATTCCGATGCGTTCAATACCCGCTAATAATATATTGTGCATTTCACAAAATGTTTATGTATGTGAAACAGTGGTAGTATGTTAATGTTTAACAGAAATATGTGTCTCTGTTTGTAAAGGTAGTTCATCACCCTTATCATAGATATAGGAATAGATATAAATACTATCAAATGTCTTCTAAGAATGAAGCCTGTATACAATTATTTAACTCGTTGAATAAACTCAACTGTATTTTCTTCTTGAAATAACGCCTGTCCTATTTATAGACTCTTCGCCGTAGTACTACAATGTAGAGACTTCAGTAGGAGTTCCGTACAGCAAACACTTCCAGCCAATAATTGATTGTCTATTATTAGATTGTCCAGCGAAACAATTTTATTACTATATATCTTGTGCTGTAACTTCTGTAATGGAATCTTTGTTTCAATTAGATGAAATCGTGGTAAAATGTTATTTTAGAGAAACAGTTTCAGTGTAGTAAATGCTAATAAAATTATATTTATTAGATCAATGGTCTGTAGAGTATAAATTAAATTAAATGGAATTTTGATGAAGAAAATTTAAAGCTTTTAATAAAACATTTCTAAAAACGTTAAGAATGATGTAATGGTTGCTGAATTTAACTATCGATATATTTTCGGGATATTGTTATAATTTACACAACGTTTATGAGTTGTTTGCTAATACATTAAAATTATTTAATATCTGATCGATTCGCAGATAAGCAAACTTGGAGTAGATCAAGGTAAAGGTTTTTTTGGAAAAGAAGTAAACGAAAAATTTATTTTACTTATTTTTTATAAGAAAAGAGATTTACTCGTACATTAATTGGAACTTTGAAGATAATTATCTGATGAAAAGGTTTGTATGAATAATAAAAGTGTCCCATAGATGTTTGCATAATAAAACTAAAGATATTGCATGATATAACATGTGCCACCTATTCTCTTATGGAAAAAATTATCAAATAATCGTGTGTTTATGTCTGTAACATATTACCAGGGTACATTTTAATGAACTTCAACAGAATCTATAGCATTACCGTGAGAGAAGAAAAAGTTTTAAAATAAATAGGTCTTTAAGTATGATGAAACACCGTTTGAATTATCAAGTTAAAAGTGAATAACTTCGTATAGTTTTTATAAAATATACGCAATAGAACCAGTTGCATCATTCACCAGTTGAATGAGGAATTCAAGTGCAGTCAACCAAAAAAGGTAGTTGGTTTTAAAAAAATAGCCCCAATGTGTTAAGCAAATGTTTATAAATGTAATTAGTATATTAATAATGGTAATGTATAATAATATATAATGTTATATATATATATATATATATATATATATATATATATATATATATATATATAACCAAGTAAATAGATCATAACCAACAAATACATGACGGATAAAATTATTTCCCAAAAAAATATTCAGATACCTTACAATTATATGAAAGGATGTTATTATTTATTGCTTTATTTTGTGAGATCTATAATCCATCATCAACATATCGTATCCAATGTCCGTTGGGGTAGTGTGTTTTTATGGTTTGTGTGATTAATTCGTCAAGTTTTTGGAATTAACATCATCCTAAATGAAATCAATAACTTACACCCTAACATACAATTCACCATGGAGGAAGAAATAAACAGTAAAATAAACTATCTAGACCTAACATTGACCAGAAATACAAATAACATTGAATATTCCATCTATAAGAAACCCACACAAACCCTTAATACAATACCAAACCACTCCAAGCATCCCCCGCAACACAAAATGGCAGCTTACAACTCACTTTTATACAGGATGCTAAAATTGCCTTTAAATAATGAAGAAAAAACTAAAGAAAAACAAATAATATATCAAATAGCCAAAAAAAATGGATACAATAAAAAAACTATAGATAAATTAGAACTTAAGATATTAAATAAATTAAAACAACCTAAAATCGAACCACAAACAACAAAATGGGCTACATTCACATACACAGGATACAACATAAAAGGAATAACTAAAACACTAAAAAATAATAATATTAACATAGCCTACAAAAACACAGGAAACATAATCAACAAAATAAACCAACCAGAAAAAATATGTCCCACACTTAATAACGGAATATACAAAATCGAATGCACAGACTGTACTAAAATTAACATAGGTCAAACAAAAAAGAAATTAAAAGACAGATATCAAGAACACATCAATGCATACATCAAACCTGAAACTTATAACTCAAACTTAGCCACACATGCCATCAAAAACAAACACACATTCCCCACATTAAAAAACGTACACCTAGTAAAAAAAGGTTCAAAAAGGCCTCAAAATGACAATCTGGGAACAACTAGAAATTTATAAAAATAAAAAGAATATCATTAACGAACAAATACAAATAAAATCAAAAAACCATAAATTATTCAATCTAATAGACAATATTAACCCCAAAACAAACGTTAAAAACTCGCACAGTGCAGTGAATATAAAAATAGAACATAATAGTACACCAAGGTCAACGGGAAATCCACTCAGCTCGCAATCTACAACCCTGTTCAGTATGCCTGAGGACGACGGCACAGCCAGCCGTTGAAAGTTAGCTCGCATAAATACCAAGTAAGATTCTTGTTTAAGTACATAAGTGAAAGTGATAAGTGTATACAAGAAAACAGTGTTGCATAGTCTACAAATATATATATATATATATATATATATATATATATATATATATATATATATATATATAAAGAAGTAGACAAATTACAAATACAAGAATAATAATTCTTGTAATAAGAATATTTCTTATAATAAGAATAAGAATAATTCTTATTCTGTTGTAATAACGTATATATAGGGCAAAGTAATAAAAAACTTAAAGATAGATATAAAGAGCATTTTAATGTATATAAAAAGCCAGAAATTTATAAATCAAATTTTGCTAGTCATTGTGTTAATAATAATCACATATTTCCTAAAATAGATAATATGATAATTGTAAAAGAAATTAACGAATGCCTGAGAACGAATATTTGTGAGGCTTTAGAAATACATAAATATAATACTAATAATGATTTGATAAATGAACAAATACAAGTAACATCTAAATTTGATACTATATTCAGTGTTTGTAATGTTAGGGCAGCAAAATAAAAGTTTGATATCTTTGTAATAGATTTGGCAACGCTGTTTATTTGATCTAGTTTGCACATATGTTAATTTAATTTCTTTAATATTCCTGATGATGTTGGTACTGTTTGCCAACGAAAAGCTTTAAATTGTAAATTCAATAATTATTTTTGTATTTGTAATTTGTCTTATTTCTTTATTAATACATAAGAATACATATTGCGATATATATATATATATATATATATATATATATATATATATATATATATATATATATGGGTATAGTGTGTGTATATGTGTGGGGTTTGTATATTTTCCCTTTCTTTTATATCAAAATTAAGGGGATTCAATTTCGCTTTAATTCATTACATGAAATGAAATTTCTACTATTTACTAATTTCATATAATAGTTGGAATTTTACAATTAACATCTTTCATGTAAAGTATATTGGAGCCAGGGTGTAAGGTAAAATGTATTTAAATTCAAAATGTTATTCCAGAAGCAGGTAGCAGGGTCTATTTAGTGCTTGCAGGAAATGAAAATCCGTAGCCTTTTATTAACAATAAAATTGGTCCAGAGGGAAATCGCAGTATGGCACAAACAGCTGTAGAATGTTTTCATAGCAACAGAGATTCGTAAAAAGATGCTATGAAGAAACGTATTGGTTAAAGAAAAATTAATTTCATTTAGTAGCTTATATATAAAAGTTTAAAAATATGTATTTTTTATATACATTATATGTAATTTAACACAGTTAACATATTTATAAGAATCTCAAAAGAGAGAGAGAGTGAGAGAGAGAGAGAGACAAGGACATAGCTAGACGGAAGGTAATGGTAGTAAGACACAATGATCGTGGTAGAAGAAAAAATCGTTTTTAAATGCATCAAATGTAATATTACATCAAAATAAACTTAAGCTCTGTTTTTATGTTAACACGATGAATATGTTTTTGTTTCTAAACCGTCATTTTACATTCAAACTACTATTTATATGAAATACAATAACGCCGCTGTCATATTTTACATTAATTTTCATTTCGTGTTAAATGGAAAATGGTTATATTTTAAAGACGAAATTATCATGAATTGTTACAATCATTTTTTTTTTGCCTTCGTGTATAAGATATCCTTTAATAATAACGATTCTTTACGATACACAAATAGAAAAAATTTATATTATTATTGTAATATTTGGTTTGACCGTTAGGATAGCAAAATATGTATTGAGTACCATCATTCTCAACATACCACGGTACTTAATATGCAACACAGTAAGAGTTAGCAATAGGTTGAGGTTTAGTTTCGGCCAAATTGGTCTTGAAAAGAATAGCAAAAATATAATATTATATTTATATTGTAATCTAATAGAATTTTGTTATAATCATCTTTAATACAACGACTATACTATAAGTAGCTATTGCGTAAACTGTAATTACGTAGAGTCTGGAGTTGTGCTGTAAATGGATGGCGTATAATTTTATTTACAAAGGTAATATTAGGATCCTCTGACGTGTTGATGTAATAAACAAGGAATAATAGAATTAAGGAAATTTTTAAAAAACCGCTATCTTGAACTACGTTACAGCTTTATAAGCGTCTAATATTGTAATCTTATGATTGCTTCCTAAATAGATATAATAGGGCAGCAGGCAAACCCTTACTTATATCCGGTGGCTCGGGTATATTAACTTTAAATAATATAATTAAAATATTGTAAATACTAAAAAAGACATTTGATATGAAATGCATATACATATATATATATATATATATATATATATATATATATATATATATATATATATATATATATATATCGTAAATTTTAAATATACCATTTACTATTTTAATTGCACACTTATTTCTATGTCTGGATAATGAATATTTATGTATTTCATTAGCAATTAAATTTTATTATTAGATCGCAATTAGTAATTAATAAAGCAATTACTTTATTTTAAAAGTTGTAAAAAGAAAGTTTATTTTATTCAGAACTTTCGTAAGATCTCAAGAAATTTTAATTATAGTTTGTTATTTAAAAACATGGTCGTATGTAAATATAACAGTCAAAAATCATATTTGTCTTTCAATTGATTTGGTAATTTTGTTTACTAAAAGTAAACGTTGGTATTAGTTGTTTACTTAAATTATTATTCATTCGTAACGTATGGAGAGTGTTGATATTTGTGTCAACTAATTTAACACATGTTTACAATTCAGACTTTTACATGTAATGTTTGAGTAGAGTATTACTCGGAAAATGTAAACATGTTCAGGCTGTTTGCTTTAGTGCTTTGTATCCTGCAGTGCTAATAAAACATTCCTCACATCAAAGTCAACTCTTATTCAATCCTATTTACTATAAAAGTAAAAGGAAGACAACAAATTTGATAGATTTCTATTAAAGATTCCAAATGTTTAAAATATTCGTTGAACTGTAGCGTCGATTATTAAAGAATAAATATGGTACAACTGACAAACATAAAATATTTTATTTCATACGCGTTTCAACGACTAGTTGTCGTCATACTCAGTGAAGCTATACAAAAAAATGTATTTATTTTGTAATTTTTATTTATATTGTAGTGTCGATGTTTAGAGGAATAGTTACTATGTATGTCAGTAATGTTTTCCAGAAATTATTTACTGAAATAAAAGAGTATTTTTCCCATAATAAAATTTTGTACATTTTCAAGAATAGATAGGTTTGTTAACCATAGGCCTACTAACTGCAAATCGTTGTAATTCTCTCTCATCGTAACACTAAAATTTGTTTCTCCCTTTTTTTAGAGTAAACGAACAACTGCAATGAGACCAACATTCTGACGTATATCGCAATACAATTTGTAATAAAATATTCCCCAATATTATTTAAGTTTAAAATAGTGGAAATATATATATATATATATATATATATATATATATATATATATATATATATATATATATATATATATATATATATATATATATATATATATATAGACGCTCCAATAGGCGTCCTCTAGCAGATTGCTTAGCAATTTTCTTTGCACGTTTACTTTCTTCTTCGTTCTGCGTGTCTTATATAACGCTTAGTTGCTCGTATATTTCTTGTCTTTCTTAAGCCAATAGATATATTGGCGGGGTTATGGCAAGTACTAGCACCGCACTATCAGACACCGTTTTGAATGCAGAAACTATTCGTAGCGCGCTACCTTTCTGTACTGAAACTATTTTCTTCGTTGGCCGTGCGTTTTCCATTACAGGAGCCCACATTGGTGACGCATATAGGAGCTGGATATATATATATACATATATATATATATATATATATATATATATATATATATGTGTGTGTGTGTGTGTGTGTGTGTGTGTGTGTGTGTGTGTGTGTGTGTGTGTGTGTGTGTGTGTGTGTGTGTGTGTGTGTGTGTGTGTGTGTGTGTGTGTGTGTGTGTGTGTGTGTGTGTGTGTGTGTGTGTGTGTGTGTGTGTGTGTGTGTGTGTGTGTGTGTGTGTGTGTGTGTGTGTGTGTGTGTGTGTGTGTGTGTGTGTGTGTGTGTGTGTGTGTGTGTGTGTGTGTGTGTGTGCGTGTGTGTGTGTGTGGGGGGGGGGGGGGGGGGGGGTTTGTGCGTGTATGTGTATGTGTGTCAGTTGTCTTGAAGAAGATGATGCAGGGCACTTAAACAGGGTTGCTTCGGGGTCTGCCCCTGAATTCCACATTGCAAGCAGAAGGGGTATTCTCTCAACTGATCTAAATGTTTAAATAAAGTATGACAAATTGGGACCTTCGCCAGTCAATGCCTACAGGGAGAAATATGGTAGAGTATACAGAAATTTAATTTTCTATTTAATCTGTAGTACAAAAATCTAACCTAAAATAAAACTGCGGTATAAATTTCAATTGCTTTAAAAAGACGTATAAATTTTATTAAATATCATTAGTTTTACACATCAAAACTTTTAGCCATTAATAATATAATGAAGCACAAAAAAATTTGCGATTCGTGATACGCATAAGATAATCACTAGTAATCAATTAAACTGACCTCCTCTGTACCTGGCAGTTTGTACATCCGTATTTTAAGATATTATTATTATTAATATTATGATAATAATAATTTACATTTACATTCTTATAATTTTAGACATTTTAAAAAACATAAATAAAGAAATAAAGTTTAACCTAACTCTAACCTACGTTAATATATCATTAATAGAAAATTTAACTTTTGTAGTCAAAATACGATTGAAGGACATATAATTGTTCGTACTCCAACTAACATTACAATAATTTAATTTACTTTAACATGTACTCTACAATTAACGGAAATACATAGGTAGAACGAGGATAGATTACAATGCGTAATTAGATGTTGACAAAGTGAACTCAAACAATAATAAAAGAAAGGTAGTACCATTAGCACCGAGCTACTGTACTGCTATATCTACTTTTAAATTTTAAATAACAAGTACCAAGTGAGGAGCTACACAATACAGCAGATAGGTGGCAGTGCTGTGAGCCGTAAAGGGCCCGTTGCAATTAAGGGAAAAGCGTTTGTGACGAAAGGTGAAATTCATTACAGCCAAGGGCAACAATAGCAAGGTAAATGCTGTTCCTTGTATGATTCAATCTGTCACATACAAAACAATACTGAAAAATCAAACGCTCATCCAGCATTCTCTTAGGTATCAGGGTGTGCGATACTGTTGCGTTCTGTAGTGAGTGTGTGATTTTACGTTTGTTTTACATGATTATGTGGAATGTGATTGTACAAATAACTCTTTAAATTGGAGCGCCTAACAATGATTGTATGTCGACTGATATTATTTTTTTTGTATTCATATTGATTTTGTAGAAATTATTAATTAACTAATAGTCTGTTGAAGTTATAACCTGGAGTACATTTAATGTTTACTCCATGTACATCAATGGTTATCACCAAATACAACGAGAAATAAAAAAAAAAAGTAATTATGCTATTTAATTATTTATTAATCCCATTGTTTTAATATATTTGTTTTACAAAAAGCAAAATATTAGGAAAATTAGTCTATAACAACGGCTTAAAGGCTGTTATGGTCCTGTGCATTAATAAAATGACTATATTATTTAAATTTCCTGTAGTTTTTTTTTTTAAATCTAAAGTACTGTATTATGGTTTATGATTTTACTATTGATGTTTTCACGCTTTACTTGTCCTTTAGAAATGTCGATGGTGGTTGTAGGGGGTCAGATATACTAGATAGTATTTTTTTAGCTATTTTCTTGCACTTAATTATCGGCACTACACTACCGGTTTGTCAAATTTATTTGTTAATCATAATTATTATTATTGACTATAAAATGGTGTCTTTTTCCAAACTGTTATGGTATGCTTTACTTTAATTTTTTTAATATAGAAATTTTAATATTTGCTAGTTTAATTTAATTTTTGAAATTAAAAATTATAAAACTTTTATTTTTGTTTACATTGCAAGGGTAAACTGCCCTTTGCAGTGTGTGTGTGTGTGTGTGTGTGTGTGTGTGTGCGTGTGTGTGTGTGTGACTGTATAAGTCTATGTGTTAATACATCTTACGCAAATCAATGTTAAACCAATATAGATACCACATATTTAAACCTATATAACATAGAGATACAAATTATCCTTGAGCGGTTGACTGTTACAGACTTTAATATTATGTTTTATGTAAATTATAAAGCTATTTTAGTTATCAGTGCATATTCTTTTGACTACATGAATTATTTTACGAGTAATAATATTCAGATAATCATTACCACTGCCATCATAATTATAAAGTTACTAATTACTGCCTTTAATAGTTCAAGATTGTTTATGATTAAATTCTCCCCTTGAAGAATAATTTATAGCAGATTGTAATTAGAAATTAGGTGGTGAATAACGTAGCAGGAAAACTTTATCCAATTTGGCAACTCTTATGTAATCAATGCTTAGTTTAAAACATTATTCAACATTCTATATTTATGAAATTCTTATGTTATAATAAATTTCTCGTAATATTGTATTACTTCTAATTATGTCTATCTACTAGCCATATCTGTCATTGTGTGTTGACTTTATAAACATAAATGTTTTCAGCAAACATTAACATTTAACAATTTTTAATGTTTAATTCCCTTGTAATACGTTAACCTAATTTCCAACCATTATGTAATCATCGCCCAATTTAAAACGTTACTCAACCGTCTATATTTTTTTAATTCTTTGTCCTAATATCAGTTATTATAGTTATTACCATGTAGTATTACTACTAATAAAGTATTATAATTAAAATAGGCACCGTAATAGTACTATAGTTTAAAATTGCGTCTAATTCATTCCGAAGTTAATAGACTCAATGTTTATGATCAGAGGACAAAATAAAATTGACAACCGATAACAGAGTTTAAAGGGCGAAAAAAGTGTATAAGAAAGATATATTAATTATAAGACTCGTAATAAGGTAGAAGATTCACAGAAAATCGTTAAGGAGAGTAATTGTTTTATTTAAACAGGAAAAATGTATCCATACCAGAAACTGTAATTATTTTTTCTAAGAAAATTTTTTGCTTTTATTAGTAACTCGAATGTGTGTGTGTGTGTGTGTGTGTGTGTGTGTCTATATATATATATATATATATATATATATATATATATATATATACATATATTGAAAAATATTCACTATCGACATATTTTGTTATCTTCTATTTCCTTCATCGTTTATTACATTAAATTGTCTCTCGCTCTATCGATTTATAAAACTTTTACTTCATCTTATAATTATCCCTGCACTATTAAAAGCAGATTATTTCAATAAAAACTCAGTTGATGAATGAGTCAAAGAAACGTGATTAATTAAAAATTTGGACACTTTTCGACGACTAAATTGTAGTCCTAATTCAGGCCTGATCTATTGCTTTGTACTATTTTCAAACCTACTAGAAGGCAACTACTCTTTTATATTTTTTAAATCTCTCTCTCCCTCTCTCTCTCTCTCTCTCTCTCTTCTCTCTCTCTCTCTCCCTCTCTCTCTCTCTCTAAAACTAAATTCTCTCTCTAAAAACTAAATAATCATTTTGTATATTATTACATTGATTTAAAACTCATTTCAAATTTTTAGATCTCACCTTCCCTAGCAGGTGAACCTCAAGGGTGCAGCATTTTTTGTTCTTGATCGGATTTTTTCTGAACTTCTGGGTGTTGTAGGTGATTGAAAAATATTTCCACTTTTACTCCAAGTTGGTTATGATATAGTAGAACGAAATTTATTTTAACTAACCCCTGGTTAACTTTACCCCTGGAGAAACACTACTTGATATAACATTTCTATCAGTTCTAGAATATTAAGGGTAAACTGTCCTAAACAAATGAATACCCATAATAATATCTCCTCCCAGTAGAACGTTTGCTTTATTCTGTAAGGAGAAAAGACTATTCATCATCTTACAAATAATACCTACTCAATTAGGCCATAGACATCTGCCAATATATTTTAAGAGTTATAGTGCATTCGAAAATTTGAACTGAATCATTACAGCAAGTGGTCCAGGGTTTCAATAGTATCGGAACATAAGATGAGTTTCAGGATTTCCGTTATCAGATTATATATCGTTTTTTTAAGATGGAAGAAATTGTTTAGTAAACATGAGATAACGTCATGGCTTTGATCTCTCTCTATCTCTCTCTCTCTCTCTCTCTCTCTCTCTCTCTCTCTCTCTCTCTGCATATACTGCATTATATATACTGGTAACTATCATTATGATGTTTGTATAAAATGTGAAAAATTTAAACTTTAACTAGTTCGAAAGCGTATAATATATACATTATTTACTCAATATAAACTGCTTATAACATGTAAACATTTTTATTATATATATATATATATATATATATATATATATATATATATATATATATATATATATGCTGATACGTATTCCTTCACGGATGGAAAAATATGATGAATAGTTACTATCTGGAGTATATCCGTTCATTCTGCAGTCCATAAATTCACAGTTCCGAGGTTTCGCTAGAATCTCATCCAGCATTGACGAGGTGAACACAACAACAGTAGAAGAGCGAGTCAACAATTTATGGACTGCAGAATGAACGGATGTACTCCAGATAGTAACTATTCATCATATATATATATATAGATGTAGCGACGCACTGGTGAAAGCGATATCGTCGAAACTAGTCCGGTTGTTTTAATATATTAGTGTGTTTGTTTTAATAAACAAACGTGTAGAGAAATTTATATTTACCAGATTTAATTTTACCGTTGTGAATTTTTCTCACCAGCTAAGCTCTACTTAACCTAATGGTTACTTTTGTTTGTATCATGTCACTCCTATTGGGCATAATCAGGAAGTATATGACAAATTGAAACTTCTTTACTGTGTTTCACCAGACGAAAATAAAAAAGTTTGTGGTTCTTCTATATTTAACTATATATATATATATATATATATATATATATATATATATATATATATATATATATAGAGAGAGAGAGAGAGAGAGAGAGAGAGAGAGAGAGAGAGAATATGTTATTAAATAATAAACTGTTTTTAATTAAAAAAACATATGTTTAAATTTGTATGTTCAGTCAAGTTTAATTTAGTGCTTTCATGTGTAATTATGGTAAAATGTTATTGATTATCTCATTTAGGTCCGTTAATTTTCCGTATGTTTTAATATTAAATAATTGTTTAAATCGCACAAACCGTTAGATAACTGTAAACTCTTTTGTAAACTCTCCATTTAGGTTAATTATATTGGTACTTAATAAGGCAATTTAGGAATATATTCATTTATACGAATTTTATTAATAAAAGAGACAAGTGCTCCTCTGTTTAGTGAGTTAATCTCCAATTATTACATATTCAAATACTTATCTTAATTTAATGCTTTCACCAGTGACTTTATCAAAATGTTCACATGTGAGGGAAAACAAAGGTAATTTAACTATCTAGAGCCTTGTGACAGAGACATGGATGCTCTAGCTCTTTATTTAGGCCTACGTGTACCTTTAGGTAAATCTTAATAACTTGTAACCAAACCATGTTTTGTGAAACAAAATTAGACTTATTTAAAATGCAAAATATCTAATAAATCTTTTGATAATTTATTTGGTTTTCCGTTACTAACACTTTAATTTAGAAAATTTAATTTCTTCAATTTACTCAAGTTGAAGGTTTTCTAATACCGTGATTTTAGAGTTACGAAGTAGGATGAGTTGATCGGTTGAACTAGGAGGAGTCTAACGATCACAAGATAACCATAATCATCATACGGAGGTCAAAGAAGCACGATATTACTCTCATGTTCCTTACTTTTGGCTTTCAGTAGAAAGAAGAGGAACAATTTATATAAAAAGAAAATAATAGTTGATGTACCCAATACCGCAGTTAAATTCTAATTTCTTTAGACAAAGAGTACTAAAATTTCTACATGTTTTTTAAGTAGACAATCTCCAATAGACAGGGCTACTGTAGTTTCAGAAAAAATGTTTTAATAGTTGTTGACTAAGTTTCTATAGGTTTCCAACTTATATAAATCCATTGAGTGGCAAACTACGTCCCTTTTAGCAGTAAATTGGTCATTCATGAACACACAAACATTGGTTTTACTCCAAATTGAATATATACACATTGTAAAGACGGAAAACTTTCTTATTTAAAGGTCTTAGTCTGTCTTAGTGTTGTTTAGCTTACGTAGATATAAATTGATAATTCTCAGACTGAGGTGCAGCATACGATTAAATATATATGGTCTTGAATCATTTAAATTAGGGTACAGCACTTCCAGAAATACTTTTAGAATGACCCTGAAAGTATTCAAAAGTTATTCTATAAAGATCAAAACAAGAAAATTGTTATTTAATGTCTTAAACTCCTGATATAAGGGGACGTTTGTCTTTTATATTTTTATAGAATAATTATGTATTCATTACTAGACTAAATATAGATAAATTTTCGGAGTTTATTGCCTACTAATATTTTGTCACCACCTACTGGGTAACAATTAAATTAACTAACGTAATAATAAATGCATGTTTGAAAGCGAAATTCAGTATAAATTTAAAACTATAAAGAATTATACAATATCAAGAGCGCAGTGGCAGAATATATTACATTAAAATATTGGAAACAATACCAATACCACAAAAATATCTGATAATACGGGTTACGTAGCTAAAATTAAACTCGATGACCATGTCATCACCATCAGAGTGTCTTATTACAAAATTACAATCTAGAAAACTATTGGTTATCTACAATCTGAAAAGTTGCAAGGTCAGTCTAGTTTTTAACTATTTGTTTTCTAGATTGTTATTTTGTAATATGATCTTCTGGTGATGATAACATGATCATTGAAATCTACATTAGGTAACTTGTATTATAAGTTATCTTTAATTATGTTTGTGGTATTAAGGTTGTTTTCAATATTTTTAATGTAATATAAGGTATAACACCTGCTGCGTTTCTGAATGTATTATTATATTTCATTACCTTATAAATTTATTTATTATTATTACTTTTTTTAATATTTATGAATTAGTATTTTACATAAACTTTACACAATTTTATCTAATAAAATATTATTCAATTTGCAATACAGTAAATGAGACTTATGAAATATGAGTTCTTAGGAGGAATTATATTATAAACATGATTTAAATTATTCTGAAATTTTATAAAATTGAAGTAGTATATTTTTGAGAATAGCTTCACTTTAAAAAGGAGTACTGCGTAGAAAATAACATTAGCGAATAGACTGTCGTTGTGTTTTTGTCTTGTTGGTTGAGTATTTTCGATTCTTGGACTTTATCCTAGCTTTTAACTTTTAAGTTAAATTCTTCAGGCTAAAATCGAGGGCTAAATGTATTAATGTAAAACAAAACTTGAAACTGTTGTATTAATATATTTGAGAGCGTCATCAAGAACCAGTCTGACAAACTTACCGCACCAAAATATTCTAGTAGACAGAAATTCCTACCAAACCTTTTATGCAAATATATATCCTACGATTTCTGTGAAAAATCGATTTATTTTCCTAATAGTTTTCTCTCGTTAACACTAGCCTACCATTTGAAGAATAGCTGTGGTTTCATTAAGGTGTAAACGATATAGTTTCAGCCAACCACAAGGTAATTAATCAATCCCTTCGTCGCTGGCTAAACTCATCACGAGCGGCGTATTGCAAAGTTCCAGCAACGCTGTCCATTCCCCTGCCAACGGTAAACCGTAGAAGTTTCATTTGTTTACAGTTTTTACTATAGAACTTTCGTTATTGATCATGTCTAACTGAAATTAGTTTCGCAATGTTTTTCAACAGTTTTTGCATATTCAAATTTTTACAAGTTTAAAAATTTGTTATAAAAGTTCTTACAATTTTAGATTTATATAAAAAATTTCATATTGTAGTTAGCTGAAATAAACTGTTCTTTGAAAATTCGTAACTTTAAAAAAAAGAATATAACAAAGAATTATGTACGAAGAAACACATTAACCCTTTGAGTGTAGGCCTACATACTTGTATTCCAATTTCAACACAGTTTACTCTTTTAGAATAGCCCATGGACGGTGCCATTTCACATTGATTCCATGTAAAGCTGCTACCTCAGTTGGTCAGAGGGGCAATATTTGCCTAAACCTTTCACAGCCGGTAATAAAAACAAATACCCGAGTGTTGGGCATTGTTAGGTATTTGATGTGCTTGTGGGCAAAATCCGTTCACTTTACATGACAATAAATCGGTAGTTTTTGTAACATAATTTACGGGTAATTTTGAAAATATGTTACATGTCATTTGGTAATGACTTTAGGCTAGTTAGAAACAAATGCTAATATATTTGCTACACAAATGCTAGGTTTAGATTGCATTACTTTTTTCGATCTTGCCGTTACAAAATAGTGTTACACGTGCCCTTTTTGGAAATATTCGATCACTACAAATATTTTCCAATCTGCTACACATGGCTTGTAATTAGTTAGATCTACATTATGACCATTTGTTTGTATTACCTCTAAAATTATGCCATAGATTTATGACGTAATCTTCCCTAAAAATATTTTTCCAAATGAAACGGTAATGTGGGAATAGATTAGTGTAATTCTTTGTGCACTAATTAATTCCAGTTTTGTTATGATAATGTAATAAAAAACCAAAATATGCTTGAAAATAGGTTGTAGTAAATCTTGAGTAACATTGTGAGGCGAAGTGATAAAGGAGGGCGATATTTTGTCTTATAAACTAAATCTAAAGTTTTAGTTTTTAAATTTAAATTGAGATCTTTGAAGCTCTCTGGACGATGGTATATTACCTTCGGAATTATTCGGAGATAATTAGTTGGGCTAATTCGTGACTTATAGATAGATAATATGTGACTCTCGTGGATAATATATAATGGTATACTATTACCAATAAAACTAAACAACGTTATGCTTAAAAAGGTGAAGTGGTTAACATACAGGTATCATGGTTCTCACCATAGATAAAATGTTTTAATACAAAATTGAAATAAGCAAGACAATCAAGTATGTCATAGTGTAGATAGATTGACGAAATGTTTAGTCGTATTAAACGATTATGCTAATAACATGTCCTTAATAACTATAAGTTTACCTGGGGCACTCGACATATAAAGCACTATTATGAAAATACTTAATTATAATTTATCGTCTTGAAAACCTATTAAATAAACATATCACAATTAAAAGACCAGTAAAAAAATCTGGAATTTTGAATATTTTAAATGTACCTTAAAAGACAAGAATTTACTTAATATAGACACAATATGAAAAAATATCATAGTAATTTTTACAGAAAGAGTTCTGTCATGGAACAATAACTGGTTATATATTGTACTAATTATTTTAATTTATTCATATATAAATACATACAAAAACATATTAATTTACATTCATGAATATTGGTCTAAATTTTAAATATTTACTAGAGTAAAAGTATACTAAAAATATTTTAAATATATGATTTAAATATATTTTAAATATATTAATAAATATTTTAATATATTTATAGATATACATTGATCTATATATTTATAGAATCATGTTGGTTATGGGGATTGACCTGGCCAATTCATACTCAAACCTTCCCTACCGTTTATATAATTGCAATTATCTACCTGCAATCATGCATTGTCTCCTTTTGTGTCATAAGGGATGAATATAACCCATAGGACAATTAACCTAGTGTTAAAATATGACTTAATCACGAAAATGTGTGTAATGGTAAGTCAAATCTTTCGCCTTATGTCCTTATGTCCTTCTGTAGATCAGTCGATGGATAATGGGTTTTGCTTAAACAGAAATATCTATCGTTTATAGGTCCATCTTAGATACAGTGCTTGAAATATTGTTTACACAATGGTACATTAAGCTATATTTACTGCATCTGTTTATCAAGAGATACATACAAGAGAAAATAAATATAGAAATATACTATCAAATGTCTTTCAAGAATGAAGCCTGTATACAATTATTTAACTCGTTGAATAAACTCAACTGTATTTTCTACTTGAAATAACGCCTGTCCTATTTATAGACTCTTCGCCGTAGTACTACAATGTAGAGACTTCAGTAGGAGCACCGTACAACAAACACTTCCAGCCAATAATTGATTGTCTATTATTAGATTGTCCAGCGAACCAATTTTATTACTATATATCTCGTACTGTAACTTCTGAAATGGTATCTTTCTTTCAATTAGATGAAATAGTGTTAAAATATTATTTAAAAGAAACCGTTTCAGTTTAGTAAATGATAATAAAATTATATTTATTTGATCAATGGTCTGTAAACTCTAAATTAAATAAAATGGAATTTTGATTAAGGGAATTCAAATCTTTTAATAACCTATTTCTAAAAATGTTAAGAATGATGTAATGGTTGCTAAAAGTAACTATCGATATATTTTTAGGGATATTGTTATAATTTACACAACGTTTATGAGTCGTTTGCTAATACATTCAAATGGTTTAATATCTGGTCGATTCTGAGATTAGTCAACTTCTTCTGAGAGTAGTTCGAGGTGAAGGTTTTTTTATTTGGAAAAATAAGTGAACGAAAAATATATTTTACTAATTTTTATAGGAAAAGAGTTTTACTCTTACATTAATTGGATCTTTGAAGAAAATTATTCTGATGAAAAGGTTTGTATAAATAATGAAAGAGTCTTATAGATTTTTACATAGTAAAAATAAATATATTGCATGAACTAAAATGTGCCACTTATTCTCTTATGGAAAAAATTATCAAATAATGTTTTTTGTCTGTAACCGATTATCAGGGTAAATTCGAACGAACTTTCAAAAATATCAATCAACTCAGTGAGCGAAAGAAAAATTTTAAAATTATTATGATTTTTAGTATAATAAAACACCACATGATTTATCGAGTTAAAATTGAATAATTTCATATTATTTTTTATGAAAACTAAACAATAGAACCAGATGAACGAGAGATTCAAGTGCAGACAAACAAAAGAGGAAGCCGATGAAAAACAAGTAGCACCAATAGGTTGAGCAAATGTTTATAAAGGTATTGAGGATCCACACTGAAAACTAAATGTTTTTTCATCCTACAATAATTATGGATCTATTGAGAGAGGGATTAATAGGCTGTAACCTTTGAGGCTCAGTAACGGGAATGGCTATTGCAAAATTATTTTAATTACAAACATTTGTTTTAGTTTTTTCTTGTAAATAATAGAATAATTAACGTTTTGTAAATAAATGATTGTATATTACCTTCATACACTTACACACGTCCTTACGTGTAGACAATTTTAGAGAATTATCTTCGAAAAAAGATATTGTTTATTGTGTTAACAAATATGTACGATATAACTGTGTTGTATATCTACAATATGCGAGCCCTAATGTTATAGGACGTAGCTCGAGCACCGACTATATATATACCCAATTATAATATATTAGGTAATAATTAACAATGTCCTGTCATAATCAATCGGTATATGAACACATATTCTCAGTGTAAATACATTTTCTAGTTCAAGTGAAAATAAGATCAATTTCATTCCTGAATTAACTAAGTTTGGTGTAGCATTGTGAGACTCCAATGTTTATGTTTCGTCCACCGATATAAGAGTTGTAATCACACTCTTATTGTATATTGAACAGAGGACAATTTTAAAAGGCCTTGTATATTAATTGCATTCTTGTATTCTATAGACTTTGTAGCATCAATATTGTTCCTCTATCTATCTATTAATTAAAATATTTAATCTACAATTATTATGTATATTTTTGTAAGAAATAGAATTATATGAACAAATATTAAGTATTGTGTTATAAAGTTTTTTAAATACATAAACACAATTAGGTCATGTAAAAATTTAAAGGTCGAACATATTTTCCGGTAATCGGTAGGCAATTAGAATATATATATATATATAATCAAGTAAATACATCATAACCAACAAATGCATTACGGATCAGATCATTTACCAAAAAATATTCAGATACCTTACAATAATGTGAAAGGCTGGGTTGACATTTTTAAAACCTCACACACACACACACACACACACACACACACACACACACACACACACACACACGCGCGCGCGCGTGAGTGGTGCTAAATAATATGACATATAAGTGAACATGTATCCTTTTCACTTTTCATAAAATGATTATTTAACTGAACTAGAACTTGTGAATGATCACATTAGATAACTTTAGATTTTAAACAACTGCAAAGATAATTTTTAAATTTTTCATAGTATATATTTCTGATACAGTAGTAAATTTATTTGTAACATTTTTAGAGCTTAATATATAAAATACTACGTGCTTAAACTCTATGAAGGACGTGAACTGAAATATTTTACACCGATTATCAACCAAAACCAGTTCTTCCAATAAAGCGGGAATGATTAAATTCAATCTTCAATACAACGATTGGAAAAGTTTTGCAGCTAAGCCACAGAACGTAATGACGGTTATTGGATAGGATGGATGGTTGGCGCAGAATACCAAAGTAGGCAGTGAATTGAATCAGTTTTATTGACTTGGTGCTTCTCAACTTCTAGTCAAGTTTCTGATCAATGTTTGATTTTATTTATTTAGGAAAGTTTGTGGGCACAACTGTATCTCAAAATTTTTCACATTTATCCTTTCTTACCTAAAATAAAACATGATATAAGAAAACAGTGTTCAAAAGTTATATATATATATATATATATATATATATATATATATATATAATACCAATATTAACCGTTTAAATCAGGCCCAAATTGTAGGAATGAAAATACTAAAATTAATAAGACTCCAAAGACGAGAAAATAGAATGTATATTTGGTCACTTTAGTATTTTAAACCCTTAAGTCATGTAGAGAGACTGTACTTCCTAAAGTGCCACAGTGAATTAAACAGACTATACACGAGCCACCGGATATGAAGTAAGGGTTTGCCTGCTTCCCTATGAAATCTATTTAGGAAGCAATCATAAGATTACAATATTAGATGCTTATAAAGCTGTAACTACGTTCATGATAGGACTTTTTTTAATTACTTTATTTTATTATTCCTTGTTTATTACATCAACACGTCAGAGGTACCTAATGTTACTTTTGTAACACAACTCCACACTCTACGTAATTACAGTTTACCAGATACAATTACGCAGTAATTACTTATAGTTTATAAGAAGCACTTTTATAAATCAAGAGTTGTGCAAGACCAATTTGACCTAACTGTGGCTATACTTCAACTTAATGTTACCTCTTGCTGTCTTGAATGTTGAGCACCATGGTATGTTGAGAATGATGGTAATCAATACATATTTAGGTCTTCTAGCGGCCAATACACTTATTACAATTATAATGCGGTGATAGTTTAGTGTAAACGTTTGACGTTGTAAGTGTTTTATATGGTGTTTTTATATCACAGAAGAAGAGAATCCTACACATAAAACGTAATTCATTACGACTTAAATTATAATAATTTCTTCTTTAAAAAATGGCCATTCGCCAGTCAACAAAAATAAAAATCTATTTAAAATACAACTACGGCATTATTGTATTTCATAAAAATATTAGTTTCATTGTAAAAAGACTTGTTTTACAAGTCATAATATAAAAACAGGGCTTACGTTTATTTTGAAGTAGTATTCCATTCAAAATGTTTCTCCGATCGCGATCATTGTGTCTATATCCTTCTCTCTCTTTCTTTCTCTCCCTCTCTCTATCTCTTTCCCTCTCTCTGTCTGCCTTTCTGTCTGTCTGTCAGTCACTCTCTCTCTTTCTCTCTCTCTCTCTCTCTCTCTCTCTCTATATATATATATATATATATATATATATATATATATATACATATATATATATATAAAATTTTTTCCAATTACTATGAATCTGTTAACTGGGTTTAAAAATATAAAATTTATGTTTTTAGATATATTACAATTTTTTTAACTTTAAAATAGATGCTGCTACCTGAAATTTATTTTTCATTAACCAATTCGTTTATTCAAGGTATCTTTTTACGAATCTCTGTTGCTAAGAAAACATTCCACAGCTGTTTGTGCCATACTGCGATTTCCCTCTGGACCAATTTTATTGTTAATAAAAGGCTACGGATTTTCATTTCCTGCAAGTACTGAACAGACCCTGCTACCTGCTTCTGGAATAACATATTGAATTTAAATACATTTTAACTTACACCCTGGCCCCAATATACCTTATGTGAAAGATTTCAAGTGTAAAATTCCAACTGTTTTATGAAATTAGTAAATAGTCGAAATTTCATTTCAGGTAGTGAATTGAACGGAAATTGAATCCCATTAGTTTTGATATCAAAACTAGCAAAAAAGGAAAGAGGTTATATACAAAACCCACACATACACACACACACACACGTACATGCATATATATATATATATATATATATATATATATATATATATATATATATCCAAAAAGGAGTATTCTTGTAACTCATTTAATAATATTTTATGATAATAATTGTATTATATTACAATATAAATATAATATTATATAATATAATATAAATATAATATTATGCTATTCTCTTAGATAAAATTCTCAAGTTTATTCTCTATATTAATTAATTTAGGCGTTCATCGTACTTCGTGAATTGAGCCTGGATTATATGGTGACAGACGAATTAAAGTTTCTTTGTAAAAAGATAATAAATAGAATTGATGGATTTATAAAACTTATTTTAGTATTAAATACCTTTGTTTGTTATAAGAAAGATATGTGTTTTGATTTTACATTCTTTAGTGCACAAATACGTATCACTTGAATGTAATAGAAATAGAATTAAGTTAATTTAGTTTTGTTTTAGGAATCACTCATAATAGGTTTCTATGTATAAGCATAAATTCTAGAAAGAATGATTGAAATATATTTAACAATCTATGATGTTCTACGACAGGTATATTAGGTACAGACTGCAATAAGTTTCAGGAACCTTATGTTCAAGGTTAGAAATCTTTAATTTAGTTCTTCGTCAACCCTAAGTGACGTTAATGTCTTATTGGGATTTTTATTCATGATAAAAACCCTCTATAAATACAGTTAAAGCGACACTAACATTTTTTTAATGATAATACAGTCCCATATTTTCAATAAAAATTAAAAGAATCAAATTCAATGTTTTCATGACAAATTTGCTTCACAATCCTTTCCAATGTTGCAGTATTGCGCGGCGAGAAAAATGCAACATTAAAAATTTTACCTTTTTACACTGAAATCGGCGAATTTTGGTACCAAATTACATTAAATAAATAAAACATTTTGAGTTTTTTCTGAACTTTTGAAACAATTTCATATATAAACAGATCGAAATACGTATACCAAAGAGTTTTTATTATATAAAAGGTCATGAGTAAAATTAATGTTAATAGATTTATAGAAACAGTCGTATTACGTACTTAATACTATTAATATTTCAATATTATAACTGATATTAATATTATTATTATTTTTATTATCAAAATATTTTCTAATAATAAATGAATATCTACCGGGCCTCCATTTTACAATTTATTCTATGCAAAGTGTATTAGTCAAACCTTTTACTGGATTACAAGATCTGTAATACGGGTCGTACTCTGGCTGCTTGCCTTCTAAATATCCATTTTATTATAGTCATAAATATTACTTATTTAATTAGGATTTTAGTTTTTATTTTAAATATTTTTATTACTGTTATTATTGTGTTTAATTATAATTGACATTTTGTAAAAATAATTAAAACTTCTAAGTATCAACTTAACGATTTTAAGTAATGAATTTCCAAAGGAATTTCGGAAAATGTGTACTATCAGGTACTAATTGGCTGGAACCAATTTCATAATTTCAGTTTTGAAAACTTGTAAACTGATTTAACAATATATTCGCCTTTATATCAAAATGTGACAATTTGGTCTTAATAAAATGTACGTTTTGAACATAGGAACCATTTTTAAACCTTACTCCTGAATACTAATTAGTGAACATTAATTATACATTATCTGAAAACTTTATTAAAATACAACCCCAATACATTCAGTTCCAAAAATTGGTTACAAATGGTTCATAAACCTTAAAGTAGACCAAATAATTCTGAATATTTAATCTCGCTAATGTAATCTGAAAATCTATCGCTCTCGAGCATTTAACCTGCATTATTTTAAAATGCTCATTTTAATTAAAAGCAATATAGTGTAAAAAATAAATGAAACTTCAATCACAGCCAGACAACAGAGACAAACTCGATTCCATAATATTCGTATTAGATGAATAGCACAATTAGCCTGAATATACCTATAATTGCATTTTGGTGTAACATAGCGCGTCGAAGAATTAAATTATATCACTAATTAACACTTATAATTATAATAATTAAATTTACACATTTTTACAATATTTATTTATAAGATCACCATTTGAATTTTAATTAATAAATATAAATTGCCTTATGATAATCTGTTTCGATAAGTCTTTATCGTTAGTTTCTTTTAAACGTAATTTTAAAACATATAATAAGAGTCTTGAATTTTTTAGTCCTTAACGTTCAGTGAATCTTAATTCATGTTAATTTAATTTTTGTAAATATTAAAATATTTATTTGATTTTAAATTTATATTTGTATATATACAATATATATATATATATATATATATATATATATATATATATCGTATATATATCGTAAAATCTGTCTAAACTACTTCAATTGTACGCTATTATTTCTATGTCTGGATTATGAGTTTACATGTATATCATTGAACAATTAAATTTTATTATTGAAACGAAATTTATAATTAAATAAAGCAATTAATTTATTTTTAAAGTTGTAAAATGAAAGTATATTTTATTCAGAACTTTCGTAAAGCCTCACAAAATGTTGTACAACCATGGTTGTATGTAAATATAACAGCCAAAATTCAGATTTGTCTTTCAATTAATTTGGTAATTTCGTTTACTAAAAGTAAACGTTGGTATTAGTTGTTTACTTAAATTACTATTCATTCATAGCGTATGGAGAGTGTTGATATTTGTGTCAACTAATTTAACACATGTTTACAATTCAGACATTTACATGTAATGTTTGAGGAGAGTATTACTCGGAAAATGTAAACATGTTCAGGCTGTTTGCTTTAGTGCTTTTTTATCCTGCAGTGCTAATAAAACACGCATAAAACATTCCTCACATCAAAGTCAACTCTTTTTCAATCCTATTTACTATAAAGGTTATGGGAAAACAACAAATTTGGTAGATTTCTATTAAAGATTCCAAGTATTTACAAAATCGTTAAACAATAGTATTGATGCTTAGAGGAATAGTTACAATGTATGTCAGTAATGTTTTCCAGAAATTATTTACTGAAATAAAAGAATATTATTTCCAAATAAAAAATTTTTTACAGTTTCAAGAATGGATAGGTTGTTTACCATACGAATTGCAAATCGTAATTTCTCTCTCACCGTAAAAATAAAATTTGTTTGACCCTTTTCTAGAGCAAACGAATAACTGCAATCTTACAAACATTCTGAATTATATCGCAAGACAATTTGTTTTAAAATATCCCACAATATTATGAATCCAATTTTAAAATAGTGGAAAATGATTATATGTGTAAAATAAATGTAAAATAGAATGTTTGTGTGTGTGTGTATGTGTGTGTGTGTGTGTGTGTGTGTGTGTGTGTGTGTGTGTGTGTGTGTGTGTGTGTGTGTGTGTGTGTGTGTGTGTGTGTGTGTGTGTGTGTGTGTGTGTGTGTGTGTGTGTGTGTGTGTGTGTGTGTGTGTGTGTGTGTGTGTGTGTGTGTGTGTGTGTGTGTGTGTGTGTGTGTGTGTGTGTGTGTGTGTGTGTGTGTGTGTGTGTGTGTGTGTGTGTGTGTGTGTGTGTGTGTGTGTGTGTGTGTGTGTGTGTGTGTGTGTGTGTGTGTGTGTGTGTGTGTGTGTGTTCTTGAAGAAGATGACGCAGGGCACTTTAACAAAATTTGCTTTGGTGGTTATTCAGTCAAGTTGAACAGTTCTAAATGTTTAAATAAATTATGATAAATTGAGACCTTCGCCATTAAATGTCATGCAGAAAGAATATCGTTGCTTATAAAAAAAATTTAATTTTCTATTTACGTATTTTTATTTACGTAGTCTGTACACAAACTAACCTAACATAAATAACAAAATATATATTTTACCCTCACTCTAACCTACTTTAATATATCATTATTAGAACGTTTAACCTTTGTAGTCAAAATACGATTGAAGGACATACAATTGTTGGTACTCCAACTAACATTACAAGAATTTAATTTACTTTAACATGTACTCTACATTTAACGGAAGTACATAGGTAGAACGAGGATAGATTACAAGGCGTATTCAGATGGTGACAAAGTGAAATCAAACAATGTGCAAACCAATAGTTAGTACCGTTAGCACCGGGCTATCGTAATGCCATATCAAGTTTTACTTTTTAACTAACGACTACCATAGGAGGAGCTTCACAATACAGCAGATAGGCGGCAGTACTGTAAGCCGCAATGTTCTCGTTGCAATTAAGGGAAAAGCGTTTGTGACGAAAGGTGAAATCCATTATAGCCAAGGGCAACAATAGCAAGGTAAATGCCGTTCCTAGTAAGACTCAGGCGAATATCAATCTGTCACAAGCAAAACAATACTGAAAAGTCTAAAGCTCATCCAGCACATCTAGCTGCGTATCAGAGTGTGCGATATTGTTGCGTTCTGTAGTGTGTGTGTGTGAGTCTATGTATGCCTATATTTACATGCTTATGTGGGATGTGTTTATACTTATAGATCTTAAAAATTGGAGTAAATTCCTAATGAGGGCAAGAAAGAAAAAGTTTATCATTGCTTCCTTTTTATCCAGCTTGTTTCTTTATTTTATTCATTTTTTACCCTACAGCAATATTTATGATATTTGTGGTAAACATGGCAACAGTTTAAGGTTGTAAAATGGAGGTTTGGAGGCAACCAGATAGGGTGGGGATTCATGTACGTCTTTTAGAAATTTATTCCTTGGTATTGGAAGGTTGGCGCAGCATCAAAGCGTTACGCTTTGAACATGAAGATTAACAGTTCGATTCTGAATAGACCCCTAAATTTTATAATTTAATTATTGAATAAATATACGAAAAAACTTCATTAGCATTAATTGTCACCCACTATAGGTTCTAAAAAATTGAATTTGAATATGATTAGAGGAATAAAAACGTATTTTATTAACGATTAAACATTTGTACAAGATATATACCAGGAGAGTATGAGCTAATAGAAGGACTGTAATAATAAGGTTTGAAGGTAAACCGCAGATGTCGCAAAAATACATCGGTTTAGACTTTAATACCGAGAGTGATAAATTGTTTTTTTTTTTTATCAAAAGCCATTTCAATGTTTGTTTTATTTATCTTAATGAAAATCTAAGATTTAAGGAAAATAAGCAAATTAAATAACATTTAGGTTTTTAAATAAAGTACGTTTTTACACATTATGTTTTAATAAATAATAAAAGCATCAAAGTACATAATAAAGCTTAGTGATAAATTTTGTACTCTTAACTTATTACATCTTTAGTGAAATTATTTAATTCGGAAAACTCTGACAGCCTCTGAAAATAATTAATCTACAGAGGAAACTTGTAAACTAAAAGGTTTTATTAAGTCGGTGGATAACTTATATTTTATATAAGTGTTTCATAAAGTTTTTTTTATTTTAAATTAAAATATTTACATTTTTCTAACGCATTTTCTCTGTTTTAAAAACCTCTATAAAATTCTTAAATAATTTTAAAACTATTTATTTTCTTTCATTTGCCCTTCTCTCGGGGTCAATATCTATTCTAAACAATGTTACGTTAAAAGCGACCATGTCTTAAGGCTGCTCTAAAGTAATTCAAATTAAATTTAATTACCAAAAATTAAAAATCTCTTTCTCCTACTCATTAGCTATTCACATTTATCTACATTTGTATTATAATTTTGACTTATTTATTTTATGTTCAAACTGTCTTTACTTTGTTTAAACTCTCAAAACTATTTCAAAATATATATATTTATATCGGTTAACTCTAAAAGAATACGTCCGCCATTTTGAGGTTAGTAGCTACCACAAACTAACGCTATACCCTCCACATTCTTCCTGAACAAAACCACTATTCAAAACGCATTTACATCTTTTGCAAAATTTATTTAACTTTAAACTTTAAAATTATCAACGTTACCTAAAATATTCGACATAAACTTTTAATATATTTAAGAGAGAGAGAGAAGTTGAAATCTGACCTTAATCGAGTGAATTCTTGTTCCTGGACCTATCGCTTTCCAGTCCATGTTGTCTTGGATCATTCCTCCCTCCCTCGCGGCTAGCCATCTTGGTTTGGACTCGTCCAAAATTAGTGTCACCCTGCTCCATTGGTTTCTTCTTGCAGAAACAAATAGTTACGCGTTATGGCTCGAAATTTGGCTTCTTGATTTTTGTTTTAATTTTAAAATTCTGGATCAAGTTCCTTAAAACTTGTTTAACAATGTTTCTAATTGTTTAAACTAATTTCACTCCCGGTTTTATTCTATCCTTTGTTTAAACTTCTGCTGGCTCAACTCTGTTCAAAATTTAATTTTATAATTGAATTTAGTTAACTTTGACTGTAACTGAGGTATTTGAGGTACTGTTCATTTTTTACTTTCACACTGACTTTAATTTTGTTTTAAATTTCTTCTCTGCGACAGCTAATTTTGAGGACGCCACTACATAGATGTTATTTCAACGAAACCCATATTTTAGGAGAGATTCCTCCCCAAAACCGTTACAAAAACCACGAGACTACATCTCAGCGAACGCACTACCGCTCTTAGCCCTGCATAGTCTTGTAATTTTACGCTTTGCAACTATTTCCCTGCTAACAAAATGGAGTGCGACACAGCACAACTTTCTAGTTTGCCGTCCTAACCACCGCTAAATAATTTTGTGCTTCCCCAGGCACATTTCACACCTCCGGGCGTCTATCAACCAATCGCCAGTCTCCAAAATGATGTCTTCCAAAAGCTTAGCATTGCGTCACTTCCGTTGTGCTATCCCCTCACCTATTTACTTTTGGTCGATTATCTCCACAAATTTCTTAATTATCTTGTAATTCTTTTAATTTGCATTTTCTCGTGTTCTTCGTCTCAGCACTATCTTCCCCTTTTTCTGTTCTGGGTCCTTTCGAATGTCGATGGTATTTCTAGGTCAATTTTAACTTTTTTTCCCTCTTTCAAATATGTAACAAAACCCTTATCCCGGCTAATGGCTTTGTTTCTACGCCTCATATACGTTAACCTGACGCTACCTTGTACTTATCGCATTTCTACTATGTTTTAGCTTTCTTTACACTGACTATATAACAATTTTATTTATGAAAATTAAAATGCAACCGTAAAATGTGACATTTTATCCCGTTTTAGTGTGTGTGTTGTGTGTGTGTGTGTGTGTGTGTGTGTGTGTGTGTGTGTGTGTGTGTGTGTGTGTCTGTATAAGTCTGTGTGTTAATACATCTTAAGCAAATCAATGGCAAACCAATATAGATACTACATATTTAAACCTATATACCATAGAGATACAAATTATCCTTGAGGTGTTGACTTACATACTTTAATATCATGTTTTATGTCAATTATAAGGCTATTTTAGGTATCAGTACATAATCTTTTGAATATGCGTAATATTTTACGAGTAATAATATTCAGATAATCATTACCACTGCCATCATAATTATAAAGTTACTAATTACTGCCTTTAATAGTTCAAGATTGTTTATGATTAAATTCTCCCCTTGAAGAATAATTTATAGCAGATTGTAATTAGAAATTAGGGGGTGAATAACGTAGCAGGAAAACTTTATCCAATTTGGCAACTCTTATGTAATCATTGCTAAAGTTAAAACATTATTCAACATTCTATATTTATGAAATTCTTATGTTATAACAAATTTCTCGTGATATTGTATTACTTCTAATTATGTCTATCTACTGGCCATATCTGTCAGTGTTGCATTGACTTTATAAACTTAAATGTTGTCAGCAAACCTTAAATTTTAACAATGTGTAATGTTTAGTTCCCTTTTATTTAGTCTACCTTAATTTCCAACATTACGTAATCATTGACTAATTTAAAACATTATTCAACCGTTTATATATTTTTTTAAATTCTAATGTTCTAATAACGTCTGTATAACATTTTGTTATCTCTAATCATCCACTTCTAGATGTTACAATGTAAGAATTAAAACATATTCACTCTATACAAATTATAAAATCCTTTGTCGAAAACCACCTTATATTGTCTAAAATAATGTTTTCAGAAATAATTTGTCAAATCATTTTCTGTTCCTACTAAATAAAAAAAATCATTACTTTTAGATTGAAAATTTCGCTTTGGTTTATTGCAGTGAAACACTGGCAGACGCTAAAAAATTTCAGAACCAATTGTATTCTAACAAAGTAATTTATTTAAAGTATATGTCAAAATATTGTTTATGTCGCCCAAATTTGTATTTATAAGCTATTAGCTAAAAACAATAGCTACAAGAGATACTGTACAAACGTATAGAAATGAATTACAATATACTTTGGTTAATTACATTATACATTAAAGATCTTCATTGAAATACTTCATTGCAAAGTAAAATTCATTGCAAATAACTTTCACTGTTGGTATAATGTTACATATCAAATGTTTACCCTGTTTCATTTTACTGTGTATAAAAATAAATTCTCCAATACTTTAATACTATTATTTGAAACTATTTCATTTCACATTTATTTATAAGTGAAATTTTAACTATTGTTATTACAGTTATTACTATGTAGTATTACTACTGATAAAGTATTATAATTATAATAGGTACCGTAATAGTACTATAGTTAAACATTGTGTTCAATGCGTAACTTCGGAATGCATTATATTTCCAACTGGCTCCAATTGAAACAAATATTTTTTCACTTTTGAATAACTTAAGTTTGTTTAATGACAACGGAATTTTCTACTAAAAGTTTTGTATCACGTTTTTACGGTTTGGAAATCTCGTCGGTTGTTAGACACAATGTTGTCACTCCCTATCATAGATATAATCGACTGATTGTGCTGGAAATGCATTCAGTAAATTTAATGCCATTTTGGTGTTTCTTTTGGGATTAGGAAATCTTTAACATACACAATTATTTTGAAACATAATTAGAATGGTAGATTTAAACTTTATCATTTTTCGGATAACTTTCCGGTAATAGCTCACTATACTGATAATCGTGTTTGGTGTTATTCCTACTTAATTCGGTCGGTATTTTCCCCGAGCAAGTTGAATTTCAATTATGTTTACAACTTTGATATTTACTCATATACTGACGCTGTAATACTTGTATGATTGTTTCTCTAATCATAATTTCCTCAGTCTGGTTTTAGATATTACGTTTCACTAATACCTTTATCTATTTCTATTGATATAAGTGATATTATGTCCTACTTTATACTTCGACCTAATTCATTTTGTCAAATACAAATCCTTCTAGCTCAAAACTCCAGTCAGGAATTTAATTCGTTACAGTTTCTTTCTTTTCCTCTGTTCCTTCTTAATTAATCTTGGACTTTGTTACAGAAATATGAGTATCTTATCGCTGTGATATTTTTATATATTGTTTTCACTATATTCGATATGTATTACTGTGTTGCTGATGTAGCTATCAGGCTTTTGTTGTATGTTAAGTTCATACGGTCTAAACGCCAAATTATTTTTCTAATTAATGCAATTTGTAAACAACATACACGAACACTGCAATTGTGAGTGATTCACTTATATTTTCCGCTCATATATCTTGTGACTTATTGTCGAATATCTAAACATCTTCAACGTTATTTTCAAAACTCATTTCTAACTGCATTTCATTGATTTTCCCAATATCCCTTCTATGGTTAAATTTATCTATATATTTTAGGTTTCAGAATAATAGTTGTATCCGAAAGAAAACAAGTTGAGTAAATACTTGCAGGATGCGTAGTATGATAAAGGTAAACGTTACCATGAACTTTCTACACAACTAACGCTAAACAATTCAAATAAAAAATTATTGAATCTATTAGAAAATACACAATAATAAGAATCAAATCAATTTTATATATTATCTTTGTCAATAGTAAAATCTAAAATACATTACATCTGAGTTTACTTCCAGTCACGTAATGTAAGTAAATAACCTCAATTTCCTTTCAATACCTTCTTTCGTCAAGACTCTGTGCACGCAATTTTGTCATTAATTTGTGATAAGCTACTTGACTTTAAGTTTTTGTCTGGTATTTATTTTTTTTCTTGAATATTTTTTCTGTTCATTTCTTCACTGATAAGTGGATTCAAATCTGGATCTGTTATTCCTTATAACTAAAAACCACTAAGCTAAAAGGTAACCCAGATATGAATTCTATAATTATCAGTTATCTAGATTTTCGATTTTAATATAAATAGTAATACATTTTTAATCGTTTAAAAATGAAGTTCTACATAAAAATGTAGAAGATAAGTGGTCTTCTAGTAGGTTTGAAAATAGTACAAAAGAGATCAGGCCTGAATGAGAACGACAATTTAATCGTTGAAACGTTACCAAATTATTAATAAATCGGGTTTCTTTGGCTCACTCATCAACCGCTTTTTTACTTAACAAAATATTGTGAGTGTACACCTCATCATGAAAAGCAGATTAAGTGGTTTCGACAGTAGCCTAAATTGTTAAATACTTTCACTTTCAGAAAATCTTTTCCCTAAGCACATAAGTTGATTAACCATGATACAAGTCAATAGCAAATGCATGGCAGTTTTTCACGTGCTAGTCATTGTTTTTGGTATTTAGATCCGAACTTTATAATGTAATATATTGTTTGTCACGAAAGTAATAGTACAATGTCGTGCAGAATGGCTTGCAGAATGACGGAATTTTAAGTAAATTGGCGTTATTTATTTGCGTTGCGTGACTGAAAGGGGAAACTGATGTAAGTTGCTTCCATTTGCTCAAAAATACTTTCTGCAATAAATGTGAACAAAAACCCTATTTCCTGCTATTTCATGTAATTTTAATAGCCTCCCTAACCTTTCTCTGTCTCTCTCTCCCTCCCTCTCTCTCTCTCCCTCTCTCTCTCTCTCTCTCTAAAAAGATTAATAAAATTATATGTTATTTACAGATTTTTTACAATATATTAGAGAAATATTTATATACTGCATTATATATACTGGTAACTATCATTATGATGTTTGTATAAAATGTGAAAAATTTAAACTTACCTAGTTCGAAGGCGTATAATATATACATTATTTACTCAATATAAACTGCTTATAACAAGTAAACATCTTTTTCGCATACCATTTAAAAACCTAAGTACTTTACATATGAATATAAAGTATAACAACTACTAACTAATACTACTATTACTCCTTGATACTGCTGATATTACCGTTATTGCTGCTACTACTACTACTAGAGTGAACTGGCACCTTCCGAGATAGCAGTACCGCTTTAGCTTTCTTTACTCCTAATTTTGACGCTTTTCATTTGATGTATCTATGTATTTCTGAATATCAGAAATAGGCCCACACTTGGGCTCTCAATTCTTTATCATAGAATCGCTCGGTAACTTGCAGATTGCTGCTCTTGGTACATTCACAGAGAGGCATCTCACTTGTCAATACGGGTTTCAGCACTTGCATATCAGCAGATTATTGTAGGGGCTCATCTTAGGATACCGATATTTAAGCTACGCTAGTCTCCTGCTCTAGATTTCTAGTTCATCTTTTTTGTTGTTCAATAATTTTCAACAGCAAGGCAGCTTATCAGACGAATTCTTTGAACACGTAGAGGAAGACGCTAGAGCATTATTCGATATAATAATAAATTCCTCGAAACGTTCAACGATTCGGTGCACTTGCACTGTAGTAAAGTGATTACTTCGTAAGCCGTATTGTTGGTTCGGAATAAAACCCCGCTCTTCTGAGCCACTATTTATTTCAGTGGCTCAAGGAGCATCCTCCAAAAAGGCTTTAATATATCTGGAAGCAACATTAAGGGGCAGTAGGCTATTTTTTCATTTGCTGGATTTAATGGATTTGCAATTCATATAGCAAATAATACTATTTCGGATACGTTCCTTTCCCTCGGCACGTCAGATACAGAAGAGTTTCAAATGTAATCTGTGGAACCATCAAAGCATTAGTCCTGGTATTAGGAATTACCCCTGTCAGGTTTTAGCCACGTGTCATTGCCAGCTGTTATTGGTGGCTTTTAGTTTAGGGCTTCTTGAGTGAACTGGTGACTTACCAAAAGGAGTAGCGGTTCTCTTTATCTTCCGAGAGACGTTACAAATATCTGCTGACTTTTTGATTTGGCGCAGCGTGTCTTGTTGGTGAGACGATTCAGCGTGGTCCTGTTTACTGAATCATGAGTCTGATGACGAGGTCACGAGCTCTCATCTTCTCCTTCACTAGCAGGAGAATCTCAAGCGGGCAAAATCTGTTATTCTTGATCAGTTTTTTCGTAGCCTCCTGTGTATTTTTCCTAGCTGCTTGTTGTAGGTGCTTGAAAAATATTTCCCTTAAGAAATTTCTTTAAAAATATTTTCACCCTTGATGGTAATTTTACCCGCGATCGGTCATTATTTGATTTATCATTTATATAACTCTAAAGTATTTAGGTTAAACTGTACTGAGTAAATGAAAACCTATTTGCTAAGACCTCCTCCAAGTAGAAAGTTTGCTTTATCCTATAAGAAGAGAAGATGGAGGAAATTAGATATTCAACTGAAGATAAGTTAACATTCTTGAAATGCTAATTCAACATAAGTAAATACAAAATATGTTAAAATGTATATCTTTGATCTATCTTTCTCTTTCACACACTCTCTCTCTCTCTCTCTCTCTCTCTCTTCTTAAATAGAAGCTTGGCGTAGAAATAACTTGTTATTAGCTGGGCAGTAATAATTACTTCGCTAGATCCTGAATTCCAGATGTCGATTGCAATCTTACAGTCATTGAACACCTAGGTTTGAGTTCTATTTTTAACAATGAGAGATAAATACCCGTTCAGAAACCTCTAATATTGCATGCTTTGTTTTAACGGTAGAGCAGTAGATATTTTGACCTGTTTCTGGTCATGGTTAGCTAGTCGAAAACAGAAGTGGAATGTTACAAAATGATTGGTTTTCAATAATAGGCCTGCTAACATTTAGTTTAACATAACTTCATACACTGGTCAAAAAAAAACTTTTAAAAAACATTTTAGCCTTGCAGCGTTTGAGTATTCACAACAGTCAGTATTTGACTGGTGGATTTTTAACACCTCTTTTTTCCATTAATTATAAAATTCGAAAAACAAATAGATTTAAAAAATTCTGATTTCGGTTTCACACAAGAAACAATTTCTAAATTCTAGAATAGTCATTATTAATTACATTTACATTATATGTCACTTATGAAACCAGATTGGAAATATTAAATTTAGCACATGAAAATGTTATTATATATTACATCAGAAGAAATGATTTACTGTATATATAAACTGCATATCTATGTTATTATTAATTATTCATTAATCTATTAATAATCCTAATCAGTTATTTATTTTTAAATAAATAAAACCTCTAAACCACAAATAACATTTATTTAAAACTTGTTGTATTTTTTAAATACCTCTGAAGATGATTGCTGGGCAATCGAAATGTACATAGGGTTTAAATAAATGTTATTTGTGGTTTAGAGGTTTTATTTATTTAAAAATAAACATTACGCCACAGTTGCTTCATACTGTTACTAATCAGTTATTATTTTTTCGTAATTATTTACTTCTTTATAAACTGACAATTTAATTATTTGTAGCTATTATCCACACACACACACACACACACACACACACACACACACACACACACACACACACACACACACACACACACACACGCGCGCGCGCACACACACACACACACACACACACACACACACACACACACACACACACACACACACACACACACACACACACACACACACACACACACACACACACACACATACACACACACACACACACACACACACACACACACACACACACACACACACACACACACACACACATACACACACACACACACACACACACACACACACATACATACAGTACGTATATACATACGTATATATATACTGTATATTTATACATATATATTTATTAATTTATTTATTATATATATATATATATATGTGTGTGTGTGTGTGTGTATGTGTGTATCTATTAGAAGTATGTATTTTAAGATGTCTAAGAGTTAGAAATAACTTGAAATGGCATGGACATACATTGTGCTGACTTTCATAGTCAAATTCCCTGTATATATTAAATAAATAAAAAATCCACAAACAATAAAATTATTGCATTTAGCTTTTAATTTTTAGAATATTTTTATTATTTATTGGGGTATTGTGATTGGTGTTTAATTCTAAAACGCTTCAATTTGTACATAGTAGAAGTAAGTATTGGTAAATGTAATGTAGCCAATCATTACAAGAGTATATTTGATGCATTGGGTCTATTATATTTTATAAGTGTTGGCGATAAACATTTTTTTAATATTTTTCAAAATTAACGCAGGCTACAAAAATGCAGCATTATAAAAATGCTTAGTTTTATAACATTCAAATTTCAATAATTAAGTTATATCGCTTGTGTGATATAAATATAAAAGCATTAAAATATTTAAAAATATTTAAATTACTGTTACAAATGCAATCCAAATACGTATACTGTGTAGTGTGTATGCAGAACTAATTTGAGTCTCTAATCCTGTATATATTCGCGAATTAGTAAACTAAACTATTCTCCTGCTTCGTGTGTCGGGTTTGATTAAAGTGAAATTGAACATCCTGTTCTGTTTGATAACACCTCCCTTTATTCAATTAAATAACATTTATCCTAATCAAGATGATTGAGTAGAATAAATTTTATTTTAATCTTTAACATATACATTTTTCCCCTTACCATATACATTATTTTCCGTCTGACCAGATTTTTTATAACCGATTTTCTTTTATGATTTTTGTTTCCTTCATTGTTCATCATATGAATTTATAAGTAATTTGTTACATATTTGTGTTTTTATGATTCACTATATATATTAAATATAGTGTACTTTTTCCTGTAATATAATCAAATAATAAAATATTTAAAATACAAGATAATTAAATACATAAACTAAAAGAGTCCTTTTCCTTTTGAAATATTCTATACAGTATATATATTATCTACAGTATATATATATATATATATATATATATATATATATATATATATATATATATATATATATATATATAAACTCATGTTCAAACATGTTTGAATCGCTGGTTAGGACTAAACATTTGTAAAGCCCCACGCATAAGATGACAGAGCGTGTGAAAGGAACTGATATTAAATATATAATCAAGCGAATCTGTGTGAGGTTAGTAATCACTTACAACTGAATCAGTGATTTTGAAAAGGGCAAAAGTCACATTTTTTTCGAAAATTCACTTTATATTAAAAATGTGTTTTTGAGGTAAGAAGCTATCTGTTTGTATAGAAAGGGCACATGTCCAAAGTATAGTATGGGCAGAATAATGTTTGAAATATTCCGTTTGTTTTAAACAAAGCACTAGTCCATGTTAATAAAAAAACTCTTTTTCTTTTAAAAACAAATAATAAACGAGCGTTAAAAATGCATGATTAAATTACGGTAAAAACTCTAAAAGTATAACGTAAATATTTAGATATAAATTCTTAAGGAATTAGGATGTTAAATATTGTAGTTGTCTGTTACATAATTAGTTAATTGATATGCAAAATCAAGAATTAAATTGAATTTAAGAACGGTGCATTCAATAATTTTACCAACAAATTTCAAATTTAAATAAATCTAGTTTTATTGTACAAAATTACACAAAATACAAAGAAAAGAAAATACATTTGAAACGTTTACACTAATTTTTATATCTGGCTTTACAATTTTTTAACATATCATGAGTTTAAGCAAACATTGTATCATTTTAGAATTTACGACATTGGCATATGATATCCTCAAAGAGATTACTTCTACTTAAACTAAAGTACATTTCAATTTAGTTTTATGCAACAGTTTAAAAAATTGATATTACCTACATCATACTAATTAAATTATCAATCACTTCCCTCATTTTAAAAATATAAAAACTAGTAGACCTACTGTTTTGCCTTGACCAGTTAAATTTTGATTTCACATCACTTCATGTTAAAATTTGAACTTATCTGAACTGGAATTTGTGATGTACAACATGGCTGCTGGATCCGTAGCCATTTAGCATTTTGGATTTGAGTTGATTGATAAGTTAGCCCGGTGTTGA